>LR990307.1:6500000-6877500 GCA_905147355.2 Apotomis turbidana | reverse complement strand
TGTCTCTGGAACATGGCGGGCGCGTTGGATCCCCTCTTGTACTCCACCCGGAACGATACCGGACTGAGCACGCTGTGGGACAACTATCTGGAACACTCACTTGGAACCGGACGTGTCTCTGGAACATGGCGGGCGCGTTGGATCCCCTCTTGTACTCCACCCGGAACGATACCGGACTAAGCACGCTGTGGGACAACTATCTGGAACACTCACTTGGAACCGGACGTGTCTCTGGAACATGGCGGGCGCGTTGGATCCCCTCTTGTACTCCACCCGGAACGATACCGGACTGAGCACGCTGTGGGACAACTATCTGGAACACTCACTTGGAACCGGACGTGTCTCTGGAACATGGCGGGCGCGTTGGATCCCCTCTTGTACTCCACCCGGAACGATACCGGACTGAGCACGCTGTGGGACAACTATCTGGAACACTCACTTGGAACCGGACGTGTCTCTGGAACATGGCGGGCGCGTTGGATCCCCTCTTGTACTCCACCCGGAACGATACCGGACTGAGCACGCTGTGGGACAACTATCTGGAACACTCACTTGGAACCGGACGTGTCTCTGGAACATGGCGGGCGCGTTGGATCCCCTCTTGTACTCCACCCGGAACGATACCGGACTGAGCACGCTGTGGGACAACTATCTGGAACACTCACTTGGAACCGGACGTGTCTCTGGAACATGGCGGGCGCGTTGGATCCCCTCTTGTACTCCACCCGGAACGACATCGGACTGAGCACGCTATGGGACAACTCTGCTATCTGGAATAGAAACAATATACAGTAACGGTAAAAAATATATCATATACAATCAGAAGTAGTTACGTAAGCCAATCGCTCAAAATAATTTGCACACCGATTCAATTATCAAGAGAAAGGGTTGTACAGATAATAGTGTCAGTGGCCTCGTTTGTTAGTGGCCACGTTGCGCCTTCCGGTACGCGGTCACCAACGATGCAAGTGGTACATAAGGATACTTACACTCAAAAATGCGTGTATTAAGTCCGCTTTCACAGTCGCCAGCGGTTTCCCTTTGACCAGAGCAGTGAAGGTCTCCTCCTTGTCGGCGGAGAGCAGCAAGGACCCGAACCAGGACCTCTTGGTGAGTTCTGGTGAAGATTCTGGCGTCAGGTGGACCTCTTCTGATGACGCTGTGGAGATACAAGGACATATTGAAATACATACAAAGGAAGTCACCATTACAGTATCAATTTTGATCAAAACTAATACTGTAATGGTGACCTCTCGCCGCTCGAGTCACCTCATGTGTTCCTCTGCTTCGCGGACTGAGTGGCAGAACTGAGATTTTTATATTTTTCTAAAAGTTAATCTATGATAATGATCACGAATATGTGTGTAGATGTTTCATATACGGTGTCTATCTGTGAGTTCCTGTAATTGGCTCTGTAATTCTATTTAAGTTTTCCTTTTATATGTCATAATTAGCTGTTGGTTCTCCTTGAATAAAATAAATAAATAAATAAATAAATAAAGTTGTGTATGCAACTATACATAATTAGGTCTGAAAACACTCGTGTGATCCTATTATGAAACGAGCCGTAGGCGATTGTAAAACCACACTCGTGTAAGGTTTTAAGACCTCTCATTATGTAGCAGTTGCATAAACTACTATTATGCAATCGTTGCACAATGAAGGTTCTTAAAGTCGGGTACCGCGTTTAGGCCACGAGACTTGCCGAGTGGCCCAAGTAATATTGGCATTTAAAAGATATTCTAAATAAGAATGGGCTGATACAACATATTTGTTGAATATTGCCGCCGAAAATCGTAGTTTTAAAGAGTAACGTTGATTGACCCAATTGACAAATTACAGTACACGAGTGCTATAAAAAAAATCGTCCACTAAACAGTTACTTACTCTGCATCTTCCGCCTGTGAAACCGGGGCGATCCGAGGAAGGAGTTCTTGATGGTGGCGAGCCGCGCGCGCCACGGCGCCGCCGCGCCGCCGCTGCTGCCCGGCGAGCCCGCTGTTCAATTATAGGTTACAGTTACATGATAGGTTACTATTAAATAATAGGTTACTGTTCAATGATAGGTTACAGTTAAATAATAGGTTACTGTTAAATAATAGGTCACAGTCAAATAATAGGTTACTGTTGAATAACAGGTTACAGTTAAATAATAGGTTACTATAAATTTATGAAACATGTAATGTCTCGTTTCTTTTAATGTGGGTACACCACAATTTTTATTTAAACCATGAATACAAAGATCAAAGCTTAAAGAAAAATTTTAAAAGGAGCTACCTGGTGGAAGGGACCGGGAATCGAACCCGGTACCTCTGGATTACCGGTCCAGCGCGTTAGCCACTTCGCTACCCTCGCTCCACGTAGACCTGACGATGTTTTCCTTATGCTTTATGTGTCGATCTTTGCATTGTTTATTTGAAAGGTTTTTACACCTTAGCGACCTCTATGTGAATACGTTAATATTCACATCTTACCGCACCACTTTACAGCGGTGAACGAGCAAGCGAGAGAGGGCACTGTTAGTTTTATAAATTTATGAAACATGTAATGTCTCATTTTTTTAATGTGGGTACACCACAATTTTTATTTAAACAATGAATACAAAGAACAAAGCTTAAAGAAAAATCCCGGTCCCTTCCACCAGATACTTAGCTCCTTTTTCAATTTTTCTTTAAGCTTTGATCTTTGTATTCATGGTTTTAATAGGTTACTGTTAAATAATATGTTACTGTTAAATGATAGGTTACAGTTCAATAATAGGTTACTGTTAAATAATAGGTTCTGTTAGTACTGTTACTGTGAAATAATAGTTCACAGTTAAATAATAGGTTACTGTTATATTACAGGTTACAGTTCCATAACAGGTTAAGTTTAAATATGGCATCGCGAATGAATAATTTTACAAGCTTTTATCGAACTTGCAATGTTTTAGGGGTGTTAGCCTTGTCTAAAAAATTAAAGAATCCTCATTATTTTAGAATAGACTGAGAGCTCACAGTGTAATCATCATCATCGTCAGAAAAAAGACGTCCATGTCTGAACAAAGGCCTTCCCTTAAGAAGCCAAAAAGAAAGAAACAAGAATAAGCATCTAGCTAAATTCAGCGACCTTCAGCATCATTCAGTCTATTTAGTCTTCCATGCTGCGATTTCCGTATTTTCCGTGCGTAGTGCCAACTTCACAATAATAGTATTGCTGCAGAGGCCGCGAAATAGAGGATTGCCGGCCGAGTAGTTATACAGGTTGATCAATCCAAATGGGCCAGTAGGGAGAAAACGAAAACTATAAGAGATAGGGAAGTCAGGTCTTAGGAACCATGGCGTCTTTTTAGATTTAATAGAAACTGCATTCATTTTTTTTTTTTTATAAATCTCATTTATAACCGGAAATTGAACATGCTTAAAATTCTGTTGTCACATTATTTACAACGGTATTGACCGGGTTATGTATGATATTTATAAAACAAAAAATGCCGGGCCTATTAAATCTAAAATCGACGCTATGGTTCCTAAGAACAGATTTTCCTATCTCTTATACTTTCTGACTTCTTCTTCTGACTTTAGAGCTTCAAGCTCGTAATTAAATAAAAATGAGAAAACGGCAAGCAAATATATATTGAAATAAATTTGCTTTGCTGGCCTAGGCCGGCAATGTAATATCAAGTTCCATTACTGTCCTTCTTTTTTTAGTAAATAAAGATATCCTAGTATTACCTACATAAAATACTTACGTGTTATAGTGTTCAGGTTGGGGAAAAGAGACGGCTGCACAGGCGACGGCACTGTGCTCGGTGGACCAGGGAGCGAAGACCGCTCTCGCACTGGAAAAAAGAAACGTAAGTTGAGAACTAGCCGATCTTTCTTTAGGGTTCCGTACCCAAAGGATAAAAAACGGGACCCTATTACTAAGACTCCGCTATCCGTCCATCTGTCACCAGGCTGTACCTCATGAACCGTGGTAGCTATAGAGTTGATTGATATTTCATAAAGGGTAGCTTGATTTGAGCCGTCATTATCATCATCATCAAAATACCGCAATATTTTTCTATTGATTTATAAAATGTAATGAAATGAAATATTATTTATTTGTAATAGATATAGTTTTCATTGTGGTCTTGAAATTTATATCGTTTCATATATCTAGACTTAAATAAGTCTTGCAAATGTTTTTACAAAGGACATACACAATAAGTACTAATTTGACCTCACAAGTCAGTATATGTATACACGTTAAATTTGTGACCTGCTGTTGACATTTTTATGAACTACTTAACTAAATTATACTTATTCTACCTATGTGATACATCAAAATATACTCTTTCATATTGTAAAAACACTTTTCAACAAGCCACGAGAACAGTTGGTACTTAAATTTATTGGATGGTAGTTGCTTGAACCGATTTGGTAGGTGGTTATAAATTTTTACACACATCGCATAGCAATTTCTACCCTTCATTGCCGTATGCATTTTCGGAGCAACCAGTCTGTCTGGGTACCTGGTGTTAAAGTTAACAGTATCACTTTTTTTCTTAAACAGTTCGGTATGGAGTTTTACAAGCATGCTGACCTCGAGAATATACATTGAATACACCGTCAACAATCCTAGTTCGATAGATCAGCTTTTACAGGATGTGCGAGAAGAAAGATTTGAAATTGCCCTAATGCATTGTTTTTGGGCTATAAAAGTACGGTCTATATGAACTGAATTCCCCCAAATTAAAATTAATTAAAATTAAGAAGTGAATGTAATTAATGGAATCTTGGAGGGTAGCAGCAGGGTCCTTGAACCTCTCCGCTGTATGAGTTTAATTTTTTATTTTTATTAACTCGATTACTGCGTTTTACAGTCAGAAGTTTGTCAAATTTCCGAAAAATGCAACTTATTCCATTTTTGTAAGTGTGCATATCTCCGTAACTATCCGTCCTAATAACAAAATTTAATGTAAATTATATGAATTTTTAGGGTTGTGCATTTCGCATTTTAAACACGCACTTAACCATCTTAGACAACATATCAAAAAATCAGAACTACCGGACCGTTTGTAAGGTTACCCTCAGTCGTGTAGTCTCTATTCACCGAACTAATGCGTCTGTAACTCAGCACCAGAAACGATGGCGCATCTGCTACTGTGTCCAGCATTCCCTCATTTCCGTTCGCTTCTTGACCTGAGGGATGCGACGGTCAGGGCTGTCGACGCTGCCTTTTGGGCATCAAGTATTTGAGGGACCTCGACACGAAAGAAGAATAAGTAGACCGAACTAATGGGCCATTTTTTCTAAAGTTGTACACCTCAATTATTATATTTTTTGATATTTTGGGAATTTTCTACTCAGAATCACGAGCTCTTTCGATCTAATTAGAAGAAAAAAGTGTCCCAATGTTTTTTCGTTCCAGAATGGAAAGAAAAAACGGTAACAGAATGGAAGAACAAAAAAAATATGAATATTTTGGAAAGTTTTTTTCTCCTAATTAGATCGAAAGAGCTCGCGATTCCGAGTAGAAAATACCCAAAATATCGAAAATTAAAAAAAAAGTGGCCCTAATACGAGTGTGAACTGAGGTATCGATATTATACCAAGATATATTATATACTAACTGCTACTCCTGTGGCTCTGGGACGGGCTGTGAGGCCGGACAGGTACCGTGTTGCCCAGCAACGGCGACTCGTTTATTATAATCACCGCCTCGCCTGGCTCGCCACCTGGAAATAGTACATTAGTTAGTACACGCCGGGTGATTCGGGTGGATCAACTTTTTCTTGTTGCTATTCCGCCCCGTCATCCAGGAGACAATGGTGATTAAACTACTTAGAAAAGTGTTGATAATTTATAATTTATAAATCAAGAGATATCTATATATATAAAAGAAAGTCGTGTTAGTTACACTATTTATAACTCAAGAACGGCTGAACTGATTTGGCTAAAAATTGGTGGGGAGGTAGCTTAGAACCAGGAGAAGGACATAGGATACTTTTTATCACGTTCCCGTGGGACGTGACATAAAACGTGATAAACGTGACAAAACGCAACTGATATGGAATAACAAAACGCAACTGAAAGCAATTTATCAGTAAAAATACAGTCTACCCGTTCATTTGTTAAAAATGGTATAACAAAACAAAACGCAACTGACAGCTAAACGTAATGTAGTCTATGGTTAATTATAGTAGAATTTAGTAGTTCACCGGTTGATGTGTTTGTTTTATTGTGTTAAAAATGGTATAACAAAACAAAACGAAAATTACAGGAGAATAATTAATAAAGGAGATTGGTGTCTAGCAGTGGGGAAATTGGTTGTGCCAAAGAGACCATTATTTATCTGCGAAGACCATCTTGATGTAAGTTCAATAGTTACTATTTCCAGAATCAATAATGGATCAGTAATATGAATCAAACCAAACCGACAATTTTGAATTTTGACAATGTCACGTGAACCTCAACGACATTCCGTTTATTAACCCCCGACGAAAAAAGAGGGGTGTTATAAGTTTAACATGGGCTTCCGGTTCGTGACTTAAGATGGCCGCATGCGTTTAAGTTTCGTTGTTCATTATTTATTCATTTTCGTTGTTCAATGTGTAGTATTGATAGCGTATTGTGCAGTGATCTAACGTAGGAGTGAATAGCTAATGAAGAATTCAACTTGAAGCGTTCATAGCCCTTCCTGGGTCAAGGCCCGATAGCCCGCGTGGTTTTTTGTAAATCGCTATCACTTTACAAAAAGCAAAACCTCACCGAACAACGGCATGCTCTACGAGCAAACTCGAAATTGGCGAAATCATCATTAACTATGATGGAAGCCATATTTTAAAATTAGAATTAGAAGTTTAACATGTGTATCTGTGTAGTGTATCTGTCTGTGGCATCGTAGCGCCCAAGCGGATGGACCAATTTAAGTGCGTTTTTCTAATCGAAAGATTTTTCCGTCGAGATGGTTCTTAGCTATGTTTGGTGGAAATAGGACCAATAGTTTCCAAGATATTCAGCTTTCATTGGAACAAGTGACAAGATCTCAGCCAATATTGAAGCTAAGGATTTAAAATTTTGGTTAAATGTTAAGTATTATTAGCATTTTCTATATCACTTACTAAATGAAGGTCTCATGATGACCAGGTAGTTGTAAATGGATCTAAGCCAATATTGAAGCTAGGGATTCCAAATTTTGGTTAAATGTTAAGTATTATTAGCATTTTCTATGTCACTTACTAAATGAAGGTCTCATGATGACCAGGTAGTTGTTAATGGATCACAGCCAATATTGAAGCTAAGGATTCCAAATTTTGGTTAAATGTTAAGTATTATTAGCATTTTCTATATCGCTCACTAAATGAAGATCTCATGATAACCATCTAATTGTGAAAAGATCTAAGCCAAGCATTTCAAATATTGGTTAAAAGTAAAGTTTTATTAGCGTAATCAACAATTTTATAAAATTTTGACAGTACAATAATTTGCTACCTTGGAGCTGAAGATGGTAGGAACTCCTAAACAGCACAAGATAAACCTATGGTGTTTAGGCTCATCTGATTGTTCTTGATGAGCAATTATCGTTTGTGTACGAAAGTACAGTCGATAATAAAACTGAGTCTCAGAAAAACTTTTGTGTCAAAAAAAAACATATTATAATTTCTGTCACAGTACTGGGTCACTGTTTCCAAGTTTCGCAATTCTGCTAAAGCTGAATTGTCATTAGGACTATTGAACAGGTTCCTTTGATTGACCCTGCGAGATTTTAACGCGACTAAAGGACACGTAAGCTTTAGCAAAAGTATGTACTCTTGCCTAAGTGAATAACAGCTTTTTAGGATTATGTAGTCAACAAGGAAACCTTATAGTTTCACCATGTCTGTCCGTCCGTCTGTCCGTCTGTCAACAGCTTAGCCCAGAGACAAAGTGGTAGAATAAATGTTAAAAAACTTTTTTGTGTACCTTCTCTACACGTAAAAAAAGTGGGGATGTATTTTTTTCATCGGAATATCCCATGGTGTAGGGTGATTAGCTATTTCAAAACTAAGTCAAATTATCTAGCATCAACTGCAATTATTATGGAGCTAAGTAAGCCACCCATAAATACTATTTGGATCCTGTAGAATAGAAACTTGGTTTTTGTTTTAGGCCATAGTAGCAGGTTCTTTCGACTCATCCAGTGCATTTAAAGTATATATAATATTATTTTGATTGTCTTGGCTTATAACTTCACCTTTTTGTTATTATAAGCATTAATTAATTATTACTGGAGGACGAGAGCTGAAAATCGAGCTCAGTGGCGAGCTATGGGAGAGGCCTATGTCCAGCAGTGGACTGAAATAGGCTGATGATGATGAAGCATTAATTAGTTTGACTGTAACTATTTTTTCCAAGAATGTTGCTTAAGGCTATTGCAATTAAAATATATCCTAATTTCAATCTTAGAAAAGACAGCTTTCGTTACCACTGGCTTGGGATCCTGTTGTACAGTCGCCATCAGATATATCGCAGCATATAAGGCGTTCAAAAATATCTGAACATTAGCGCCCAGTCAATAAGAGTCGTGTTCAGATATTTATGAACGCCTTATATGCTGCGATATATCTGATGGCGACTGTACCTACCTACATATAGTCAAGGATCAAGCTCAACGAAAGACTGGAAACCCTGGACCTTAAACGGTATAAAACAAAAATAGTGTTAAAAGAAGAAAATTCCGGGGCGAACTTCTGTTTGTTTAAAATATATAAAATAAAATAAAATTAAAAATTTGAAAAACCCCCGACATGACCACCTGTAAAAAGAAAGAAATAAAATGTACGAAATTTGCCTTTAAAATGAACAGTAGAAAAAGAATCCAAGCCAAGCTTCGTTGCGTCGGGGGACCGCTAAGTAAATGAAATGCAATGTATCTACTGAAAATCGTAAGTGGGAAGCCCAAATGCATAGGTACCTACTTGCAATTTTCTTTGATAAATATATTTCTTTTCATTTAGGTACTTAGCGGTCCCCCAAACGCAACGAAGCTTGGATTCTTTTTCTACTGTTCATTTTAAAGGCAAATTTCGTACATTTTATTTCTTTCTTTTTACAGGTGGTCATGTCGGGGGTTTTTTAATACTAAATCGGACTAAAGCAATCGTTCCATTGAGTCATAGTTTTGGCGCAGGGCGGACACTGCCGACTAAAAACTGAACTTGAATGTCAGTGTCAATGTGTGCGTGTAAGACGCACAGGGCTGCCTCAGACGCATTGCAACAACCAGTTGGTACTTTAATTGCACATAAATATGACATAAGCTAGAAAATTATCACAACCACAAGACAACGGCAGTGGTGTTGATGGTGATAGTGGTGATGATGATGGTGGTGACGGTGGTGATGGTGGTGGTGGTTATGCTGGTGATGATGGTGATAGTGGTGGTGGTGATGGTGAATGTGGTGGTGGTGATGGTGAATGTGGTGGAAGTGATGATGGTGATGGTGGTGGGGATGGTGTCGGTGGTAATAGTGGCGAGAATGATGATGTTGATGATGATTGTGGTGATTTTTGTGATTTTGGGGTCATCTATATCATTAGCCATCACCATCGGCACCGTCAATACAATCATCATCGTCATCACCACCATGAACATCATCATCAGAATCAACACCGCCATCATTATACCTAATCATCATCATCACCGACATCAGCATCATCATCATCATCACCAGTCACCACCATACGCATCATCATCTACAGTCACCACCATATTCATCATCATCATAATCATAATCATCATCGTCAACACTATCACTACCATCATCATCATCACCACCACCTTCATCATCATCACCACCAGTCACCACCATCATCGTTATTACCATCACCAACACCATCACTATTTCACGAGTCAATGCCCACCTATAACCCATATATGCACAACCCTTTAAAAAAATTCTACGCAGCCAACTCGATTCCTACTCGGTGCCCTTGCGGGGTGAGGTAACTCGAATCGGGGCGGGGGTGTGCGGGTCCATTCTGTATGTAGTACTATAAAGTATACTGTGGTTTTGGTGTTGCCACATTTTAAAATGAGTAAATATTATATCATAAATTAATAATGAAATATACAGATTTATCTCAGAAAAAATATAAAAACAGAGATTACATGTTTCGATGCAGAATTCAGAAAAGTAATAAAATTGTAGTCATAAAAATATGAAATGTTGTACATTATCAGTGGTGGTAGTCAGAATGTAGCTATCTCTACCTACATTTATCTACTTTCAGGCGGTACAAAGTTCGCCGGGTCAGCTAGTTCTAAATAAGAATGGGCTTACGAGGGCTGCCTTTTAAGTTGTGTCGTTTGGAAAAACGAAAGACAATTTAAGTGTTAAATGGTATTTATTGTTTTTCAAAGTAATCACCGTGATATGTAATACACTTTTTCATTCGATTGAACCAGTTTTCGAAACACTTATTCCGGTCCGAAGTCGGGGTCTCCAAAATGGCCGTTTTGTATGCCTCAACCGCTTCTTCAGGCGTCTGGTACCGTTGACCACGAAGTCGTTGCTTGATTTTTGGAAAAGTAAAAAAATCGTTAGGGCTTAAGTCTGGACTGTACGGCGGGTGTTCCAGAATTTCGACGTTTTGCTCTTTTAAAAAGGCAATTGTTTGCCGGGCGGTGTGCGAGCTCGCATTATCGTGGTGCAGTCTTATACGACGTCTTGGGTTATTTTTTTGAAACTCGCCGATGACTTCTGGTAAACAGACAGTGGTATACCAGTCAGCACTAACCGTTTTAAGATCCTCGAGCACGATGGTGGCAACGTGGCCACTTTTCGCCACAAACGTGGCGACCAATTTTTTCAAAGTGCTCCGTGAGCGTATTACTTTGGTCGGTTTTGGCTCATCTTGGAACACCCAAACAGTCGACTGCTGTTTAGAATCGGGATCGTAGGCATATATTCAAGATTCGTCACCACTGATAATGTCGTAAACATGTTTCGAGTTTCCTCGGTTGAATTGCCGCAGAGTTTTGCGACACAATCGAACGCGAGCCGTTTTTTGGTCTTCACTGAGTAAATGTGGTATCCAGCGTGAGATCAACTTTTTTACGCCTAAGTGATCATGCAAAATACTGTGAACACTGGTCCCTGAAATACTTAAGGAAGCTTCTATCTCACGGTATGTCGCATGGCGATCTTCGACGATCAGTTGCCGTACAGCATCAATGTTCTCCTGGGTTACGGCTGTTTTTGGTCGACCTTCACGATGTCTATCACCAAGACTAGAGCAACCACATTGAAATTCTACATACCAGCGTTCCACAGTCCGAAGGCATGGTGCTTTATCATTGAAAACCGTAGTCAACTCTTCGAAGCACTGAAGTCGCGTTAAGCCCCTTTTGAAGTTGTAAAAAATTATCGCACGTAAATTTTCCTTCGAAATTTCCATTTTCACAACTGACTTGTCAACTTTGAATGAACGCTGTACTAAAACGGTTGGGCCGATTTCGAGTCATTCTTTTGTTTTCGAATTCTAAATTCAAATATTTTAAGATGACACTAGTTTTTTTTATGCAATCACGGGAGGTTTGCAAACGACAGAACTTAAAACGGCAGCCCTCGTATAACTGCTGCAAATACAACATTTCTGTTGAATATTGCCGCCGAAAATCGTAGTTTTAAAGAGTAACCCAGGGGCCATCACCATGGCAACAAGCAACAGAGACAAGTTGATTGACCCATTTGTTGTTATAGCAGCAACAAAAATACATCATCTGTAAAAAAATCAACTGTCTAGTAATTGTAAAAATATAAAACACCCTGGTAGTAGCTGGTCATCATGAGACCCTCATTCAAAGAGTGATATTGAAAATGCTACTAAAACTGAACATATTTATGACTTTATGACATAGTGATCCACCCAAATACAAAAAAAAACAAATTAATAAATATTTCGTTGTACAAAACCGTCGGTGTATGGGCCCGACTCGCACTTGAGCGCTTTTTTTTAATTTGACTAATTACTTCAATTGCAAAGGTAACTGACTTGACCAAACTGGAATAAGACCTAATTAAAGTATAATGTGTTAAATTACATAGAAATTTTAAATTAATCCTAAGAGTATATCTTGGCCCATATTGGTCGAATCAACCTTATTTGTAAGGTGATAAAGTCGGGTGTACGGTTTGCTAAGATAATTTATATAATATTGGGATAGGCTGTAAGCGAGAGATAACGCGGTGACATATAAACCGTGCGCGGTTTTCGCTCACCGTATTTTATGTACTAGATCATAAGTTTCTTGTTATGAATAAATAAATAAATAAAAACTCACTTATATTGAGACTTATCGTAGGCCCGGTGGAGTTCGCTCTTTGGTGGTGGCGGTCGTGGGCAGAAGGCGACGCTGAAAGAAAAAAAATTGTACATTACTGCAAACGCCGGGAAAGAAGGCTTCGTATCACTATCTGTGTCGTTTATACCTACTCACCCGACAAGCCCCTTTCACGGCTAAGGCGTGTATAGGGCTTTTCTCAAATATGCAATGAAATAAAAAAAATAGATCACTCAAAAAATATAATTAGCCTGTTCACGAACACAGAAGCCATGTTTAATTTAAAAAAAAAAAAACTTCCCGGCCTAGGCCGTCAATTTTGTGAAATTCCTTTACAGTTGTCTCGAGTTGTTCCGCCCGAAACGTGATACTTCGAAGCCTGTTATAACGCACGTTATGGCGACATTTCATTGTATGTTTGAGAAATACATTTTAGAGGCTTCACTAATTGACAACATTTCATATTTATATCAGGTGGAAATTAATATAGAGATCGACAGGGCTTTATGTCGTGTACCTTAAAAAATAATCTTTGAATTTATCCTTCTGTATTTAAAGAAATATAAGAAAATACATCAAATAACTGCAATCTAAGACAATACGGGCTGAATACGGTTGTTGTCTAAACCAAAGAGCGAAAAAATATTTTTTTTTTATTTGACGTTGACAGATGACAGATGCATACCGAGTTTTATTAAGTTTTTTTTTAAATAAGAAAACCGACTAAAGTAACCGTTCCATTAAGTTCTGGTTTTGGTGTTGCCACATTTTAAAATGAGTATGTTTTTATAAATTAATAATAAAATAAATAATCATCTCAGAAAATAAATAAAAACAGAGATTACTTCATCTTTTTAAGCAGAATTCAGAAAAGTAATAAAATGATAGTCATAAAAATATGAAATGTCATTTGTGAGGCCATGATTCAAAAAACAAGGTTTGATACTCCGGCTAGTGATTTGCTTACGTCACTGACTAAGTACCTAATTGTCGCTTTTTAATAACAAAATAAATAACCCAGACTATTTCTTGCACAAGTTGCGAATAAAAATAAATGCATTTATGCATTACAATTATCATTTTCTTTAACTAAATCTTAGTTTGTCGTAATCATTTATTTAAAACACTCATGATTGTATGAGATTCATGCAGTTAATCCAAGTAGCTAGTAACACAGGCTGTATAGAGCCTTTATACAGCTTAAATTCGAGTTATAATCGTGACTAAAAGTATTCGTGACACTCAGGATATATTTGTTCTCGCTCGCATCACTCACTCGTCGAAATAATCACTTTGTGTCATAATAGCTTATTTTATCCCCTTGTTTATTTTTAGTTTCTTATAGTATAGTTACCTAGTGGAGAGCCCGGCGTGGCGGGCGTGCCGCCCAACGACGATACCCGGTGCGGCGTGTGACCTGCTGTCACCATACAAGTTATAACACGTCTGTAAATAGTCCTTTATGCAACTGTTACATAATCAGAGGTCTTATACAACGAGTGTGGTTTCATAATAATGTTAATAATAGGTATTCTTTATGGTAGTGTTTCTTTATACCATACAAGTTATAACACGCCTGTGAATAGTCCTTTATGCAACTGTTACATAATGAGAGGTCTTATACAACGAGTGTGGTTTTATAATAATATAATAATAAGTATTCTCTATGGTAGTGTTTCTTTATACCATACAAGTTATAACACGTCTGTAAATAGTCGTTAATGCAACTGTTACATAATGAGAGGTCTTATACAACGAGTATGGTTTTATAATAATATAACATACCTATGTATTCTTTATGATAGTGTTTTTTTGTAGTTCAGTACAGTTTGGAGACACTTTACAACTCCAAAATGACTGCCGAAACCTTTTACATCTCCGAATTTAATTTGTTGACCACGGAGACCCTCTACATCTCCATTAAACTTTGTAATATATATATATTTTTATTTAAATCTTGACGCTGAGACCCTTTTTATCTCTGAAAGTATAGGTTAAGTTTATTGTAATTTAATAGGCCCGAAGACAATATACATACATCTACCTGTAAAATATGGCAAGTGATTTGTCTGTTGCATTACTATTATGATATTGTTATTGTAAATTGTAATAGTATTTTATGCAATCCTTGCACAATGGAGGTTCTTAAAGTCGAGTACCGCGTTTAGGTCACGAGGTTTGCCGAGTGGCCTATGTAAGGTACGAGACTTTAAGACCTAATTGTGTAACTATTGCATACAATACTTTTTATACGAGCAAAACCCAGATTTTTTTTTTTTACTTTAATCGTCATTCTCCAATATGATTTTTTATTTTTGATGTAACCTTTTTAGTTTAACTAAAACTGACCAATTAAAAAAAACATGATCGCGATGGCCATGGCGGGTGCCTCGTGATTGGTGAATTTTTTCGACAAGTAATTTCAACCAATCAGTGAGCATCAAATAAGCTTATGTTCTCTTTTTGAAATTATTAGAGTTGTGTAGAGAGATGTCTTATGAATATTAAAGTTCTGTAGCGGGTACCATAGAGTATAGAATTTTGTTACAGGGTTAAAAAGTGCATTATTGTGATTTTGTTTGTGAAATTATAATTGACAGATTAAAGTCTGCGAGTATAAAAATGTATTTTTTATGTAACTCAGAATCTGACATGTAAAAGAGCTTTTGTAGAGCACTTGCAGAGTAGTTTTGAATTTTGCACCACGAAAGAGATAAAAACAAGGAAGTTACAAAAAGATGAAAAAGGTGGTTATCGCTAAAAAGCGAACTCACCTCCGGCTAGTTTCATAATAAAATTTAAGAGCTCTTCATAATAGACAGTCAGCATAAAAAGTAGGTGACAATTTAAGTATTCAATTTGATATAAGTTCTGTCAGCTGGTACTAAAACCATACAATAGTACTGTTTTCTTTAATGAGAGCGCACACAACGCCAACCGCATGGACTATGCTTATTGCTTAGTGCTTATGGCAAGGACCTAGATGAAGGTTAGGTAAGATTGTAGAATTGCTTTCGAATTAAACACCATTTACTGTTAAATGTTACTACACATCTTTGAATTTATTCTGTTTCAAAATGCTCAATATGTATGTTAATATTAATTAAATAGAATGTTAAATCAAATAATTTAGCTATTATAATATTAAATGTAAAGCCTGACCAGAAATATATGAGGATGCGCCATGTTGCGGAATTTCACTGGAACTAATTTCTTACACTGGCAATGATTTTAGGATGGTTTGTCAACAATGTCAATGTCATTCGTGGTTGTTTGTTTATACGACAAATATTTAAAATTATCCAAAGAAAATACCGAAAACCATTCACAGTCGTCAACGTAAGATTATAAATAAAGTGTACGTGTTTACTACACGAAAAACAGTCAGGAAAAAAGTGCATTCTATTAAATTATATTACGAGGTTAACATGGTGAAACTGACAGGTATTTAAAACTAATGTCATTATAGTGGGTTGCGATTGGTTGCAAAATTGTTGCCATATAAATGTTATAAATAGCGCCCTCTTGACAATCCTCATATATTTCTGGTCAGGCTTTATAATAATTTTTATTTTAGGATATTTTTTTTAATGTACATGTATTAAACCATTGATATAAAGGTAAGGCGTGTTTATGCAAACTGGAACCAACCCACAATAAGTGTACTTTATAGTAGAGGATCCCGATATAAAACGACCTTCACCGCGATGTTTATTTAATTTATTATGAAATGTATTTTATATTTAATTCAATATGTCAATCGGTGAAGGTCGTTCTATATCGGGATCTTAGACTATTATGTTAGAGTGAAAGGGTTCAATAACAATATAATAAAAAAACTTTCTGCGTCGGTTGTTCCCTTATGCATACATACATCCGATTGATATAATGTTAAAATCATGATGTCCATGCTTATTTTGGATGATATTTCTCTACAATTTCTTCCTTTGTATCCTAATTTGTTTAATTGTATGTTATCTGTTTAGTATGCCAATAAATAAAAAAAAAGAAAATAATAAAGGTGTGTACTCACTGGGAGGCGAGGCCGGCAGCTGCGGCGAGCTGCGCCCTTCCCGCCGCCCCGAGGCCGACCTGCTGCGACCAAACCTGCCCTCAATACTGATATATATCATACTTACGCAGTATTACAATAACCACTTTAATAAAACATATTAGGGTCATTGTCAGTTCAAAAAACAAAAGTTGTCTCTTCGGTGGCCAATAGTTAACAGCGTATGTGCATAGAAGTTATGTTCTTAACATACAAGCCCATAGAAAGGGAAACGTCGCTTATGCTCATATAATTTTGATCGGAAAACTAGGCCTAAAGCCCTTAACTTTGTACGTGTCCACCCAAAAGACGCGAACCTAAATCTGACAATGACCCATTAACCATTAACTTAAATTATTTCAAATACAGTACAACTAGACACAGAAAGCACGTTATTTTAGCCCGTAGGTGTCAAATGGTAACCATATAATGGAATGAAAACTTGTTAGTGGCCAGATACATACTAGATGTGGAGAATTTAACAATAAACCAATCCGATCAGATCGGCCAACATCTCTGGCCGATTTGATCAGGATCAGTTCTTAATTGTTTTTTTTCTTGAAGTTGAAGTGAATAAGCAGTGTTTAACATGCATAATGACTTTCAGATATTTCTCGCTTAAGACGTTCACTCGTTCAAATAAAGTCGTGTCATAATGGCTTATTTTCGCTCCTTGTCAAATAATGTGCTATAGTTGTACTGTATTTGAAATAGTTGCTTCTTTGTCTATAAATAATATTTTACGTAAAAATTACGCTTCCAGTTGACGGACGGTTTTTTTCCATTGACGTGATTTGAATGACGTGAATGCCCGAGTTCTCGGGTGTTTGGGGCCCGAACCCAAGGCGAGGGCTATGAATACGCGATCAGGGGCTTTACGAATTACCGCCCGTGGTTTCTAAGTTTTACGTCTTGGCTTGGCCTGGAAGTGAGACGGCCTAGGATGACGTAATAGTAATTAAGTTACCATTACTCGCAAAAAATAGGTTTTCATATTTCATCAAGTTATTTATATAATAGCGAAATTCGCACCTGAATTGAGACCGGCGCGGTGTTATCGGTGACCCTTCGCTGATTTGCCCGAAATGTGCAGACTGGCCGTTTACCTGAAAAGTGTAATACAAAAAATTATACAGGGTATCTCTGACCATGGGGATTTAAATGCAAGATTTAATTGTGCTCTCCAAGTTGAGCATCTTTTGTTTTCAACTTTTTTAAAACTATATTCAGTCTTAATTTGTTTTTTTTAACTAGTTAAATGTTATTGTCAATGTACGCAATCCAATGCTAAATTGACAGCATACATGTTTACCTCTAAGAGACGTTAAATGTCATATAAATAATCGCATTTACGATACACTGACTTAAAGATTAAACCTTAAAGTCTAATAAATTATCTAAATATTTCTTTTTTATGTCACTAAATAAAATTAGATCAGTTAAGTGAGTAAAATGAAACTTTACATTTAAAGCATTTAAAAGTTTTTTTTTATTAGTTAAACTTTGTACAAAATCAATACCCTGGCTCCTAATGCTGATTTATGAAAGGAAAAATTGATACAATTGAAGTTTATACTCAAAATATAGTAGTTTGTTAAACAAGGTATGAAAGACACCAATATCACCTGAGATATTTTGGCGCTCGAGCGTAGTGAGAGTGAAATTGCTGTATTTTATTCCGAGTGAACTTATTTAATCAGTTAATTCTTGGTCTACGTTAGCAGACGTTACTGGTTTAACAAAAACCATAACTATTTTTTTGTTTTTATATGTTTACTTTATCTCATCAACACAATATAAAACACCTGTAGTCTTATTTTCGTGACTCGAGTTAATTTTCTTGCCCTGTAGAGTATATGAAACGCTATACAATAATAACTTTTTTTCTAATTACTTTTCTATACTAGGGTCGAAATTAGTTGTTTTGAGCCCGGTATTGAGATAAACAATGACCGGCTTTCAGAATATGAGAAATGAAAATTCATTTTCACTGTAGAATGCGCATTATCATGACAGGGGACTGATCAACACATCCAACTGGACAGTTAGCACCCCCAGCTGTGCGTTTTCTTGAAATTTCCTGCCTCGCGCGACTGCATTGTAGAATGATAATAATAACGTTTATTCAATATAAAACCTTATCGCTAATGTTCATCCTCTGCCAAACCACAAGGCGGTTTATTGGCAGTACAGAATGAATTGTCGTTTGCGGTATTTCCGGACCAATACAACCTTCAAGAAAAGAGCGTACTCCCTGAAAGACCGGCAACGCACTTGTGACTCCTCTGGTGTTGCAGGTGTCTATAATATGTGTGTGTGTGCCTATGGGCGACGGTAATCACTTTCCATCAGGCGATCTGTTTGCTCGATGGCCCCCTACGACCTTGAAAAAAAAAACAAAAACTAGCGAAGAAACACCAGGGTTCGGAAATTGGGATGCATATTGACCTAAATTTTTGCGGCAGCTTTGTTATTCTTCTTCTTTGTCGTTACACTGGTGGTTGTGGCTGTCATTCCTTGTGCGGCAAGCCTAATCACACGGCGGCATTTCGGCTCTTACAGCCGCGTCTCCACTGGCAATACCAGCAGGAGGAAGTATATCACCTTGTGTGTTGTGGCTGGCAACACTCCCGACTCACCCGGCACGTGTCGAGGCGCTTGCGCGGCGGGTCGCACACGGCGGGCGGCGCGGGCGCCGGCGGGCGCGGCTCGTTGTCGCGCGCCGGGCGGCGGCGCTTGCGCTCCAGCAGGAGGAAGTATATCACCTTCTCTGTGTTGTGGCTGGAATTAAAACATCATGAGAATGAGACAGGGTACTGATAATAGGCGTGCGGACATTTTTTTTGTTTGAGGATGTCAATCGATTATATTTTTTATTTGTATCATAACATATTGAGCTAATTTTATTCATATAATTACACTATGTTGTATAATTCAACATCAGTCGCATCACCTATTGAACAGTGCGATCATGATGCGGAGAAAAATCAGTCCCCTGTTAATTTTTAATCAGTCCCCTGATTTTACACTACGAACACCCCAACTAGTTAGTTGGCAAAAGATGGCGTTAGTGGTGTCAAATACTGTATATGTAGCTTTTGATATTTCCATTTCGGGACAAACCATTACCGCTTGTCCCGCTGTCGTATTTACCCTGAGTGTAGTTAAATAGGAACTTTTTACTTACTGTGGACTGAGAAGTTCTTGGATTAACTTATCGCGTTGCTTGAAACATCCTAAACTGCATATAGCCTGAAATGAGAAATAAGAAACACATTAACTTAAACAAAAACTGACGGTTCCGTATCATAATCTATAACAAGTTTGTTGTATGGGAGCCCCCCTTAAATATATATTTTTTATTTTATTTTTAGTATTTGTTGTTATAGCGGCAATAGAATTACATCATCTGTGAAAATTTCAACTATATTTCAGCCTGGTGACAGACGGACGGACGGACGGACAGCGAAGTCTCAGTAATAGGGTCCCGTTTTTACCCTTTGAGTACGGCCCCTAAAAAGATTAGGCTCCCGTTGACGTTCTTATTATATTACGTATTTTTTTACAGAATCGGTATACATCAAAATATGTTAAATGTTATATTTTGTATTGTATGAATCTTGTAAATTAATAATTGTTTGCTTAAGTACTCCTTGACTAGGAATTCCCCACGATGGTGATAAATGCGTTGCACGCGAAAGTACTGGCTATTGATATGAATAAAAATTTGGTGTATATGCTCAAAAGCTTGAGTGAATTCGTTAAGAATAAAACGAGTTCGGAATCGCGTTATCGGATTCCACCTGCTTCATTTTTAATTTTTATCACCCCGGTGTCCATAACTAGCCGTATCCTCGCATCTTTTTGAGCTGACTCAAAATAAAGTACCCGCTACCTAATGGTTGTCTGGAAGAGATCGCTATTTAGCGATAAGACCGCCTGTTGTTTACCCCTGCCTGTTATTTTAATGTATCTCATGTTGTGTTGTGTATTCCTTGATGTTTGAGGTGTGCAATAAAGAGTATTTGGGTGGATCAACTTCTTCTTGCTGTTATTCTGTCCGTGACCGAGGGGATAATAGTGATTACGTTTCTAAGTATTGATAATTGACATTACTGGTATTGTATGTATGTATATGTATGTAAACTCTTTATTGTACATTAAAATATAATTATAAGGACATTAAACTAATGATATGTACAAAGGCGAACTTATCCCTGTAAGGGATTTCTTCCAGTAAGTAGTTCAGTATTGTCAGGAGATAGTCTACTTAAGAATGAGCTTATAACTGCTTAAATTACAAAGCTTTTGCTAAATATAACCACGGAAAGTCGTAGTTTTAGTGACCCAGGGGCATCACCATGGCAGCGAGTGGCAGAAAATAGTTGATTGACATTTGTACCTGTAGAACGTCAGGGTCGACGGCCTCCGCGTTGGCCAGCACCCTGGTCTGCACCACTTCCATCATGGGCAGTTCCTGTTCCAACTCGCCCCGCCCTCCCGCCGTCACCCACCCGTGGCGGGTGATCTCTGCAAGCTGGAGACGTTGGTTTGTTAGTTGTGTGAGATAATTGCCTGTCTCTTTCTGTGCAGTAATGTTAGAGGATGATGGGTAGCGCTATGTCGCGCGACTAGAGTCGGGCAGGCTAAAAGTATGGACAAGCTTATATTACTATACAAACCTGTGATTTGCTTACGGAATATATTACAAAATCACAATATAAAAATGATAATAAACATTTGAAAAGTCAATAACGCTAAGGCCATGTTCAGATGGCAAGCGCTCAACGCGCGTTTTAATAACGCGCGTTTACAACTACATACATTTTGTTCTGGCCGTACACATGCCAACGTGCTTTTTTATTTGGAGTTACAACGCGCGTTAGCAAAACGCGCGTTGAGCGCTTGTCATCTGAACATGGCCTAATTCTGCTTATGAAAATTGCCAGTGCAACATTTTTCAAATTCAAAATTTCTGTATTCAAGACAACAGGTGTCAGTGGTGGTTGTAGAAAGGCAATAAAATAACGACGACATGCACTTTGTCCCTGAGTTAGGTAGGTAAGTATATATATAATTTTACAATATGCAGATGTTTTAATAGTGGATGTTCTATTTTTCATTTCAGTTTCCATACTTTTGGCCTGGGGTGTATATCGAACAATAAACACGACGCGACGACGCGGTTGGCTCAGTTTGTAGACCTGCCTACTGAGCCAGCGGTCCCGGGTTCGAATCTCGGCCAGGGCAAATATTTGGGTCATGGTCATGGTTGTTCTATGTATTTAAGTATATATATTTATCTATATAAGTACGTATATCGTCGTCTGGTACCCATAAAACAAGCCTTCTTGAGTTTAATTTGGGACTAGGTCGATTTGTTTGATATAAAAAAAAAGTAGAACAGAGGTAAGATTTAAAAACTGCTACAGTCACCTGAGGCAAATGCAACTATGGGGCAAATGCGTCTTTTGATGATATTATTTAAACGAAATCTATATATATAAAAGAAAGTCGTGTTAGTTACACTATTTATAACTCAAGAACGGCTGAACTGATTTGGCTAAAAATTGGTGGGGAGGTAGCTTAGAACCAGGAGAAGGACATAGGATACTTTTTATCACGTTCCCGTGGGACGTGACATAAAACGTGATAAACGTGACAAAACGCAACTGATATGGAATAACAAAACGCAACTGAAAGCAATTTATCAGTAAAAATACAGTCTACCCGTTCATTTGTTAAAAATGGTATAACAAAACAAAACGCAACTGACAGCTAAACGTAATGTAGTCTATGGTTAATTATAGTAGAATTTAGTAGTTCACCGGTTGATGTGTTTTTATTGTGTTAAAAATGGTATAACAAAACAAAACGAAAATTACAGGAGAATAATTAATAAAGGAGATTGGTGTCTAGCAGTGGGGAAATTGGTTGTGCCAAAGAGACCATTATTTATCTGCGAAGACCATCTTGATGTAAGTTCAATAGTTACTATTTCCAGAATCAATAATGGATCAGTAATATGAATCAAACCAAACCGACAATTTTGAATTTTGACAATGTCACGTGAACCTCAACGACATTCCGTTTATTAACCCCCGACGAAAAAAGAGGGGTGTTATAAGTTTAACATGGGCTTCCGGTTCGTGACTTAAGATGGCCGCATGCGTTTAAGTTTCGTTGTTCATTATTTATTCATTTTCGTTGTTCAATGTGTAGTATTGATAGCGTATTGTGCAGTGATCTAACGTAGGAGTGAATAGCTAATGAAGAATTCAACTTGAAGCGTTCATAGCCCTTCCTGGGTCAAGGCCCGATAGCCCGCGTGGTTTTTTGTAAATCGCTATCACTTTACAAAAAGCAAAACCTCACCGAACAACGGCATGCTCTACGAGCAAACTCGAAATTGGCGAAATCATCATTAACTATGATGGAAGCCATATTTTAAAATTAGAATTAGAAGTTTAACATGTGTATCTGTGTAGTGTATCTGTCTGTGGCATCGTAGCGCCCAAGCGGATGGACCAATTTAAGTGCGTTTTTCTAATCGAAAGATTTTTCCGTCGAGATGGTTCTTAGCTATGTTTGGTGGAAATAGGACCAATAGTTTCCAAGATATTCAGCTTTCATTGGAACAAGTGACAAGATCTCAGCCAATATTGAAGCTAAGGATTTAAAATTTTGGTTAAATGTTAAGTATTATTAGCATTTTCTATATCACTTACTAAATGAAGGTCTCATGATGACCAGGTAGTTGTAAATGGATCTAAGCCAATATTGAAGCTAGGGATTCCAAATTTTGGTTAAATGTTAAGTATTATTAGCATTTTCTATGTCACTTACTAAATGAAGGTCTCATGATGACCAGGTAGTTGTTAATGGATCACAGCCAATATTGAAGCTAAGGATTCCAAATTTTGGTTAAATGTTAAGTATTATTAGCATTTTCTATATCGCTCACTAAATGAAGATCTCATGATAACCATCTAATTGTGAAAAGATCTAAGCCAAGCATTTCAAATATTGGTTAAAAGTAAAGTTTTATTAGCGTAATCAACAATTTTATAAAATTTTGACAGTACAATAATTTGCTACCTTGGAGCTGAAGATGGTAGGAACTCCTAAACAGCACAAGATAAACCTATGGTGTTTAGGCTCATCTGATTGTTCTTGATGAGCAATTATCGTTTGTGTACGAAAGTACAGTCGATAATAAAACTGAGTCTCAGAAAAACTTTTGTGTCAAAAAAAAACATATTATAATTTCTGTCACAGTACTGGGTCACTGTTTCCAAGTTTCGCAATTCTGCTAAAGCTGAATTGTCATTAGGACTATTGAACAGGTTCCTTTGATTGACCCTGCGAGATTTTAACGCGACTAAAGGACACGTAAGCTTTAGCAAAAGTATGTACTCTTGCCTAAGTGAATAACAGCTTTTTAGGATTATGTAGTCAACAAGGAAACCTTATAGTTTCACCATGTCTGTCCGTCCGTCTGTCCGTCTGTCAACAGCTTAGCCCAGAGACAAAGTGGTAGAATAAATGTTAAAAAACTTTTTTGTGTACCTTCTCTACACGTAAAAAAAGTGGGGATGTATTTTTTTCATCGGAATATCCCATGGTGTAGGGTGATTAGCTATTTCAAAACTAAGTCAAATTATCTAGCATCAACTGCAATTATTATGGAGCTAAGTAAGCCACCCATAAATACTATTTGGATCCTGTAGAATAGAAACTTGGTTTTTGTTTTAGGCCATAGTAGCAGGTTCTTTCGACTCATCCAGTGCATTTAAAGTATATATAATATTATTTTGATTGTCTTGGCTTATAACTTCACCTTTTTGTTATTATAAGCATTAATTAATTATTACTGGAGGACGAGAGCTGAAAATCGAGCTCAGTGGCGAGCTATGGGAGAGGCCTATGTCCAGCAGTGGACTGAAATAGGCTGATGATGATGAAGCATTAATTAGTTTGACTGTAACTATTTTTTCCAAGAATGTTGCTTAAGGCTATTGCAATTAAAATATATCCTAATTTCAATCTTAGAAAAGACAGCTTTCGTTACCACTGGCTTGGGATCCTGTTGTACAGTCGCCATCAGATATATCGCAGCATATAAGGCGTTCAAAAATATCTGAACATTAGCGCCCAGTCAATAAGAGTCGTGTTCAGATATTTATGAACGCCTTATATGCTGCGATATATCTGATGGCGACTGTACCTACCTACATATAGTCAAGGATCAAGCTCAACGAAAGACTGGAAACCCTGGACCTTAAACGGTATAAAACAAAAATAGTGTTAAAAGAAGAAAATTCCGGGGCGAACTTCTGTTTGTTTAAAATATATAAAATAAAATAAAATTAAAAATTTGAAAAACCCCCGACATGACCACCTGTAAAAAGAAAGAAATAAAATGTACGAAATTTGCCTTTAAAATGAACAGTAGAAAAAGAATCCAAGCCAAGCTTCGTTGCGTCGGGGGACCGCTAAGTAAATGAAATGCAATGTATCTACTGAAAATCGTAAGTGGGAAGCCCAAATGCATAGGTACCTACTTGCAATTTTCTTTGATAAATATATTTCTTTTCATTTAGGTACTTAGCGGTCCCCCAAACGCAACGAAGCTTGGATTCTTTTTCTACTGTTCATTTTAAAGGCAAATTTCGTACATTTTATTTCTTTCTTTTTACAGGTGGTCATGTCGGGGGTTTTTTAATACTAAATCGGACTAAAGCAATCGTTCCATTGAGTCATAGTTTTGGCGCAGGGCGGACACTGCCGACTAAAAACTGAACTTGAATGTCAGTGTCAATGTGTGCGTGTAAGACGCACAGGGCTGCCTCAGACGCATTGCAACAACCAGTTGGTACTTTAATTGCACATAAATATGACATAAGCTAGAAAATTATCACAACCACAAGACAACGGCAGTGGTGTTGATGGTGATAGTGGTGATGATGATGGTGGTGACGGTGGTGATGGTGGTGGTGGTTATGCTGGTGATGATGGTGATAGTGGTGGTGGTGATGGTGAATGTGGTGGTGGTGATGGTGAATGTGGTGGAAGTGATGATGGTGATGGTGGTGGGGATGGTGTCGGTGGTAATAGTGGCGAGAATGATGATGTTGATGATGATTGTGGTGATTTTTGTGATTTTGGGGTCATCTATATCATTAGCCATCACCATCGGCACCGTCAATACAATCATCATCGTCATCACCACCATGAACATCATCATCAGAATCAACACCGCCATCATTATACCTAATCATCATCATCACCGACATCAGCATCATCATCATCATCACCAGTCACCACCATACGCATCATCATCTACAGTCACCACCATATTCATCATCATCATAATCATAATCATCATCGTCAACACTATCACTACCATCATCATCATCACCACCACCTTCATCATCATCACCACCAGTCACCACCATCATCGTTATTACCATCACCAACACCATCACTATTTCACGAGTCAATGCCCACCTATAACCCATATATGCACAACCCTTTAAAAAAATTCTACGCAGCCAACTCGATTCCTACTCGGTGCCCTTGCGGGGTGAGGTAACTCGAATCGGGGCGGGGGTGTGCGGGTCCATTCTGTATGTAGTACTATAAAGTATACTGTGGTTTTGGTGTTGCCACATTTTAAAATGAGTAAATATTATATCATAAATTAATAATGAAATATACAGATTTATCTCAGAAAAAATATAAAAACAGAGATTACATGTTTCGATGCAGAATTCAGAAAAGTAATAAAATTGTCGTCATAAAAATATGAAATTAAACAACTGTACCGATATTCGAAACCTAAATTATTAGAGAGGGCAACACTGTTCCCTTCTGGTAGGTCGTATGCTATACCTGTCCCTTTCTAGCATGCTATCTCCCTCCATCATCACCCCTTCCACCAGGTCAGTCACCGACGGGGTTCGCGTGAATTCTTAATTCATTGGCGTGCTGTTTTTCCAACTGGAAGGTCGTGTAAGCTAAACTGCTGGTGAGTTTTCTAAATATCCCAGTTTAGCTACCCTTTTAGGAAAAATAGTTTCTAACGGCTTTTGCCGTTCGAAATATTATATATTACTTTTAAATTTACCTGTTCCTTAATCATATCTAGCATGGAAAGCGAAGTGAATCCAGAAGTAATACAATATTTAATAATGGAGCCTGTGTCAGCCCATCACGCAGATGGCGAAACTTCGGCCCAGGTGCTTACAACTTTGGGTCCGGAGCGCACGAATCATACATCTCGCAAACGTAACGCATCGCCACCCCCTGGGCCTAGTGGCAAAAGACCAGCTTTATCTCAAAACAATGAGATACTAAACCATCTGGCACTGCAGGTTAGTCAAATTCAAAATGTGCTACAACAGTTGACACGTGGGGCTAGTGTGTCTCATTTAGAACCTGTGCAAAAAGGTGAGACCTCCCGTAAAGATAATGGGGACGTAAATGAAGACGAAATTTGCTTAGATACCAGTGGAGAACTTTTTAAAGATGAAACTGTCCCTTCCACGCAGGAAGTTTTCTCCCTAAATGTCCATACTAGCCTAAAAGAACCAGCAATGTTAAAAACTGATGATTCTCGCTTAAATAAATTGAAATCAATTCAGCATTTTGAATCCCAGGATTGGTCGGACGTCCGTTATTCGGACACGCAAAAAAGATTTTGTTCTACCCCCGGATTTACGGACCTTGAATGCAATGACGAAATCAAACCTTACGATAAATTCAATCACTTAAGCGTTACCGAAAGAGGCTTCGCGGCTATTACTCAGGGGCTAATAAAGCAACAGGAATCGTTAGAAAAAGGCATCAGATCGCTTCTGGACTGGTTAAACAATACCGACGTTGTTGATGTGGCCACCATTGAAAAAAAGATCAAAGAAACTTTCTCAGACGAATTTCAAACTATTTCAAATGACTTATTGCAAATGACTTGTGGTCACCGCGCTGACTTAATACAACAAAGACGCGACGCCATCTTACGCTCCGTCAAGGATAAATTTATTAAAGCTAGTCTTCGGAAAATACCCCCGACGTGTGAATACCTGTTCAACCCTCAAACTTTCTCGTCAAGTATAGAAAAACAGGGTGGCATGAGCAAAATCTTTTGGCCATTGAAACCTATCACAAACAAAGTTACGACTAATAGTTCTAGCTCCAACTCAAACAAACAACCTAAAACGCCAGCGCATGGCCATACTGATAACAGTTTGACTAATATTCCACAATACAACGTCAGACAAATGGCTCCAGCGCACGGACTGCCTTACTATCCCTATGCATACCCTCCTGCGCAAGGAGTGCCGTTTTTCAACCAGGCAGCCATGCCTATGCCCGCATTTCCAACTCGACCTACGCAGGGTCCTACATTTCGTGGCAAAACCCCCAGGAATAACAATAGTAAGCAAAGCAGAGGGGGTTCGTCCAGTAGGGGCCGCTCAAGAGGCAAGTTCTGACTTGAATTTCCAAGCGGGGTGTCTCAAAAACTATTACACAACTTGGGAATCTCTACAGGCACCCCGACACATATTACAGATCATAAAAGACGGGTACCGCATACCATTTTCCTCGAAACCCCCCTTGGTCATGCCACAATTAACACGTCACAATCCAGTGACAGTGCCCTACTCCAAAGAAATGGAGACACAAATAAAGTCGCTGAAAGCCATGGGAGTCCTGGAGAATGCGCAACAATCCCCAAGCTTCCTGTCAAGTTTATTTCTCAGGGAGAAGAACGATGGCAGTTTTCGGCCCATTTTCAACCTACAACGGCTCAACAAATTCATTTACATAAGCAAATTCAGATTAATAAATCAACAAAAAGTTCCATCGTTCCTCCAACCCAGGGATTGGTTAACAAAGATAGACTTGTCCAACGCATACTTTCATATACCGGTCGCACCAGGTCACCGGAGATTTCTGAGGTTAATCTTCCAAAACAAACTATTACAAATGACTTGCCTACCCTTTGGTCTAGCGACGGCACCGAAACTATTCGCAACATTTACCAATTGGATAGCCCAGCTCCTCCGGAGCAAAGAAATACGTACTCTAGTGTACCTAGACGACTTTTTGTTGGCAAATCAAGACCTAATAACCTTGAAATGGCAAACGGACTACGCAGTAAACCTATTAGAATCCCTAGGATGGCAGGTGAACTACAAAAAATCTGTGTTAGTACCACAATCCCAAATAGAGTACCTGGGCATAGTGTGGGACCCTCTGAACAATGCCAAATACTTGCCAACTCAAAAACTTATGACCATACAAGAGAAAGTCTGCCATGCTCTCAAGGCAATGGCCTTATCTCTGAGAGAACTGCAAAGCCTCATAGGAGTGCTGAACTTTGCAAGCTTGGTAGTACCATTCGGACGACTGAACTTCCGAAATTTATTGAACTTTTCCAACCACATAAGGAACGAGTGCCCTTCAAAGACCCAAATTTTACCGACGGGGTCGATAAAAGATCTGATTTGGTGGAACTGTCATTATCAACTTCATTCTCCCCTACACATGCAATCTGTCAATCATTATTTGTCAACCGATGCGTCAGGCAAGGGCTGGGGAGCACAAATAGACAACAAGCGCCTATGCGGCCTGTGGGAACCTCAGGAACTACACCGACATTCAAACCTGAAAGAAATGACAGCCATACTGAGAGTTTTAGAGAGTCAGTGTCAACTCCTAGCGAACACGACTGTTTCAATACAATCGGACAACAAAACGGTCCTTTCCTATCTACGGAACGAAGGCGGGACGAAATCGGAGCCCTTGATGGACCTAACGTATCAAGTGTTTCATATCCTTCAAGATTACAATATACAGCTCAACCTACACCACATACCGGGCAGGTACAACACCGAAGCAGATCACCTGTCGCGAGGTTCTGCACACCCAGAATGGCATCTTCTGCCAAAATTGACCAAACAAGTGTTTGCCAAGTGGGGAGTCCCGGAAATAGACCTGTTTGCATCACGCAGGGCCCATGTTGTAAATCAATATGCAACCCTAGATGCGACGGACGAGAATGCGCAGTTCATAGATGCGTTCTCAAAACAATGGACATACAATCTGGGATGGATATTTCCACCACCTTTCCTCATACCCAAGGTCCTGTCGCACCTGAACAACGCAATGGGGATATACCTATTGGTAGTGCCCCGTTGGGAGAAAGCATTTTGGAGACCGGACTTGAAGAGCCGAGCAACAGCGGCACCCTTCACAATATACAACATAGCCCAAGTCCTGATAGACGTCAACACAAACAAGCCTCCAGCAAAATCCCAGGATCTACACCTGGAGATATGGAAATGTGGGGGTGGGCGAAAAAATTAGCTGAGTGGACACCCGAGCAAATGGAATTACTTGGCTCAAGCTAGCGAGACTCTACCAAAAAATCATACCATGCAGCCTGGAAACGGTGGTGCACATGGACTTTTCAAAACAAGGTGAGTTGCCATGCCCCATCTGGATCAGATCTAGCTAGGTTCTTGTCAGACCTATATCTGCATTTCAAGCTATCCTATAACACAATACTATTTCATAGATCTGTGGTTGCTACACTGTGCAGCCCAATCAGTCAAGACACCCTCAGTTCACATCCCCTAGTTATTCGTATTTTAAAATCAATAGCAAATCAAAACCCTAGAACTACTAAACCACCCATTTGGGATGTAGATATTCTTTCAAGTTGGCTCGAGCAGAATTTTAATGCACTAGCCTCTATGATTGCGCTAGGAGAACTGCATGTATTCTGTTACTTTGCTCAGGCCGAAGAGTACATGATTTAACCCTGTTATCCATTGACCCACAATTATTTTCAATTTCAGATACTGAAATGACATTCTGGCCCCGCTTTGGCTCAAAAACTGATAGTCACAACTATAGACAGTCTGGCTGGAAACTAAAGTCTAATACAGACAATCAGTCATTAGACCCAATCTTTTGGGTCAAGTTACTCATTAGAATGACAAAAAACAGGAGAGACGCTTGTAAAAGTAATAGTCTCTTTCTTACTGTATGTGGCCCACCCAAAGCGGCATCTCGCACAGTAATAGCTAATTGGGTAAAAGCCCTGTTACAAGAGGCGGGCATCACTGCATCAGCTGGAAGCATGAGGTCAGCCGTGGCGTCAAAAAATTGGACAAATCACTTCTCCCTGGATGATATACTTCAACGAGGGAACTGGAGATCAGCTAACATATTTGCAAGATTCTACAGAAAAGAAGTAATAACTACAAAAGGTAATGGTACAATTCAAAATCTATTTGAACCTGTAAATTAACTAAAGGTAAATTGTTGGAAGAATAATTTGTGTAAATCATTACTGTTATATGAAAATTAATTGCTAACATAATGATTCAATTCATTAAGTAGTATAATTACACACTTGCTATCCATACCCCATAGGTATGTATAATAGATTTCTAAATGATGTTACATATTGTTTAATTAGTCATGCAAATCATTAAATAACCTAAAAAGCTAGTACTTAATTTATCTAGATCATCTCATATTTGTTATGCAATGAGGCAGTAACCATAATGTTGCTCATAATCATAAGGTGATGAAATAAAAGAATAAAACCGTTTAATGTTTTTATTTTTATATCCTATCTTACAGTGACACTTTATTTTATAGCCTTGTCATTTATTCCCGAACTGTTCGTAAAACGGGGATCTCCTGTGCTGGATCGCATATTAATAACATTGATTTTCTTGCACTTCCTTCACTTTCACTTAGAATGTCCTTTTAAGAATTCATAAACATATAACACATAAATTTACTTAATTTGATGCTTTCAGTCTTTCTCTTTGGTTGTCCCTCCACAAACTAGACTTGCATAATTTAAAGTATAACTCAAATGCCTGCCACACTAAAACAAATTGTAAATAATCACATTGGCGTCCTGTACTTCCACCAGGCGATAACAAACACGTCTCAAATAATTTAGGTTTCGAATATCGGTACAGTTGTTTAATGACAGCGTTTTACACTAAAATAAAACGCTAATTAAATAACTTACCATATTCGAAACCTAAAGTTTCCAAACCTGCCTGGTATATATACATTTATAAAAAATAAAGTATTCAAATTGAGACGACAATGAATTAAGAATTCACGCGAACCCCGTCGGTGACTGACCTGGTGGAAGGGGTGATGATGGAGGGAGATAGCATGCTAGAAAGGGACAGGTATAGCATACGACCTACCAGAAGGGAACAGTGTTGCCCTCTCTAATAATTTAGGTTTCGAATATGGTAAGTTATTTAATTAGCGTTTTATTTTAGTGTAAAACGCTGTCATGTTGTACATTATCAGTGGTGGTAGTCAGAATGTAGCTATCTCTACCTACATTTATCTACTTTCAGGCGGTACAAAGTTCGCCGGGTCAGCTAGTACTTTATAACTACCACCATTCTGTTTTTATGTATATTAATAGTCCCATAGTTGCCATTGTTTTTTTTTATTAGACCTTTTTCTGATGTTATCAAATAAAGGTTAAAAAATTAAATATAACCACATTTTAACATATTCGAAAATATCCCAATTTATAATTAAAAAGTCCATTTGAAAAGTTTATAATTCTAAAAGAGCATAGGCGAGAAGTAGAGGATGTTTTAAATTTTCATTATTTAATATTTTATCAAAATGTCATTGACTGTCTTGCTTTTCAACACAGGCCTCCCCAAGATTGCCAATCTGTTTCCTTAACCTTTTGAGCGCCAAACGGCAAATCACGTCGACGGAAAGTTGTGCCTCAGGCGACACGAACAGGGCCGGACTTGGAGGGCCAGGGCCCCCAGGCACTTGGCATTTGGGGCCCCCTCCCATATAATATAAGGAGAACATTATTATGCTTCTGGATGGGGCCAAAAGCAAGGTGGAAGGACGAAATAGAGACCATTGCATCAAGAAATTGGTTAAACCTGGCTAAAAATCGTGACGAGTGGTAATCTTTGGAGGAGGCCTTCACCCAAAGAGGGGTCCAGAGTGCCACCGGCTCCGTGGCAGGCATATCGGACTAAAATTACATATATCACAACTGTTTCTAGTGTAAATTTGTCAATGGAATAATGTAAGGCTTTCTTATTTTATTTTATTTGTCCTGCTTCTGGATGGGGCCCCTAGGCCCAGGCCGTGTGGGCCTAGGGGTAAATATGACCCTGGTCACAACGTCATTTGCCGCTGTACAATGCTTGCTATTTACTATCTGCTGTCAGCTTGGCATCTGGGACACAGGTTTTCGTCAACGAGCTGGGCGGTCCTAATTTACTTGTAGCACAGGTAGAGTGCCTAGCACAGGTAATTCATTAAATAACTTTCTAATTAACATCGATTGGGATTCACTCCGGGCAGGCACGGCGGGTTAGCCCCGCCCCCTGCTATTTATAGACACTCGGATGCAGCCTCATATTAGGCTTCCGGCTCCCCAAGGTATGAAAAAAAAAAAAAAACGATTGGCAGCCTGCGTGTTTTCAGGTATTTATTAAGTTGCAAATACTTACAATGTAATGGTTAATGTCAGTTAATACTTACTGTCATCCTCTTCTCCGGGTTGACTTCGATCATGCCCCGCAGCAACTGCTGGCAGTCGGGGGGCACAAAATGCGGCACATGGAACACCCCTCGTTTCACCTGCAAGTAAACGCCTTCAAATGTAAACTGTTCTTGATAACATGTTCTATTTAACCTTTTGAGCGTCAAAGACGGCAATTCACGTCGACGGAAAGCTGTGCCAAAGGCGCCACGACGTCATTTGCTGCTATACAATGCCACACTATCTGCTGGCAGCTTGGCTTGTGGGACACAGTTTTTCGTGGACAAGCTGAGTGGTCAAGAAGTTAACTGACTTAAAAATCGGAGCAGGTTCTCAGTTTGAAGGGTTTTTAAGGTTAAGTTTAGCATGGGTAATCCATAGGTCACTGGTTCAAATCCGGTTTGAAGGACCAAAAAGATGTATGTTTTGCATCATACACCGTTTAATAATAGTTTGAGAGCTTGATATTCAAAGAGTTTGTTAATTTGCACATAATATTTATTGTCACAAACTAACACTAAAATGAGTTGCGATGATAATGAACGGTTGAATGCGAACTGACGCGGAGCACGTTTACCTATAATATGGAAATGAACGGGAATGCTGAGTGTGCACTTTGGCAATAAGTATGTGCGGTTTGCGACCGTACAATGTGTATATGTGTATTTGTGTACCTATCTGTATGTCTGTCAGTGGATGGACCTTGAGAGCATTTTTTTGCACAACACTTTTCAGTCTTGATGGTTTTTATTCTAGGTATATTTAGTGAAAATATGACCAGAAGTTTCCAAAACATAGCTTAATTGGAACAAGCGACAAGATCTCAGCCAATATTGATTCAAGAATTCCAAATTTTGTAGTTATGTTCAGATGGGTGTTTAGCAACAAAGCCATTGTAATCAATTAATCAATTATACCCATAACAACCAACTCATTGTTTTAATATGCTCTCTTGCCGTCAATAGACAAGTATACCTATGTAAAAATAATGTAAGTTAACATAGTGGGTGTAATGTTGACAATGTTGCTTGCAAAATAAATGTTTTTGATTTTTTGTTAGCGTAAACATTTCCTAACTTCTAGGCTACTCTTTGTCAGGGTCCCTATGCTGGGAAAAGGACCCTACACCTTTTTCTTAAATCGGTTATCGACTTCAAAAGTTAAAAATAGAAAGAGTTCAAAAATAATCCTTTTAAACCGATAATACCCGATGATGTCTCAACTAAGCCAATATTCTGATTTAAGCCCATTAACCCTAAATAATGGTTGTGTTTTCGTCATGATTTGATTTGATTTTGTGTAGGGACCGGCCGGAGACTGGCGGGCTATCGATGGCTTGGTTGCGTTCATTCAGCCCAAGGAATACGTCTGTGAAAATACTTTCAAGTAGTTCTTTAAACTTTTTCAATGTAGTTGTACAAACCTTTTCAAGTAGCTGTCGCAGGTTATCATCGTCGAACGGGAGGGCCCCGACGAGTAGCGCGTATAATATAACGCCGCAGGACCACACGTCGGCTCTCCTTCCGTCGTATTTCTCGCCCTAAAAACATATTTATGCGAAATGTTACAGAGCATCTCAAACACAGACTAATAAGAGATACTAATCTCAAACAATGTAATGTAAACAAATAAATACTCATAAATTTAACTGTCAAAATGTAAAGTTGCCATTGTGTTCAATAGAAAGTTCCCATATGTTTAATAATGTAATAGCAAATTAATCAATTACATTTTATAATTTACAAGTGTAAACTTGTTCATTGCAATTCTTATCCAATATGAAACTGGTGAATATTTTAGGCGAAATCGAAAAAGTTTCATTTTAACTTTATATTATTTTTGTAAATTGCAACATTAAATACGTTCCACTGCACTCAATATGCAACACAAAGAAAACACACAAAATTATATCACTAAATTCCATTGAGGTATTATTTTATAATTAATACGTCAATGCTAAATTCCAACTAAATAAATAAGTGAAATTTAAGATAATTTCTTTCTACAGCATTTTGGATGATAACGGAACTTAAATCAATGTAGCCATATTTTTCATATTTAAATATCTAATCGAAAATAAATTTTATAATCTAATTTTATGATTTAATGAATTTTATAATCTAATCTCTATTAAAAACTTATATAGTTAGGTGAATGAATATTAATTAAAACAGATTTACTGGAACAAAGCATATTTTATCATATATAGTTTTTAAATTTTAGCGACCCTTGGGTTGTGTAAAATTTTATGTTTGTGGAGTAGGGCTTTATTAACCTAGCAACACCTCCAGGCCAGTTGTCATTACAATTATTATCCGACGCGTTCAAAGAGTCATGTGTTTCAACAGCAGAAAGAGAGACCTAATTCTGCTACAGCAAGAGTAACAAAGATGGATAACTTTTGACCCTTGAACCGATAATATTAAATTTATTCGTATTAATCTAATCAACGACCAACGGTTGCTTTGATTTCGTATAACCGTCGAAAGTGTAAAACGTTAATTTCTAATAAACAAAGTGTGATTTTTCGTTCTGTGAGTGTAAAAACGAACTTTAGTGAGAATGAAGTCCGCAAAATCCAAACCGAGACTCAATGAAATGCGCACACCAGCCAGAAGTAAGCAAAATTTGGCCGGTGAAAGAGATCCGGTCCAAGTATTTTGTAGATTGCGTCCCATGCAACGAGAAACTGATATACCATGTATGAAGATAATTTCACCAACAACAGTGCTTCTTACGCCACCCTCAACGGCGTTGAGCTACAGAAACGAGAACAACAAATCAATGAAATACACTTTCAAAGAAGTTTTCCCTCCCGAAACTCCCCAACAAGAAGTCTTCGATAAAGTCGCTTTCCCACTTGTAGAAGGGTTAATTAAAGGTAAAAATGGTCTATTATTTACATACGGCGTCACAGGCAGCGGGAAAACGTTCACAATGACAGGAGAACCCCACAATTGCGGAATTTTGCCGAGGTGTTTGAACATCATATTTAAAACCATAAACGAATGTCAGGCGCATAAATACGTGTTTAAACCTGACAAAATGAATATGTTTGAAATTCAAACTGAGGTCGAAGCCATGCTGGAAAGGCAACAGGAGCTCCATAAGTTCAAAATGGGCAAGAAAAACAACTCTAATCCTGACTTAGCCATGGCTTCCATGGAGGTAACAAAAATCGAAGGTTTGAACGAAGATAACCAGTATGCTGTCTTCGTTTCGTATGTAGAAGTCTACAATAATAGTGTATTTGATCTATTGGAAGACGGGCCACCGGTAACCAAAAATTTGCCAGCAAAAATCATCAGAGAAGATGCCGCGAAAAATATGTACGTACATGGTGTTACTGAAATCGAAATTAAGTCTGCAGAGGAAGCTTTCGATGCATTTTACTTGGGGTTGAAACGGAAACGGATGGCTCACACAACTTTAAATGCCGAATCGAGTCGAAGCCACTCCGTTTTCACAATAAGACTGGTGCAGGCACCAGTAGATGAAATTGGTGAAGCGGTAATTCAAAATAAGAAGTTCTTATCCATCAGTCAAATAAGCTTGGTTGATTTGGCTGGCAGTGAAAGAACAAATCGGACAAAGAACACTGGCCAGCGGTTACGTGAAGCTGGTAACATCAACAAATCCCTAATGACACTGAGGACTTGCCTTGAAGTATTACGAGAGAACCAAACGAACGGATCAAACAATATGGTCCCATACAGGGAGGCTAAAATCACACATTTGTTCAAGAACTTCTTCGAAGGAGAAGGGCAGGTACGTATGATTGTCTGTGCTAACCCTCGAGCGGAAGACTATGATGAGACACTCCAAGTCATGAGGTTCGCTGAGATGGCTGCCGAAGTGGAGGTAACAAAAGCCCAAGTTAATGACATTGCAGCTTCTATCGGACTGGTATCTGGAAGACGCAAGGCTAACCGATTATTTGCGACTGCTCGAGACAACCTAGCCAGACCCGATGCGAAAGACCTGGAGCTTGATCTTGGCTTAGTATACAGCCTTGGTCCAGACTTCCCAAGTCTAGAACTAAACAGCTCACAAGCAAGCCACATTATCAAAGAACTCATGGCCCATTTGGAAATGCGGTTGGATCGTAGAGAAACTTTGAAACGGAGCAAAGCATTGAAAGATGAAAGATTCCGAGCAGCTCTGATAGACTTAGAGAGAGAATCTTTAGAGGTAAGAGGAGAGAATGCTGCTTTGAAAGGACAATTGGCAGCATCGGAACGTAGAATCCGAGCTTTAGAAGATCGTCTCACAGCTACAGAGAATGAATCAACTTCGAATAAGCGAAAACTGAATGAATTAACAGAATACACTAGCACACTCAAAAGGGAATTGCAAGAAAAGGAACTCCAACTAAACCAAAATAAATTAGAAAAAGAGAAGATGAAACGGATCTTAGAAAGGAAGTACAACCACAAGATAGCAGCAGAGCATGAACGAGTAAAGGAGATTCATACGGAAAAAGAGAAGTTACGAAATGCGTTTGAGGATAAAGAGAATCGGTTAAGGATAATTGCTGAAGCATTAGAAAGAGGTGATGCAGAGCCTAAACATACAGGAGATTTCGCCGCACAGACTTCTGTAAGAGATTACACGCCTGGTTCTACACCTAGAGCTTTACCCGCCCATCTACTAACTCCATTCAGCTCTGGAGCTCATACAAGAGAAGGCAGAGAGACTAGAGATACGCCTGCTACATCCAGACGTGGTGTTGCCATAGCTAACCCTAGACACCGCAGATCTTTGTCAGCAGATGGCAGAGGCTGGATCGAACATGCTCCAAACAAACTCGTACCAATGGGAACCGTTATGAAACCAAACATCACTAACAGCAAAGTCGTGAACAAGCTAACTACAGTCAAAGATATCGCCAATTCGAAAGCATCGAAATACTGTCTCATTTCCCAAGAACAAGACACAGATGGGGAACTTGAAACGAAACTTTACAAAGGAGATGTCGTTCCAACTTGTGGGGGTGGGGCTCAGGTTATCTTCAATGATGTAGAAATGCTGAAACAGTTCTCTCCGAATAGAGAAAGAGAGTCGAATAGAGAGTCCAATACTACTAGGACCTCAGGATGTGCAAGGCATTCTGGAAAGAGACGGGAGACAACACATTCGCCACCACAAACGCCATCTAATACCAGTAAGAAGCAGAGAATTGATGATGATTAAAACTTAACTACTTAAGGGCTGTTGATTCCTTATAAACTGGAGATGCGGTCACAAAACAAAATATTAAATAACTCCAAACAATAAAAGCCTTTATTCTGAAGTTTCAAGTTTGTACTAGTTAATTTAACTTACAGTTTATGTGTTTCGATAGCCCTGTCTGTATCCTTTGACAAAGGCCTCCAACTGTGACCATTTTTAGTTGTCCCTAGCCATTCTTCTTTAGCTACAGCCTTTATATCATCAAAATATTCTTTATATCATTATAATTCTGCTAAATTATGAAGAGGAGCTAAAACTTGCTTTAAAAATCAAAAATTATTCATTAGGTTGTAATCATTCATTCGCTTCATTAATGATATAAAAATAAGTTAAAAATAAAAATCGTTTATTTCAGACCTGAACGATCCATAGTAATTTAGTAACGCTCCAAGACTTACGCAATATCAGGTAGATATTTTGGGTAATATTAAATGGCATTTTTAATACATCAACATGGATATATCGCAAACTATCATGATCATGACAACTTTTGTATGATATGAAAATTCTTTAAGAACCAAAACGCCATGGATGTAAATTATAGTTTCCTAAAGTAACATTAAAAAGCATTATTGACATCTTTTTTCAAAAACCACTGACAAATTACTCAACTTAACATTTTCATTAATATTAATTATTCCCACGGGAACACTCAATTTGTTTGGGATAATAAGTAGCCTATTTGTTAATCCAGTCAGATAATTCCATACAGAATTTACCAAACTTGGTCCAGCTGTTAGAGCGTGAAGAAATTACAAACATACTTACATACAAACACTCTCAAACTTTCGCCCTTGTAATATTAGTGTGACAACACAATTACAGACAAAATAAAATGATAAGTTTCTTAGATGAAAATAAAAAGGAGATAAGTGACTTAAGAGGCCTTATTCCTTTTAAAATGCTGATTGTTAAGACATTTTTCTCTATGATCAAACATGTTTCTAAACATATTTTTGATGTTACTACCTAGAACAGGGCTATTGGGATTTATTGGTATATATTTGAAACCTACAGTTTGAATTTTTCATTGATAATTTTTGTTTCAAATACTACTCGAAATTGACAAAATTCACGCGGAAAGTTAGTTTTTTTAACTTATTTTCGACTGTACGCAATGAAAGCATGAAGTAGCTATGTTACTACCTAGAACTCGGGGAAAAGTATTATTCACTTCAAAAAGTTGGTTGAAATTATCAATATATTTGTCATAATGTGAAAAAAATAAATTTTAAAACGAATAAGGCCTCTTAACACTTCTCTTTTTGTGTCTTTCTCGAGTCTAATTAGTAATTATATAATTTATTTTCTAATATTGGACAAACTACCAGTTTTACATAAATAAGTTGGAGGAATTCTCAAGTTTCCAATTACAATATAATCTGTGATTACTTGTATTTTTTAGTTATTAGTTATTTTTTAAGAACAGAATAGATTAGTTTTTTTTTTACTTGGTTGATTGGGTGATAGTTTTTAGTTTAATTAAATTACGAATTTGATTTGTAATGTGATAATTTCGTAAAGTCAAACAACTTTTTCTGTTGCTCGCAGCCATGGTTAAGTCCCCTGGGTCACTCATTAAAACTATAATTTTTTGGGATTATATCTTATATTCATCAAAAATTTTGTAATTGTTGTTATTTGTTAAAGCTATTCTTGTGTGAACTTACAACACCATAATAGTAATAATACTCTATTATGCACCACTACACAGAATACAATAAAGAAGTATCGTAAAATAGAAAACAACACGCGGCCTTATCGCTAAAGAGCGATCTCTTCCAGCAATATTAATTACCAACACACTCTAAGCAGACTTATCATAGGATGTTCACAACATGAAAAAGTTCATCCACCCTTAAAAGCACTGCTTTTATACTTAGCGTCGTTTAGCAGAGCGTTTTAAAAAAAACAAATCCATGTTTCTTCGTGAACTTAACGTTTCTGGGTTCATCCTACTCAGAATCGATAGCATTTTCAATGTAAAGAATAAAAAAGTGTCCCAAAATTTGTATGGGAATTTTAATTTCCACTACGCAACGCTCGTGCAAATAAAAAAAGTTCATTTTCAAACGTGACGTTATGGAACGGACAAATCACGACACTTTTTTTGAAAATGCTATCGATTCGGAGGAAGATGTACCCAAAAAAGTCCAGTTCTGACAAAAATAGGCATTCGGTTTTTTTAAAACATCTTTATATTTCCATCGGGTTATGTACTTAATTAATGTTAAAATGTTTAATTACTGACACTTCTATTTTGCATTATAATTATAACTAGCGAGCGAGTGAACAAAAAATTCAGGAACTGTATTCCAAATGATGATTTATACTAAACAAACTCATTTCGCGTTGTATAATGACTTTTGTGAATATTATAGTTTTATAATAAGTTGTAGCTTTTCTAGCAGTATTGTTTTGTACGTAGTAGGTATTATTTTCTTTTGTAGTTCAATAAATTACCACATAAGGTATAATTTAAGTTTTTTATTTATATGATAATTTTAATCTTTGTACGTTCAAATGTATAATTATGTGCTGCCCCCTTATAACATGGGACCCTCGAAAAGAAGGGTGAAGCATCTCTCGGGCCAGCATGGCAGTGTCAACCGTTGGTTTCTCGTCAGTTGCCATTGCGACTTGGGCTCCCCTTTTTGCTTATGATCAGGCGAAGTGGAGCCACTATGTTGTGCTAATATAAAAACAAAATATATCCATACTGTTGTTGTATTGACAATAATAAAGCCATCTATGGTTAACCCCTCGTATGCTTAGGCACTGATCAGTGCGGACATTTGAACATTCATATATGTATAACATACAATATAGATAGGTATAATAGGTCTCGCCATAGGAACTTGTCTTAGAAAGTGTCACTTTCTAAGTTTCTATTACTCGATCCTCTGTTCACTGGACCAATCACAATCCTCAGATTTAAATGCGCTTCTTTTGGGTTTCACAAAGACATAGCCTGGTTGGTTCATTTTCTCCGCTTCAGTTCGGTGGCCAGGCAGCCTTAATAACCTTAGTTGTCTGTCTGCAGATAATGCCTATAAGACAATGCAGGACTAGTTTCATTTTCTCGTACACTAGGTGAAGCCAAGCCGTATTAAAAACGAGCTAGGAAAAGAACGTAAAAAAATACTTTGTAGCGCCATCTCTGGCAGAGTAGCGAAACTAAAGCGTATCCATTTAATAACGTTTTTTTTTTTCATGTTAAGCCCATACTGACTTTTTCTGTTAGTTGCTTGTGGTTACCGTCGACAGTAGTGTCGGCGTCGTTGCAGCTAACTTCAACCTACGTGTAGAGAAGTTGCTTCGGGTTTCTAATTCTCACTAGATGGCATTACAGTCAAATTAACACGTATTACTTCACGACACGCATAGTTCAGGCTTACACACGACGTCTTCAACTTGGAACTAGCGGGTTGAAGAGACTATCACTCCTGTGGCTCGGAGATAATCCCATTAGCGGGTTATACTCCCACACAAAGTCCGGACTCACTGGTAGTGAGGGCTAAACAACCCTAATACAGTTCAAGTCATGTTAAAAAAAAAGTATTGAAGAGACGCCTTGCCAAAATAAATTATTGAACTTGCTAAAATTCTCCATAGTTGGCGATATAGTTCAACTTACCCGTATAACTTCAGGACACGCGTAATGCGGACTTCCACACGACGTCTCTAGCATGGAACCGGCAGGTTGAAGGGACGCCATGCCAAAATCCGCTATCTTGATATTGTTCCGTTCGTCTAGCAACAGGTTTTCGGGTTTTAGGTCGCGATGGCTGAAACCAAGATAAATAAATATTAACAGGGCCTACCTTAGCCATATTAGTGCCTCGGGCGAGTTGTTATGTGGTCCGCTAGACCAGAAAAAAACCCCAACACCTTTTAGGGGTAAAATGATTTTAAATGTGGGTAAGTTAACACCACATGACATTATATAGCCACCTTTATTCTTAAGTTGGATATTTTGTGTGACACTTTCTTTTTTTCTAGGTTGAAACTCACCATATCGAATGGCTATGACAGAAATCCAGTGCGGATATTATCTGTCGGAAGAACCTTCGCGCCTCCTTGGGCGTTAGCCGGCCTTTCTTCACAAGGTAGTCAAAGAGCTCGCCTCCACTGACGTGTTCTAGCACCAAGTACCTGTAAAAGTGGAATTGATGTCAGCGCCATCTATCGGTGAGTAGATGATACTTATTCGAAGTGTATTATTAATGCGAGTGGTATGCGAAATTAACGCCACTTCCGAATTTTTGTTATATTTTCTATATTAGGTCAGTTTTCAGTAATTACTAAAGTCCAGGAACTGGAAACCGCTTTCAATATTTCTTAAACTGCTGCTTGCTGTACACAATTTGTCATTCGGTAGTTATTCCCAAAATCTTGTGGGATAAACCACAGTACACAGATTGTATTCAGTAATTTAATAATAGATATAAAAGGTATTTTCCTATTTTCTAGACTCCGGTAATTACTGTTTTTTTTTCTAATATCTTTATTCAATAACAACATGCGTTGAGTTTTATAATTCATATACGGTACAAAACATATACATTCGTGAATAAAAAAATCATAAAGGAAATGAAATAAACCTCTGCTGTGCTAGTATCGCATTAGGACTCGCGTTAAGATGGTGTCGGTAAATAGTGAATAGGCATCTTCTAGATGCCATTGCTGAATCGGAGCGTTAAGTAGTGCTTCTTTCCCGTGATTGAACAGTACGTATACATTACCTTAATGTCGATATTGCAATCATTTTGAATATTATAGTCAAAATATCTCATATCCCAAAAATATAAATAACTACATTATTGTAGTTAATAACAATCTTAATAATTTGATCAATAAAATATAAGCAATATTGATATTTAGTTTTCAGGAATTTAACCAAATCAGTGACAAAGTTTATTAGTGACAACATTTTTAGTTTAGTTTTTGTCGACTTTTATTCAGCAAAACTGATTTAGTGAATTTATTTTATTATGATTAATATAATAAATTTACTAAATCAGTTAATGATTAATATATAAGTAGAACTTACAAGTATTTCTTATTTTCATAAACATCGGACAATCCTAAGACATGTGGGTGTTCTATTAATTTCATAATTGCTATTTCACGCTCCACCTGAAAATAAATAAATAGGGATTAAAATAATAATGTTTACTTTTAATTTACCCGCGGCTTCGCTCGCATTAAAACAAAACATAATAATATATACACTATCCTATGGTAACAATGGTTTTTTCGAATAAATAGTGTTCTAGTTATGTGTCGAATTAGGGAATAAACTAAGTATGTCTCAATTTTATCCAATGTCTGTTATAAATAAATTAAAAATGGACCTCGAAAAAACCACATCCTTCTGTGATAAAATTTGACCAGTTTAATAATTTTCTATGAATATAAAGTAAATATTATAACTATACGTACTTTCATGAGCACAGATTCACTAAGTTTCTCCCTGTTTATGATCTTGATGGCAACTTTCTTGCCCGTCACGCAATGGACGCCCAGCTTGACCAGACCTGTAAACAAATAAATATTTTCAAGGCTCTGTATTGAGACAAAGGTACCAAATACAATTGTTATTCCCTAAAAAAATATGCTACAAAGGGCTTCTGTACTTTAGTCTAAGTCTAGATACTGAAAAACACCTTAAATATTTATTAAATTCCTGTATTATACACAATTTGTCATTCTGTAGTTGTCCCCAAAATTTTGTCGGGTAAATTATCGTACAAAGTTACAAAGGGCTTTTGCCACTTTGGAACGACACATTGCACGTTTTACTGACGCCACATGGTTTTGCATCGTCAAAAGATCGTGAGGGAAAATAAATTTGAGGCGAAGTATACAGGAGGCTTTTGTTCAACAGTGGACGTCCGTGGCTGGTAGATAGATAGATCCGAAATGTGCCGTTATTCAATTAAAAACTATTTTTCAACAATGTAAGGTTTCTAATCGAATAACGTCACAGTTCAAATTGTGCCGTTGTTCTTCATAATCATCGATATATATATTAAACAGTAAATCTTGGCAACTTCTATAGTAAGGCCATTTGGCCGGTGAGGGAGGAAAGTGACCCTGATTTTCCCTCCCAGGAGGACACGAAGTTGCGCAGATGGACCAATTTGAGTGCGTTTTTAGGGTTCCGTACCCAAAGGGTAAAAACGGGACCCTATTACTGATACTTCGCTGTCCGTCCGTCCGTCTGTTACCAGGCTGTATCTCAAGAACGGTGATAGCTAGACAATTGAAATTTTCACTGATTTATTTCTATTGCCGCTATAACAACAAATACTAAAAATAAAATAAAATAAATATTCTACAACAAACTGTTATTACGGAACCCTGTTGTTGCTGTTACGGAACCCTTCATGCGCGAGTCGGACTCGCACTTGCCCAATTTTTTTCTAATCGCAAGCTTGTCCGTCGAGATAGTTCTTAGCTATGTTTGGTGGGAATAGGACCAGTAGTTTCCAACATATTCAGCTTGAATTGGAACAAGTGAAAGATCTGTCCCAAAATAAGAATTTTATAGTTATGTACAGTTTTAGGTGCATTAACTATATATCACTCTTATGGTCTTATGATAACTAGCTACTTGTGTCGGGGGTAAATTTTAGGTTGTTTGTTTACTTTTTGTTGATAAATTGATAATGGATTGAGTATATATAGTAGTACTCTGGATATAGTAGTGTAGTGTGTTGTTACCCAAATCTCAAGTCAAATTAGTCTTACCACAGAATAGATAATAGTACAAGTACAGAAGGCACACTACTTTGATCTTTACAAAAGCCGCTTTTTTAACCAAAAAAATATGATTTATGGCCCTTCTAAAGTTGTCGTCTCCAGCGCAAGCCAAACGGAACGTTGAGGCTATGTAATAACGGTGAAAATTAATTGGCTCACTTGCCGCGTCGACGCTAGCGAGGGTTATCAATGATTAAATAAAATAATAATGTATTGTTCATTTATTTCTTGCATTCAATATAAAGAGCAAATTATATTATTGATACATTATAAATATTATTTCATTATTTATTTAACTATAAAATAATAAATTTCAAAATGTACACAAATTTAATCCACCACCAGGCTACATTTTATTGGCGTTGCTGCGAACCACTGCAATACAAAATCTTGTTGTTTTATTTTTAAACATTATAATAATACGTATAAAGAAGAATAATGCAACTTAACAAATAGAAAAATAGCGATAGTAAGGCGTGGTGGTGCGATGCAGTAATAAGAAAAAGACTGATTTTGTTTACAAAGGACGATAATATAGTAGTTTATGTGACTGTATATAATGAAGGGTATTAAACATGAGTGTGGGTTTATGAAACGCGCCGAAGGCAAGTTTCATAATAACATCACACGAGTGTTTTAATGCCTAATTATGTACAGTTACATACACTACTTTATCTAGCCACATATCATAGGCCTCCATGATGCATTCATGAGTCGCACATTACGACAAATATTACCCAGTAATGGCGGTAATGAAGTTTTCTGGCAGCTGTCATAGTTTTTTTTTAATTCAGAGACAAACTAGAGGTGGCCCCAACTATCATAATCGTTCGATATCTTACTTACGTGCGACATTTGTCAAATTTGATGCAAATTGACAGTTCATTTCGAACTAAACGTCATCTCGACTGATATTAGAATAGAGATCAAATGAAATTTCTTTGTGTTTCAAAGATTTTCGAAATTTGAATATATAATACTATCGAAATCGATGTTATTATTTAGCAATAATAACATTTTCACAGACAAAAAATTTGTTCTAATAGAACAGTTTATTTTTATGGTGGTCATAATGTGCAGTTCTTGAACGCATCATGGAGGGTTTATGATATTTGGATAGATAAAATTAATAACGCACAATAATATAGGTACCACATGACACATTAGTTACAAATGGTTAACTTCTAAAAACTGTTTTGCCGTCTTTAAATTGGTGGCTGTTAAATTTAATATTGGTATATATCCGAATTCCAGCAAATTCCTGCAACCTGCTACGACGCAATATTTTTAGCTATCTTTTTATTCATTTAAACACTAGTATAAGAAGACAAATGCGGTACGTTCACTTGCGACGTAATTCGGCAGAGCGTGTTCGAGAGATAAGTCGAAAACCACTCAGTTGCACTAGACGATACCCGCAAGTGCCTTAGAATCGCAAGGAGTAGATCATGGTCAACCGCGTTAAAAGCGTTTGAAAAATCGATGAGCACCAACACTGTAACCTTGGTTGATTCCATGCCATGTCTAACGTCTTCGATGACATTAAGGAGAGCAGTAGTGGTGCTATGTCCAGGGCGGAAGCCAGATTGAAAAGGAGATAGTAGTACATTACGATTAATAAAACTAGATAATTGTCTGTGAGCAACTGCCTCGAGAATTTTGGAGAGAAATGGAAGAATTGAAATGGGACGGAAGTGATTGAGAGCACTGGGGTTTGAAACTTTAGGAAGAGGGATTACAAAGGCCTTACGCCAACAGGATGGAAATACCCCAGAGAGCAATGAAGTATTGACAATGTGAGACACAATAGGCAAAATGCAGTCTAGAATGAGAATGACCATGATTCTACTCACATTATCATGTCCGACAGCCTTGGACTTGATTGACATGACGACTTTGCGGATATCCTCGTCATTAACTGGGGTGAAAGTAAATGGCACAATATCGGTATAAGGAAGCGAAGCAATAAAAGATAGAGTTTCTAATTTAGTAACGGGATTGAGAGGAGAAGATTTAGAGAAGTGTGTATTTAGTTCGTTAAGAGAAAAAGTAAATGTATCAACTTCAGACTTGGGCAAGCCGACACCAAGAGATTTCAAAAATTTCCATGTATCAGCTGGAGAGGACGTAGAGATATTCTCGTGAATATAACGACGCTTCGCAGCTCTTACCATCTGATTGCAACGATTTCTGGCAGTTTTAAAAAGGCCCCAGTTCTCGTCGCACCGATCCTGCTTATATTTACGAAACGCTTTATCTCGTCGAGTCATCGCCATGCGAACACCTCTGGTAATCCATGGAGCAGGCGGCCGCCTGAGCTTGACTGCACGCACCGGCGCATGATCATCGAACAGTTTTAAAAGGGCGGAGTTAAAACGATACACTTTATCGTCTACTGTTGATGCCTCAAGCGTGGGCGCCCAGTCAACCGAAGCGGCATCCCGCTTGAGTTTATCGATATCAAGGCGAGCAAAACTACGCTGATGTATGACTACAGGTTCTAACTTTGGTGGCTTGACTTTGTATGCAAGGAAAATTAGGTCATGATGTGAGAACCCCGGTGCTAAAAGCTGACCAGATTTGACAATGTCATCGGGAGAGGAAGTTATGATCAAATCCAACCAGGTGTCAGGGGAGTCGGTGTTGTGATGCGTTGCGTTTAAAGGTACCACCGAAAAATCAGCAGAATCTATAATAGACTCGAGCCTACGTGATCTGGAGTCTTCTTTCAGTAAGTCGGTGTTAAAATCCCCCATGAATATGTGATGCATGCACTCACTACCCACCGCTAAAAAGAGAGCCTCAAGAGAAGAAAAATAATCAACGGTTGGTGGACAGTAGCATACTCCTAAGATAATAGCCACTCCAGAGAGTTTAACTTCGATAGCTAAATACTCCATGGAACCAGAGTATAAAGCAGGCGAAGAATTTATTATTTAATAGGGTATATCGGCCCGGAGGTAGATCGCAACCCCCCCACCACCTTTACCAGTGCGGTCATTACGCAGCAGAACGTATCCGGGTAGGCAGCAGGAAGTAGAAGGGATATCAGGCTTGAGCCAGCTTTCACTGATAAGGATGGCATGTACTTCAGAGGAAGAGAAAGTGTCTAGCAAATCAGTGAAGTGACTTACAACACTTTGAGCATTGATATGGCAAACATTAAAACAATTATGAGTATTCTGAAATTCACAACCCAATAGTGAACCAAGCGTACAAGGCTCAATCGACTCCTCAAGAGAGTGGAATGAACTAGACAAGTCGCAAGCAGAGTAAAATGAGTCATCATATCCATCGGTAGACATGAAAATATATATAATAAAATAAAATATATGTAATAATAAATATGAGTTATTAACTTAATACTTCAGTAGTACTGATTAGCCCACCGGTCAACCGCACACACACAACTAACCGTCATAACAAGTAGGTATAACAACATTGAAATAGTAACTACAAAAAAAGAAAAAGATAGCAAGATACACAGATAAAAATAAGACGTTGCGAATTGCGATTAGAAACAACACACATAACGAATTACTGAACGCGACCGTAAACGTCACGTTGACATTTGGCATGTCAGTCAGTCTGTCACTTAAAATATGAATTTAATTTACAAGAGCGTCGGTATACCTAAAAACTATAAATGAACAAAGAAATCAGTAACTATAAAGGGTACCTACGCACAGATTAAAAAGAAAATGGTGTAAATTATGTTTTCCTAACGCAACAACTATCGAAAGCTACTATATCTATGATCGAAAGCGAAAGCACTATTTCGAGGTAGCAACTTTTGGAATTGCGGCGTCTTGGGCTGAAGTCTTCTGTCTCCTCGTCGAACGTGTAGTCACAGCAAGCTTCTTAAGCGACGGATCAACCTTTGGAGCCGAAGCGCGCCCTCATATATGAGGCGACTGGCATGTACTTGTAGCGGGGAACGTTAATCGCGGAGTGCGCCCCGCCTGGTCTTACCCAAGCTATCAGTAAAGCGCCTAATCTTTTATACCTCGCTATAGTCGCTATGTCAGTCTTGTTAACCACAATGTCGAAGTCTCGCACTGTTACTTTTTATTTATATTTTGTTTCTTTCAGTCTTATACGTTATAGATCTAGTTACAAACGCACATTACGACAGCACGCACATTAATCGTCCACGATAAAGCAATAAAAAGTAAGAAAGTAAGTGTTTAAATGAGGCCATAATTTCAATGTTAACTGCCTGGCATTTATAAACGCCATCTATCGTGCAGTAGTAGGTACTTTCAAAATGTAAACAACAAATTAATTGATGCTTAATATTTGCAATTATAAACCTTATCCTGTAATTAATTACTCAAAATAGAAATACCGGACCTAACTCAATTTATACATTACGTATCAATACATTTAATTTCCTGGATCTCCGGGGGGAGCTGCTTGACAAGCTGGAGCGCCTACAAAATGTCTGTATCAGGTACATATTTGGTCTCCGCAAGTTTGATCATGTGTCTCAATACCGCGCCCAACTTAAATGGCTTCCGATCCGTCAGCGCAGAGACTTACATGTTCTTTGTCTTCTGTAATAATGTCCTTTTTATTCCTTCTTCTCCTCCTTACCTTGCAGAGAAGTTCTCTTACATAGCGGATGGTAGTGGCCATCGCCTGCGGTCTAGTGCGAATCTAGCTCTATCGATCCCACCGCATAGATCGCATGTTTACGATATGTCTTTTGCTGTGCGCGCCGTGAAATTATGGAACAAGTTGTCTCCCGCCCTAAGGCAGACGCAGTCCGTTGCATCGCTCAAGGGGAAGTTGAAGGGATTGTGGCTGTCAAACGATTAATAGGTTGTTGTTTTTGTTGTAATTATGACTATTTCTGTTGAATTTATATATATATATATCTATAATATATATATACACGATGATTTTTAATCGGTGATCAGGTTCCAACTTTTCTAACTCAGTAAATGATGGCGGTCACGTTGAAGTCGAAATTACATGAAAACAAACTTTTATTTTTCTTTTATAATTTTTATTTCAAATATCAATTTTGTCTTAAATTCCTTGTCACCCTACTAATCTGTATCTGTAAGCTTACAACCTTTTTAATAATTTAATGGCAATGACAATTTACGAGTAATAACTTGTCATTGTCATTGTCATTGCCTATACAAAGTCGTAGGAAATTTCGTAAAATTTCCCGCCAAAGCGATGACACTTGACGTAGGTATCGTACTTTTAATAAATTTATGTAGGTGACCGTGTATCTAGTGGTTGTTAGGTTTAATTATGTTTCAACTTTTAATTAGATAAACAGTGAGGTAATTGCATGAGACCTCGCCTATTAGGTTTAATTTTAGCTGGATATTAATATTTTTCTACTCCTGATCACCGATTAAAAATCATCGTGTATATATTTATTATGTTCTTCATATATATTTGTACAAAGTTATTTTATTACGTATTATGTATTATATTGACTGTTTGCCTATCTCTCTCTATTTTGTTTTTTTTTTTTGCATTTTCATGTGTAAGTATTATTGTTAAATTATCCTCCTTCGTATTGTACATGTTGCTTTGGTTGTCTACCGTTTACATTTGTCTTTAGCACTCATTTACTCAAAGGTTAACTGGAAGAGATCCCTTAAAGGGATAAGTTCGCCTTTGTACATGTATTTCTTTTGTTTTAATGTATTTCTGTTTCTGTGTACAATAAAGTGTTTACATACATACATACAATAAAAAAAAAATCATAAGATGTTTTAATAAATTGTAATTTTAAAAGTTGTTATATTTAAAAAAATACGAATTTTCCAAAAAAGTGTAGGTACTTTAAGGATGCAATGTTCTTAACACCGACCGTGTTATGTTCATGTTCGATCGTAGTTCATATTTAAATACAATAAAACTGTCACAGTAAATAATAGCTACTAAATGTTGTAAAGAAACATTTCATAAAACGCGAATATACGCCGCACAAACAAATATTAGAAATGTTCACAGCTGGTCTGTCGCTCACGCTTCCGGCAGGCTTCGAAGGCTGCTCACTGTCCGAGCGAATGATATTTACCTTTTATATAGTAAAAGGTGACGGAATTTATTATTTATTTAGACTTTATTGCATGTAAAAATGGCGGAGTTAATGTCATAAGGCATTCTCTACCAGTTAACCATAGATAGAGTCAAACAACCAACTGGCAGCTGACGCCCTGAATTAACTCATAGGCTAATTTATATCCCGAAGAAAAAGCCTGTTTCCCGAAGGATTGTGTATATGTTTTAACGTGACCGAAGTCGCAAGCCGGCTCATTCCTCGGCCAAAAGATTAGCTTGGCTGTTCAGTGGGGAATGTAGTCGGCATCATGAGTACCCTGCCGCAGGGCCGTGATCATGGGCACAACGGTTTTTAGTTAGGTTCTCTTAGTATAGGTTAAGTTGGTTATTGTTTTTAAAGCCTGACCAGAAATATATGAGGATGCGCCATATTGCGGAATTTCAGTGGAACTAATTTCTTACACTGCCAATAATTTTATGATGGTTTGTCATCACTGTCAATGTCATTTGTGTTGGTTTCTTTAAAAGACAAACATTTAAAATTATCCATAGAAAATGCGGAAAACCATTCATAGTCGTGAACGTAACACAATAAATAAAGTATGTAAACGTGTTTACTACACGAAAAACAGCCAGGAAAAGAGTGCATTCCATTCAATGATATTACGAGGTTAAAATCGTGGAACTGACAGGTATTTAAACTAATGTCATTATAGTGGGTTGCGATTGGTTGCAAAATTGTTGCCATATAAATCTTATAAATAACGCCCTCTTGACAATCCTCATATATTTCTGGTCAGGCTTTAGTTGTTTACCATTTAATAAGGATTTGTTAATCAGTGCAAGACGGACATTGGACATTGCAATATAATCATACTCCTCTATATGCAAATGTAGGAATAGGTCATCGTAGAAATCCCATCCTACATTTACAATTCCATTCATAGCTGACGCGTGATATTTGCACATTCCTACGGGCATTGGAATGTGGGCCAATATTTGTAAGAGTTGGTGCGTTGGTCGTGCATGCACAAATGTTTGCCAATTTATAGTATAAATTGGATTTGTAGCATTTAAAAACGTATTGATGGGTTTGTCACGTAGTAGGTAGAATGTGGAAAGAGTTGCTGATAGTGATAATTTCACTTAATCTATTTTGGTTTGATATACCATCTTAGATACCTACTTAGTTTACAATTTACCTAATGTCAAGTTAGGTGCTAAATAGTAATACACCTTAGACCCAATAGTTTGCCTGATAAGGTTAGTTAGTTACCATGCGATGCGTCCCTCAGAGCGGAAATAGAAGCTCTGAGAAGCGTACTACCTGATGATCTATGATTTTAAGATACTGCTCACCAGGCAACGGGCGAATAAAAAAGAAAGGAACTGATAACTTTTTTCTTTAGCGCGAAGTGTTTTCCTTTTTAGTCGAGTCCGATAGTCGAGAATAAAATATTAGCGATTTTGACAAAAAAATTACCCATTATCCAAGATACTACAAAACGACAGTCTCCAATTTAATTCCTTACAGTTACCAATAGAGGGCATTGATGGATCATAAGCAATCAAATGACTAAAATGAGACAATGTATCCTAATAATAACCTAAATCAAAACTTTAAAACATCCCCGACACATTTAGCTGGTCTCATGATGAGACCCTCATTCAATGAGCGATATAACTGAGCATAACTACAAGTACAAAATTTGGAATTCTTAGCTTCAGTATTGGCTGAGATCTTGTCACTTGTTACAATTAAAGCTGAATATCTTGGAAACTACTGGGTCTATTTCTACCACCAACCATTGCTTTAAACCAGTGTTTTTCAAACTGTGGGTCGCGACCCCCAGGGGGATCGCGGCATATACCCGGGGGGTCGCGAGGATCAGCATCGAGAAAGTCTCGTGACTACAGGGAATGCAGATTTTTTCAAGCATGTACATTTGCAAGTTTAATCGTACAAACTAGGTTTTAGGGGGTCGCGAAATAATTTTATTGCTCATTTTGGGCCGTGACACCAAAAGGTTTGAAAAACACTGCTTTAAACCATCTCGACAGACAAGTCTTTCGATAAAAAAAATGCACTCAAATTGGTCCATCCGTTTGGGAGCTATTACAATACCTACCGACACAAATATACAAATACACAGATACACATGTTAAACTTATAACACCCCTCTTTTTGTCGGGGGTTAAAAAAGTAAAAAAACTCAGTCGTCGGTCAGTCGCGTTCGCGTCGTTCGCGTCACGCCTCAACATTACATCGTATGTTACACAAACAACCAATAACATACAGTTCACTTAAGTACAGTGAAACTTTCAAATAAAACAAATTTCTGTAACGTTTTGTTTTAATTCTGAGTTTAATAATCTGAATTTAAATAATTCTGGAATATAAGAGGTAAAATATTGTTCGCTTGACAAAAGGCGATCGTAGCCTGTCGAAGTGGCATAGACATCGGAAACGAGAGCGGCCTGCTGCAGAGAACATTTTCAATATGTGTTTTCTCTCCATTGGCGTTTTATGAAATTTAATAAGGTTTTGCACGCGACTTCGCTCACGTTAAAACATATACGCAATCCTTCGGGAACCATGCTTTTTCTTTGGGATAAAAAGTAGCCTAAGAATTAATTCAGGGTGTCAGCTGCTAGGTGGCTGTTTGACCCTATCTATGGTTAACTGGTAGAGAATGCCTTATAGCATTAAATCCGCTATTTTTACTATTTTGTATTGTAACCTTTTACTGTATAGAGGCAAATATAATTCGCTCGGACAATGAGCAGCCTTCGAATCCTGCCGGAAACGTGAACGACTGCAGGCCAGCTGTGAACATTTCCAATATTTGTTTGTGCGCCTCTATATTCGCGTTTTATGGAATACTAGAAGTTGCTCCCATCGTCGTACGCGTAATTTTTTATACCGTAGCTTAGTCGGCTAAAAGAATCCTATAACCGTCTTTGGGCGTCCAGCTATCCCTGTACCGAAATTGGTTAAAATTCGTCCAGCCGTATCGGCGTAATGCGAGGACAATCTGGATATATTAACCTCTAATCTAGTTAATACGCCTTATCCCAATCTATCAGGATACACAAAAACTTTTAAAAATATATTTCCCGTTTAAGTGGCTGAAAATTTCTGCGAAATGAGCATTATGCGAAACATTACTTTCGGTAGAACTAATTTCTGCCAGATGAGGGTAACCCTCATTTGATAACTCTGTACCTACTGTAGGGGTTATCTTTGGCGCAAGAGTAGAAGAGTTTTTTCTTACCTGTCTGCCCCTTTCCCAGTGTCTTCTCCAGCCGGAAAGGCCCCACATACTGGTAGGCCTCCGTCGCGGCGCCTTCCATCCTGGCTACTCCCGGTCAGCAACCATTCTCTGTAGGACTCATTTTGGGCGCAAGAATAGAAGAGTTTGTGGTTTGTTTTTTAATCTTGTCATAACTGTTTGATCACTGGAATATCTATTATTAGTGGGGTTTTATGGTGGTTGGTTTTGGGCGTGAATGGAAACTTCAGTGCCGTGATAATTATTTGTAAAAAAACTAATATATATTTACGTGGACACGATTCGTCTAAAATTTGATATTTTTACGTACATGTGTATTGGAAACAGCTGTAACGACCATTCATCATAAATTTGGTTTAATTTTAGATTACATCTAGAGGTTTATTCCACAAAAAATTTTGAGGTCGAGAAACTTTGATTTATAAATAAGGCGAATGTCCATATATCTTTACATGGAAATACTACATCGACTTAAAAATGTATAACTTGAATAGCCCCTGTAACGAATACCTACGTGTGACCTACAATAAATTGAATGTTTACAACTCTGTCACTATTTTACTATAACTTCATAATAATAAAGTAAAATAAATAAATCAAATTGTAATAGTTTATTTTTCTATAGGATTTATAAATTAATAAGGTATTGAGGAAAAAAAGTGTATATTTTAATGTATTTTTCCTTTACTATAAGTTTGGACCAAATGAGGTCCAAACCTATAGTAGGTTGTGATTCAAAGTCACTTATCTAGTAAGTTCTAATTGGATACGTATTAAAATAAATGTATATTTTAATATATTTTACAAAATACTAGGATATTTTTAATAACAATTATTATAAAAAAGATAAGATATAATACCTTATGTATTTCATTGTATAACATAACTTTGCTCTTTTATTTCTTTTGAGTGATCTCAATCATATTTGATAGGAAACGCGTTCTTACGTAGCAATTTTCTTCGAACATGATGACTTCAATTTTTAAAAGCTTACTTGATACGAAGATCTAGTTGGATTTGTGCCAATATGGAAGCGAGTACGCAGTCTGTGTTAAGGCTGTTAAGATGTTTTTTTTAGTGCGACGACGCGCTAAGTACCTACCTACCAAGCATAGACACCTTTTTTTATCAGAACACTAGGAGGCTTCGTTTCCATCATAAGTAGGGATCGGACAAATGGGCGTCATTATACACGGTGTCCTGTATTAAATGAACAACTTTCTAACCAACTGAAATTTGTAAAATAAACTATTTTTTAAATTGTTGAACACTGGTTCTTCTGGTTTCTCTAGATAAAACTCGTTAAAAAATAAAACGGAACAAGAAAATATCTTCATCTGTGGCCTAGACGGTCATTAGAGTGAAACAAGGCCGCATCGTTAAGTAAAAAAATACATATATAATCCAATTATCTTAAAAATCATGGAACTTTTAATAACGCTAAAAAAGAAGCATATTTTCTGTGCCATTCTAAGGTGCTCTGTATGACGTTACAAGTTTGTCCATTAAATGCAGGACAATGTATAATGACGCCCATTCGTCGAATCTCTGATCATAATATTTGTCTTTTAAATAAACCACCAAGTGGGTGCCGCAAGATGGGCGGCGACGCCAAGGAAGACCGAGACGGAGATGGCGGGACGATTTAGATACATTCCTAGGCAACTGGCCAGAAGCAGCAGTCAATAGGGAGTTGCGGAAATCTAACAGAGAGGCCTTTGCCCAGCAGTGGGACACTCAAACAGGCTAATAAAAAAAAATAAAAAAACACCACGAATGACATTGATATTGTTGACAAACCATCATAAAATCATTGCCAGTGTAAGAAACTAGTTCCAGTGAAATTCCACATTATTTCTAGTCAAGCTTTAAGTACTTGCGCCAACCGCGTCGTCGAAATGGTTCAAAACGTAAATTGTAAGTAGGTAAAATCTGTAATTTATCAAATACCTAAAATGTTAAATTCATTTAAGTTTTCACTATGCATTAGTTGCGTTGCGTCTTAAACATCTAATGGTAAAAAATAATAAAATTAGGATTGTTGGACGATTTTACAACTGACGAGTGCTATTCGTGACAACTGCGTCACCTAAATCAATATGTTTTTTTACTCGATAGAAGCAAGAAGTGTTAAAGTGATATTATATTTTATCGGGCAGTTTTCTCGAGCAAAGGCTGTCCAGCCATACAGCGTGGGAATGCTGCCTGCGTTATGGGCACCCTACTGGGTCTTAGTTTTATGAATATCTTTTAGTTTCGTTTTTATGTTTTGGACCCATCAATTTTCGGGTGTTTTTTTTTTTATTTTCTTTTTGATCCATAATATATATGTAATATAATTTAATTTGTTAGAATTAATCTAAATAAAATAACTTCTTCCTTTCATGCTTGTGGGCCAGAACACAATCAAATACATATGATAGGAAACTCGCTGAAACGTAGCAATTTTCTTCGAACGTGATGACTCAATTTGAAAGAATCTTTGTGGTCCTGAAGATCTAGTTGGCTCGGTGCCAATACTTTACCGAGTATGTCGGCATTACAGCGTATATTAAGGCTGTATCTTTATTAGCCTGACTTGCTAAAGAGGTGCCAAGCAAGGACACCTAACACTTAACACCTAGATTCTTATTGAATGTTTTTTAACTTAGCCAGAGGTTCACCCCTTGTTTACTCTGTTCTGTTTCACGCCATGCCAATGTTTTGTAAAAAAAAATTAAAAAAATACGTTTTTCACGTACACCTCGGTTCATTTTTTTGCCGGTGTAGCGAAACCGTCCGTTTTTTACCAAACAGAAACTTCAATCTTAACTAACTCTGACCTTTCGTGCTTATGGGTCATTTAAACTCTAAACGAAATTAATTCTTTACTTATTGTAGTATATTTTTCATATGTAAATTTTAGTTTTACAATAAACGGTTAGAGTAAATTAAATTTATTTCTATAAAAAAAATACCCCGTCCATTTAGATCTGCCTGCGGCATGGTTCCCATTACGCTGGCAGCTTTACCTCTTTGAGTCGCAAGAGCGATCCTCTGTGAGAGGTACACGCCAGCTCTGAGGTCCCCTGAGACGTGGATCGAGGCGACAGGGCCGTCATAAACGCCTTCATATCGGCCGACCAGGGTCCCAAGGTCTCTACCGCCGCCATTTCATACAACGTCATCAATCGTCATCTTTTGACAACGGTTAATATTTGCGGCGCTTGGGATTTGAGCCTGGTGGTAATTAAACTAAACTAAAATTCTAAATTATTGACCAATGCTAGAATTACTGAATATCTTCTAATTTCACTTTTGTTATATCTTACAAAATTTTGTTATATCTGCTGCTTAGCGTCGCTCAGAGAACAAAAACGATTTCTCACTCAAGAAAAAAGACCGAAGACCGTTCTAGAACGTCACAAAATCTCTAAATTGAAGGGAGGGGGCTCCTTCGTGAGCAGATTTGTTTTTAAGTAGTTTACGAGTTACGACTACCGACCCTTCGTTGATGCGTCTGTGCTTTTAGGTTACGGTCCCCATAGGACCAGTAGAATCACAATTAGATCGCACAGTTTCAAAACACTTTTTAAAGTAGAAATTATGCGTTACATTTATTCTATTTAGTTTTGTACTACGGTATGGTAGTTTTATTTATCGTACAAGTAAAAACTGGTACAAGAAATACCACTCCGTCACATTTAATTTCAGTCGCACTTTCAGGTGTCATGTCTCACTATAGTGATAAAAACACGTCGACTCGCATAACAAATTTCCTTTCATTTTCCGACTACTTTCAGTACATTGATAATATTTTTTACACTACTACGAACACGAACTACCCAGAATTTAGCCTCTGATGGAAACAATTTTTTGCGCATTAGCCACAAGCGACGACTTCGAAAAGTTTGGTTACTAAATCATGTAGAATGTTTACGACTCTCTCAGTACAAACGGCTGAAACATGCGACATGAAAATGTGAACGGAGACAGGTGCAAGAAATCGTATTATAAGATTGATATAATATCTTATGCTACTGCTTTTTATTTTCGAAATCCAATTCGTATCAGATGTAATAAGGTATGGCAAATTGATACTGGTATGAAGGTCATGGAAAATATGATTTCCAATTGGAGTGCATTTGATATTTTAGCAGGATGCAAATGCAATCCGCCACATAAAAAGGTTACAGGTTAAAAATAGTACCACCTACGCATTTCATGCTATTGATCGAAACTAGTGCTTAACTGTTTTAACCTAATAAAAACAAACTGGAAATAAAAATCTAATTTAAAGCGTATTGAATTTAATTCAATAAATATGGCGACTATAAATCTTAAATTTGATTTAGCATTTGGAAAATGGAAAACTGCAGTCGAGTCGTTTAGAAAAATAGAGGAAATTTTTGAATTTGGAATGTGTTTGCAATTGATTATTTTTGAACGTGTTTTTTTATTTTCTTTTTTAATTACCAAGGCACTGGAATTTCTGTTCGTCGCAAGTTTTTTTATTTATTATTTAACCACTTCGTTGCACTTACTATAAATAAATTACACTACATATATACGTATATGTACACACTGTAATAACACTGTCCGCATTCACGGAACGTCACGAGAAAATCAATATCTGTTTTCACTGAAGTCCGTTTTAAAAACAAATTTAACAACACGCGCGAACGGCAGGAGTCTACGTTCCGTCATAGACATTTCACTAAATATTTTTTTTATTAAAAAACTTATGTGTGTTACATAATAATTGTGAATTTGGTGTGTTTTCGGTGCGGCACGGAGCGCGCGGGCCGGGGGCGCTCGGGGGGCCTCGGGTAAGTTCGGGCGAGGGTGAAACGAGTGAGTCATTAGCCTCGCAGGGGTGGTTCTGCGTTCCGTTCTACGCGTAGTTTCAATGTCGATTGTATTTATTGTATTTTTTATTATTTTAATTTAACTCAATAAATATATTTTGCTTTTAATAATTATTTATTTTAATTTAATTCAAACATTTTTTTATATATCTCATACATAATTACATACATAACATAACTCGGTACAAAACCGCTGTAAAGAACGTTACAATATGACATGCGATTACTTGCAGAATTTAAACGTTCCCGGTTACTATGTATGAGATTTATAAAAAAATAATCATTTTCTATTCAATCTAAAATCGAAGCCAAGCTTCTTAAGAACAGATTTTCCTCTCTCATAATTTTCGTTTCCTCCCTACTGACCCATTTGGATTGATCACCCTGTATAGGGTTAATTTAAGTAGCATATCAATGCCACAAAAAAAAAAGGTTTTTTTTTTTTAATTCTGTTTATTGACATAAGTATTAAGTATTTAGTAGATAGTACTAAATACTTAATAGTTGTAGTAAATAGTGTCGTATGTATTCATGTTATAAAGGACCAGCCGCGCCGCGCGGTGATACCCGCTCATCCCACGGGAACACTACATTTTTCGGGATAAAAAGTAGCCTATGTGTTAACCCAGGGTGTCAGTCAGCTACCTTTCATACCAAAATTTATCAAAATTGGTCTAGTCGTTTGAGTGTGAAGAAGTAACAAACAGACACATAAACACGCTCACAAACTTTCGCCTTTTATAATATTAGTGCAATTATTAATGTAAGTACTGAAAAAAAATATTTTTTCTTAATACCTACGTTATATACCGTAATGGTTATATGAATAGTCGGGAACCGCCATTAGCAAGTCGATTTTTATGCAAATAAAGATACCCGTTGAACTTATAATTAACGGTCTGAAGTTTTATTAATTAGACTAACTTTTGATCTCATTGGTTGACAACATTTAAAAAAAAGACATCAAAAATACGTAATATTTCACGTAAAAAGGCAGTTTTACAGGCACGGTATCGCTAATTATATTCTGAATATGTCTATCTATCGATGTGTACAATGGTTGACTGGTAGGTAGAGAATGCCATTTGGCATTAAGTCCGCCATTTGAACACGACCCTTATTGTCATTGTGACAAAAGCGAAAAATGTAGGTACTTAACTGTACAAACTTCATTTTTATCTTTAGAAAGGCCGGATTTAAGTAGATGTTAACTTCAGTTATTGATTATATAACTGTAGATATATGTTTTTTTTTGTATTTTACATGTTCACCCCGATCTTTCAAAGTATCTATGGAAATGGTATATGATCAGGTTAAACTTAAAATGTACCTGCATTTTTTATCGAAATTTACTTCTTTTAACTAAAATTTGTTATAAATAATTTATGATATGACGAAGTTAAATTAATTCTTAAAAAATGTTGTCGACCCCTTACTCTTTGAAAAAAGTAAAAAATGTGTAGGTACGTTATTTTCTCGAGCACTAGCATCAGTTGTATTTTTATATTGTACTTGTTTAGTATCTCGTGTGGTTATATATTAACGGTAAATTTTATTTTTTTAATATTTGTTTAGTGGTTTCAATGATACAATAAATTTTCACTACAATCAAATACTGTATTGAAGAATTCTAGAGACAGGTTTTAGCTCTAAAACCTCCGATCCGATCCGATTTATCGGAAGAAATGTCCTAACAATTGCACTACACATTAAGCCCGCTCCAGACCTTCCGATCCGATCCGACCGATCGGAAGCAATCGGATAATGTGTAGTGCAGTTGTCCGATTTATCGGAAGAAATCGGATAATGTGTAGTGCAGTTGTTAGGAAATTTCTTGCGATAAGTCGGATCGGATCGGAAGGTCTGGAGCGGGTTTTATCCGATTTCTTCCGATAAATCGGACAAATGCACTACACATCATCCGATTGCTTCCGATCGGATCGGATCGGAAGGTCTAGAGCGGGCTTAAGACTTAATGCACAACTTGGCTTCGCGACTCTTGTCGCACGACATAGCATCGCCCGTCACTCTCTCACAGTACTGTAAAGAAAGAGACAAGAGAGTTATATTTCTCGCGCAGGAAAAAGTCGCGAGTCACATTGGCCAGCCTTTGTATTATTGGTCCATGGCAAATAATAAAAGGGTTAATTTTCCTGGCAGTTAAGGGAACTGCCAAATTTTACTTCGCCTATAATATCTTATAATCAATTAGGCAGTCAAAATAATAACTTGGCAGTGGTCGCTCGAGGAACAGATGCTTAGTTATTAATTTAGCTGCGAATTTATTATTTTTGTAGGTTAAAACATGCCATAAATCATCTATAAAAAAAAAGTATTAATTGACACGCATCATGACGCGCTTGGCGCAGTTTGTTGTGCACCTGCCTACTCGGCGGTCCTGAGTTCGAATCCCAGCCAGGGAAAATATTGGACGTTATATAGTATTTATATATTATGTATATCGTCATCTAGTCTATCTTATCGTCGTCTACCCATAGTACAAGCTATGCTTAGTTTGGGACTAGGTCGATTTGTGTAAGATTGACCCAAAAAAAGACATTAATATCAACCTTCGTCTAGTGGATCCTTAGGGCCTTATCACTTGCGATTTGCGAGCGAGGTTTCTGTAGAAATAAGCGTCGCGGCGAAATCGCTGCGTGATTGTCTTCATACATACCTACAAATCGCTCGCAAATCGCAAGTGTGATAAGCTGATATAGTCTGGCTAATGAAATATTACTCAAGGTTTTGGCGGGAAATTTAAGGAACCTGAGGAGTAAGGAAATAAGTTAAATATAATTATGTTGACGTGCACTCATAGTCATCTCACATAATTTGTACCACTATGTACTTACAGCACAGTACAGTCAACGAAAATACAGTCAACGACAAAACACATATGTTTACACTTTCTAACCACATACAAGGCGAAAAATTAAATGTACATAGTGTAAATAAGACCTAGCTCGATAATACCATATATTAATCCATAACCAAAAAAATTACATAGTACTATGCCAAATTTCAACTCAATCGGAATGTTAGAGCATAAAGTATCAAAATTATTTATACAGGACCCACCTACTAAATTGTTTAAATCATAGACAATTGGTGATACCACAAGGAAATATCTGTCAACATTATTTGGCCAGCCAGACTCTAAGGCCCTTAACGTAACATACATTTATTATAGGTTATTTAGAGTAAGGTTTAATACATATCTTTTTCTTCTATGTAATTAAGTAATATTGTTTAAAAAAAACATACATTTTTCCGCAGCCATCATGACGTACATGGACAGATTATTCGAGGACATTACCCCGGAGCGCTACTACATACTTCGCGGCCGCTTCGACAAGTTCATTCTTAACTTGGACAAGAATGTAGAACCGATCTCCGTTTACGATCCCCTCCGTCCGCCCCAGTTGGACCAGCTCAAGGTCATCAGGGATGTCAGCAGGGAGCTGCAGAAGTTAAAAGAAGACGACATCTTGAAGGCGAAGGTGAGATTGACATCAACGCCATCTCGTAGCGAGTAGAAAATTAATCAATTACATGAAATTCGTAAAAAACATATGCCCGAAAAATTTAACTTAAATATTTTCGGAATAAGGGCGAATGGCGAATATGTTGGTATTTTAACAGCAAGCTACATCCTCTGTCTTGTTTTTACTTATAGTGAGTAGTTTTTGACGACGCGTTTGGCTCGGTTTGTAGACACCTGCCTACGGAGTCGGCGGTCCCGGGTTCGAATCCCGGCCGGGGCAAATATTTGTTCTTGGGTCATGGATGTTATCTATATATGTATTTATATATTATGTATATCGTCGTCTAGTACCCATAGTACAAGCTTTGCTTAGTTTGGGACTAGGTCGATTTGTGTAAGACTGTCCCTTAATATTTATTTATTTTATTTATTTATTTATTTATAGTAATTAATACCATCGTGGCTATTATTCATTTTCAGTTTTGACAATAGCGCCATCTAGTGGCGAGTAGCAGATTAATCAATATTTTTTTTTAACAGCAAGCCGCTGAAGAGGCTTCAAAGGCGGAGGCAGAAAAACAACAAGCCGACGCAAAAGAAGGAGAAGAAAATACCAAAGAGACAGAGAAGAAAGACGAGACTGAAAATGTAGCTTAGATAGTTCTGCCTTAGCAATGTTACAGAAAATATTAATAAATTATTATTGATACAGTAAATTATTCATTCAGATTAACGACGGAGTAAATATATCAATATATACCTAAGTAATTGTTGTGTTTTTATGTGCATATTTTTTTTTACCGGAAACTGAACTAAACCATGGTTGTTTGGTTGCATATAATGTGCTATTATATTTTAAATCATTATTCAATACAAAATACTGCTGTCCAACATCTGAATATTGGATGAGTGGGAGATGTGGCCTTGGCCTCTGATGGTACTATAGTTTGAAATGAAATAGCCAAGGTATGTTGAGACAAACGCATCACATGTGGTAAGCGCATCCACCATAACATAACTAGTGATGAGCCGTTTCCGAATATTTCCGGAAGCTCCTCAATCCCCAAAAAAACTAAGGAAAGCTTCCGGAAATAGCGCATCTCTAACCATAACAATATCGAAAACTACAGATGTTATACAACTAACTTGTTTTGCATGGTTGTAGAATAGCGTTTGTAGAAGGTACATGTGTACTTTTATATAGTTTTATGGTAACAAAGTTACAAACTATAATTGTTAAACATGAATGCTACATGGCTATGAATCAGCCTCTAAAAGTTTTTATTTCATCACCATATCATCCACCGCTAGACTCTCAAAGTTCTCCGTAACGATCAGTCGTGCTCTACCCTCTTTTCATGTCTACCCACGACGATCCAGACAAGATCGGCAGTTCACCTTGCTGGAGGATTTCCCACGCTTTCTTGAAGAACTGCGGCGATAAATTGGACAATTCTAAGGCAAAAAAAAAAACTTGATCGATCTAAGATCTGTTTATCAATAATGTTGTATGTGTACAAATACGAGTATAAGTTTTATGGAGCAGCACTCTAACCAAGAAGATGCCTATTTACTCCAACCTTATAACATCAAGGTAGTAGGTGTGTTTGCTTAATTTCTCGTATAAATGTCATGAATTTGCTAATCAACTTGAAACCAACTGATATTTTAACGTGAAGTTGAAATGTCCCAAACGGCTTCGTGTTTAAGAGGCCTTATTCCTTTTAAAATGCTGATTGTTTAGACATTTTTCTCTATGATCAAACATGTTTCTTAACATATTTTTGATGTTACTACCTAGAACAGGGCTATTGGGATTTATTGGTATATATTTGAAACCTACAGTTTGAATTTTTCATTGATAATTTTTGTTTCAAAAACTACTCGACATTGATAAAATTCACGCGGAAAGTTAGTTTCTTTAACTTATTTTCGACTGTACGCAATGAAAGCATGAAATAGCGATGTGACCTAGAACTCGAGGAAAAGTATTATTCACTTCAAAAAGTTGGTTGAAATTATCAATATATTTGTCATAATGTGAAAAATTTTTTTTTAAAAGGAATAAGGCCTCTTAAGCATACAATTATACTATTAACGCCATCAAACTTTCCTTAACTATAGTTGCATGGTGCTAAAAAGTAGGTCATTAAAGAAAACAACTCCCTAATGGTTAGCATAAAAAATTATAATTATATCCAATACATGATAAGGTATCAGTTTTACGAATTTACCTAAGAGTTATCTGTCATAACATCTTCTTCCTCTTCTTCGGGCTCCGCGAGATCTGGGTGGCACACCCGTATATGGAGATTCAGGTTGATCTTCACAATAAACGATTTCCCGCAGGTCGAGCATTTGTAAGGCCGTTTAACATCGTCATCAACATTCGGAGGATGAGCTCTAGCCATATGGGTTCGCAGCAATGAAGAATGCATTGTACGGTCACATTGCGGACACTTCACATGGCAGTCAACCGGTTGTCCCTCATGCGTAAGCTTGTGTTTCTCCATTGTGATCTTCGAAACGAAGAGCTTGTTGCAAATGTCACATTTAAAGTTCTTCACTTTCGTATGCTTCTTCATGTGGACTTTGAGGCAGTTCTTCGTGGGTAACATCTCGTCGCACTTCGAGCACTTGAACTTCTTTATATCATTGTGCAGCTGCATGTGTAGCTTCAAATAAGCTTGTCCAGTGAAACTCTTGTTGCATATCTCACAATTAATAGTGCTGACTGCGGAGTGAGTCTGCATATGGGATTTCAAGAACTGTGCGGCAACAAAGGTGCGATCACATACCTCGCATAAGAACTTTTTCGACGTTACACCTTCATGCTTACTGCGGTGTATGTCAAGATGATACTGGCTGTTGACCTTCACGTCGCATAGATCACAACGGAACTTCTTGCGTTTTTTTGTGGGTTCCTTGTGGACCGGTGGATCAGGCTCACGCGAGGCATGCCCGGCGTCCTTGTCGTTTCCATGAAACTTTTTGTGCAGCATCAGGAACTCCATGCCCTCGAACGTAAGATCACATACATCGCAACGGAACCGAGCATCGCCTTGCGAATAGTTCACCTCGGAACCGTTGTAAGCCTCCGCCATTTTCTCGCGTTTAACTGATTGACGATTATCGGTAGACTTCTCACCGCCGGCTTCCATCATGCTTTTCATCCAATGGTGGTGACCGCCGACGCCTGACTTAGCCTCCATTTAATGACCGACGCTTACTGCATCGCGACGCAAGCAGGATATTGATCCGTAATTAATGGGTACGTGTTATCAAATTCGTGTACGCGCGTCCCGTTGTTATAGAAGCGCTAATCGAGCATTGTTGATACGTTTTGCACCGAATTTTACAACATTCACTTGTCGTATCACAAAAGGAAGCCTTGTTACAGTACCATAAATTCCAAAAGAGAAGCGAAGCGCGTTGGTTTTTTTTCAAGCGGTTAATGACAGTGATAACTTTTTAATTTTGACATAGTTACAATTGCCAGATTAAAATTTAGCTAATATATTGTAAAAACGAATAAAAAATTCTTGCATATCTTCGTTAGGTTTAGTTGTAGTCATATAAATATTATTATAATACATTAACTCTGTTTTTACGATAAATAAATAAAAAATTAAAATGCAGAACAGTAGTAGTGGTCACCTTATTAACTACATCCGATAGTTTTCAAAATCGGCGTGTACAGCCAAATTTATTTATAAGTTTAGTCATTATTTAACATCCTTAATTAATGGAATTAATTTGTACAAAAAAAATATAAAGAAAATGATAGATAAATGTTCAATAACCGTGATTGGTTGTACTTAGGAATGACAAAAAGCTGATCATCGGCAGAGGCTGTGATACCAAAACAAAAAACAAGTGACAGTTGTCTTGAACTATGGTACCCCATGGTACACAAAACTGAATCACAATCACTTTCTATGGTTTAACAGTTCATTTGCTTGGAAGAGTTAGCGTAGTCCATGCGTAGTCTGACTATATAACCCTAGGTTTATAGCGGCACCACACTACTCGCGAAGTTGACCGAATTTGGGCGAGGCGATGTTGCCCGAAGTATGGGATTCCGCAGCGAAGTGCCCCTCCACACTATCACAGTGGAGCCACAATGAGACTTCCTACGTCACTGATTAGGTGCCGCTTTATGGTAACAAAATAATTACAAGGAAAAATGTATTTGCCACCTTCGTACAACAAAAAAAAATATGCATTACAGTTGTCATGTTCTTTGACTAAATTTTATTTTGTCCTAATAATTGATTTAAAACATTCACGATTTTATGAGATTCATACAGGTAACCAGGGAATCGGAGAGTATTATGATACACCACTGGCAACACAGAAACGGATTGACAGAACCAACCCACCAATCATAGCGTGATGACGTCGAAAGTCCATGTCATTCCGGCATACCATACCTTCTTTTCTTATTGCAGCTCCACACTACTCGCGAAGTTGACCGAAGAATGAGTTTCCGCAACGAATTTTTATTGAATGCATGATTATTGTTCCTGTAAAACCGTCCAATTTTGCCCTAGCGGGTAAAATGTCCCCGTGGTTTTAAGTATATGTTGAAATAGGATAAGGATTTATATATTTAATCCTTATTGCACAAAAGAAAGAACTTATCGTACAAAAGGCGCACTTAATGCCATAGGGCATTCTCTACCAGTCAACTATTGGGCTAAGCAGATTCGAGCTAAGCAGAAGTTAAATATAAATACGTACGTTCATCTATTTACTAATAAAATAATTTGATCATTTTACAAGTTACAAGCTTTTATTTAACTTGCATTGTATGTCTAAAGTAAGTATGTTTGTTCGGGTGAAATCTTGCAACTCAATTTTGAAGCAGATATCGGCAACCGATTGAGCTGAAATTTTACATACTTACTTAATTTTGATGACAATACAATAATATGGTACCATGGGGCTGATCTGATGATGGAGCCGGAAGGTGGCCATAGGAACTCTATAATAGAAAAAGCAATCCTACCGAGCTTGGGCTCTTTAGAATCGTCTCAGCGAGCATTTGATGGATATCCAAAGAAAAGTACAGTCGGCTATTAAAGCTTGCCACTAAAATGTCATTTTTGACAGAAACTTTTTATTTTCTTCATGATTTAAGGCCAATGGGGACATTTATCCGCTCGGGCAAAGTTGTACGGTTTCAGGGTACCTTTTGTCTGCTAAAAGGTCTCTAAAATTTAAATGATTTGAATAACTTGGATGAAAGCAAGAGGGTTTGCGTATCAAAAAGCGAAGGAAAATTCAAAAAGTTCTATCTAAATAAACATAATTAGGGTTCTTATATATGACACAGTAAAAACAACTATCTCAAAACAAAATATTTTATTAAATTACAATATTAACGACTTTCTAACTATTATTTACAAATACATTCGTAAACGTTTTTGTCTCTAAATTGACATAGTCCGGTAAGTATTTCATGCTCAAATTGATCAAATGTGAGAGTTGATATTGCTATTTTGCTTGTATTTTTACCGTTATTTATAATATGATTCTATTATGTTGACTAGTATGGTAAAAGGTTACTGAAGTCTGAAGTTACTATTAGGTGTCTATTTTTAACGTTAAACAATACGTACGACAATATGAAAATGCAAACACCTGTGGCCACAGATGAATAATATGTCTTGAGGTCCACCCAAGTGAAAACAATTTCTAAGATAATTATTTTGAAGAATGCTACAGGCATCTAAAATAAAACTAATTGTTGCGCAACTGTTTTATAGCGACAGGCATATTACTTGACAGTTACGATATTCGCAGGGGATGACGGCCATAGGCGAGAAAAAAACAAGTTCCATAAAACTTCTGACTTCGCCTGCGATACCTATCATCGCTTAGTTTTATAAAAGGTGAAATTCCCGCCTAGTTTTTAAGTTAGCCAATATCTCCGCATAAAAAAACACTTTTAATTTAGTAGTTTTAGTTTTTAGTAGTCTATAAAAGGCGATGATAGGTATCCCAGGCGAAAATACGGGGTATTACGGTTCTCTTTCACAACCCCAGCATAATAGTACACAATATTGTATGTTTACAAAATCTATAGTACATTAAGAATTATCTATTTCTGCAAAGATGGCGACACATTCTTCCCTAAAACATTTTCTTTATACTTAAGCTTCTCCACATTTGTCGGGTCTTTGAGCAGGTCATCTTCCTGCCTCTCTAGTCTCTGGTCCGCTATCGCTTCTGTAATTAATACAGATTATCTTTGTCTTATTTGCTAAACGAGAAATCAACTTAGAGGAAATTAGCACAGCAAGGATTCGTCGGGGAGTTCGGCAGGGATGTCCACTTTCGCCTCTTATTTTTAATATTTTCATAGAGTGTGCCATTAGAAAGTTAATAGAGTCTGGAAAGGGAGGAGTAAATATCAATGGCAATAAAATACAGTTTATTCGTTTTGCTTACGACATTGCAGCCTTGGCACAGACACATAAACAGTTTGAAGAGTTAGTTTCAGAAATGGATAATATTTTTCAAGGCTTTGGGTTGAAGATAAATAAAAATATAACAAAAACACTTTTCGCTTCAAAAAAAATTCAAGACATAGACCAATCACTCTAAATAACATACCAATAGAACAAGTCAAACAATTTAAATACCTGGGAAGCATAATCACTGATGACTCCAGATGTACACCAGACATCATCGCTAGAATAGCCATAGCCAAGAAAGCTTTTAATGCTAAAAAAAGTTTATTCAAAGCCAGAATATCGGGCCAAATTCGTAAAAGGCTTATAAAAGTGTACATCTGGAGTATAGCCCTTTATGCAAGCGAAACGTGGACAATGACACAGCGTGATAGAGAACGGTTGGAAGCATTCGAGATGTGGTGCTGGAGACGAATGGAAAGGATAAGCTGGACGGAAAAAGTTACGAATGAGGAAGTGCTTATAAGAGTAAAAGAGAAAAGGTCGTTGTTAGAAACCATTGAAAACAGAAGGGGAAAGATGTTTGGACACCTGCTACGACATGACGATTACATAAAAACCATTATTGAAGGGAAGATTGAGGGAAGGAAGAAGAGAGGAAGACCTAGGAGATCTTATATAAACCAAATCAAGGAGAAAGTGGACGGCGTGTCGTATCAGGACATCAAAAATAACGTTGAAGATAGAGAAACATGGAAGTTGCTCCACCGACAAGAGCTAAGCCCTTAAATTTCTGATGAATATAAATATGATCTTTGCTATGTGGGAAATCAACTTAGGTAATATTAATATCATCTTTGCTTAGTGAGAAATCAACTTAGGTTATATTAATATGATCCTTGCTAAACGAGAATCAACTTAAGTAATATTAATATGATCCAATCCTTGAAACAAAAACTTTCCTAACTATTTTACATAGAAAACTCCCTCTAGTCTCAAACATATTAAAAAACATACGAAACGTGTTTACTTACGTCATAAAAGTCGAATATCGCTCGACATGTTTCGAATCGGGTCGCGAAAAGGAAGAATGTCGGGTTATTCCGAAAATTACTGATATCTAATAAACGGGGTAACATTTTTGCGCCAGCAACACTTCTTCTTACTTTAGAAGTGTATAGTATCTGAGTGTTACCCCGTTTATTAGATATCAGTAATTTTCGGAATAACCCGACATTCGGAATTACCCGAATACACCTCATAGAATTATTATTATTATGCTATTATCTAATATTATTTTATAGAACGAAACCTCGAATTAGAGTCTGTCAAACGAGTCGTGTCCCTTGAAAGGCGCGGTCAATTCAAAAACCTAACGAATATCAATATCAACAGTCAACACTCAACACTAATATCAATACAAACTCAAAAAACTTTTTATTTAAAGCCTGACCAGATATATATGAGGATGCGCCATATTGCGGAATTTCACTGGAACTAATTTCTTACACTGGCAAAGATTTTATGATGGCTTGTCATCATTGTCAATGTCATTCGTTGTGGTATCTTAAAAAGATAAATATAAAAAAATATCCAAAGAAAACGCTGAAAACAATTCACAGTCGTAAACGCAATATTATAAATAAAGTGTACACGGGTTTACTACACAAAAAACAAGCAGGAAAAGAGTGCATTCCATTAAATGATATTAGGACGAGACAATAGGTATTTCAACTAATGTCATGTGTGGTTGCGATTGGTTGCAAAATTGTTGCCATATAGATCTTACAAATAGCGCCCTCTTGACAATCCTCATATATTTCTGGTCAGGCTCATATTAGTGTTGAGTGTTGTATTAGTGTCCTCGTGCCAGATCTTATTAATAACCATCTGAGTGGAATGTGGGTATCATTTGCCCGATACACAAGAAAGGCTGCCGAAGAAAATGTACCAACTATCGAGGAATTGCTATGCTTCCTACGGCATACAAAACTCTTTCCTACGTTCTTCTGGGCCGATTGGAGCCCATTGCTGAAAAGGCACTAGGGGATTATCAGTGTGGCTTTCGGCGTAATCGCAGTACATCTGACCAGCTATTCCTCTTAAAGCAACTTATGGAGAAGAAGTGGGAGTACGCACAGAGTATTCATTCTCTCTTCGTGGACTTCACCAAGGCATACGATAGTGTGGACAGGGATACTCTTTATGCAGTGCTGAGATCTTTTCAAGTACCACAGAAGTTAGTCAGGATGATCGAAGTTGCGACCAAATTTAGCAGGATGAGGGTTAGGGTAGGTTCAAGCCTGACTGAAGAATTTGACGTGGTAACAGGCCTTAAACAGGGAGACGCGCTGTCACCTATACTATTTAACTTAATACTCGAACACGTCATTAGAAAGGTGCTGATTGTTAATGGCGGAGTGCAGTTGAATGGTACTCACAAGATCATAGGATACGCCGACGATCTGGCCTTGCTTGGACAGCGTGATAGTGAGGTGAAAGCCATGGCAGAGGTCTTAGAATCAGAAGGAAAAAAGGTTGGTCTCAGAATTAACCATGAGAAGACGGAATACTTTCACATGAAACGATACAAGAACACAAAAGATAAAAGGGAAGACCTACATGTGAAAGATGCCGTCTTCAAAGGCGTCCCTAAATTTAAATATTTAGGTTGCACGGTAACAGACGCTAATCAAAGGGAAGAGGAGATCAACATCCGTATCCAAAATGCCCTCAGATGTACAGCCGGTCTCCACAAGGTTCTGGTGTCCAAAATAATACGCAGGAGTACTAAGATCAGAGTCTACAAAACCGTTATTAGACCAATCTTAACTTACGGTTGCGAAGCTTGGACTCTGACCTTGAAGGAAGAAAGTAAGCTATTAGTGGCGGAAAGGAGGATCTTGCGGAAGATTCTGGGCCCGACCCGAAGAGAAGATGGAAGCTGGAGACTGAAAAAGAATAAAGAGATCGAAGATCTAGTGCGGGAGCCTAATATTATAGGAGAGACCAAGGCGTCCAGACTCCGCTGGCTCGGGCACGTTGAGAGAATGGGAGAGGATCGCGCCGCAAAAACCGCTTATTTGGGACGACCGAGTGGTCGCAGACCCGTAGGACGGCCTAGATATCGCTGGAGTGATGAAGTCCAAAAAGATCTCAGGGACCTAGGCATCCTTAACTGGCGAGAGCTGGCTCAGGATCGTGGAGCGTGGCGTGATCTGGAGTCGGAGGCCAAGATCCACTTTGGGTCGTTGCGCTCAGTTAGTTAGTTAGTTAGTTAGTTAGTTGTATTAGTGTAGATATTCGATAGGTTTTTGAATTTACCGCGTCTTTCACGACTCGTTTGACAGACTCTATCTAAGCCGGTTACGTTAAGTTTAGACCTCATCCTCATTTGTATCTGACGCCATAGTTGCCAGGTGCAAGCAAACTTAACGTAAACTGATAGTCTGCGAAAATTAGCAGTGGTATGCCCTCTTAACAGCTTACAATCTGCACACGTGGGTGAATGAAAATCGACTTTCAAATACAAAATACAAATACAAAATTCATTTATTTACCAAAAAGTATTACATGCTAACACAAGTACATATGTGACAGAGTTTATACAGTGAGAGTATTTTGCGTAGATTTTATCAGTGGTTTTTCTCACTAGGTCGAGCCTGTATCATGAGGGCATGAACACAATTTGCATTTCACAAGATGATGCGTATATACACATACAGATACTTTTTATATAAATTTATTGTAAAAAACCTAGCCTAAGATGACTAGATGATGATGCCTACACTTTCAAGTTAATCTGACGTTTTTTTAATAGAATATTTTTATCGATTCTGTTTTAATGTGGGAACACCACATTTTCATTTTTATTAAATAAATATTGACACAGGCACAGGTAAATTGTCTACCGTTATTTATAAATTGTATTCATCTTGTTTCCTGTTGAAAACTTTTATTGGTGTGCAATAAAGTATTGTTGTATTGTATTGTAAATTATGAAAGAAAAATGTAATATAATCCATTGCAATGTAATATAGTAATCTAATAGGGCTGCATAGTGATCTCCCAAAGAAGCTATCACATCGTCACGTCGTTCGCACCAGATCTTTGATTCCATAATTCATTAGATTTGGTGTGATTGACGTAACGATGAGATATCTCAGTTGGGAGAGAACTACGCCGGAAACGTAGGGTCGCAGGTTCGAGTCCTGCTTATCGTTGCTGTGGATCACATTACATTTTTTTTTCAAATTTACCTTTGTGTCAATATTAATCTGACATGTTTTCATTAGGTTACGGGCGAAGATTTACATGCACATTGTGTTTGCGTAACATTGCACGTTAGTAAATATAATGGAATTGTATAGTTCGAATCACATCTGGTAAGCGAATCCCATTAGCTTTGTACCCGATGAACAATACCATTATCTGTATTGTTAGCTGCGGCCACAACTGCCACTTCAAAATGTAAGGCGTTATAAGTGCAAATTACTTTTACACTAAATTAGTCTTAAAGTCAAACGAAATAAGGTTTACTCTTAAACAAAGAGAACACAGATGTTGGTCACATCGTAAGTGAAAGAGCAGTGAAGCTCGTTTCGATGCATATAAGACAATGAAGTGACCAACATCTGTGTTCTCTTTGTTTAAGAGTAAACCTTATTTCGTTTGACTTTAAGACTAATTTAGTGTAAAAGTAATTTGCACTTATAACGCCTTACATTTTGAAGTGGCAGTTGTGGCCGCAGCTAACAATACAGATAATGGGTATTGTTCATCGGGTACAAAGCTAAGTGGATTCGCTCAGCCAAAAGAATTACTTCTATACAATACTATTAAATTGGAATGAACTTAAGAACTATGTCATTTACTTAAGTACCTATTACATATGTACATACAGCGATACATCAAAGAATTGTCAATATATTTTTATTTAGCTTGTCTTTATTCTGATGTTATCAAATATAGGATTAAAAATTAAATATTAACACGTGTTTACACTTCCGAATCCCAATTTTTGATTAAAAAATTCATTGGCATGGAACCTTCTTAAAAACAAAACCCTTCTATTCAGTGACCGGAAACTATTACTCTGATATTTAACCTATTGACCGCCAAGCGGTCTAGCAATTTACCGTGCCACTGACGCCAGAGTAAAAAAAAAAAGATGTGCCCCAAAATCAACAGGGATTGGTAATTACTTGTAGCGGTTAGAATTACAAAGTTTTTGATCATTGAAATTTGGACGGCTGTGGCCGACGGTGGCGTCAGGGGCACGATTTTTTGTTGACGGCCACAGCCGACTGTGGCGGTGAAAAGGTTAAAACTAATTTTTCCCATAAACCCATTTCTCAGTAGCCGATGTCCATTTAACCAGCTCATTCTCTGAAAACCACAGTCCAATCTCTCTCTTTGCAGATTCCACACTGTCAGATCCATGTATAACATTCCGTCCAACGGTAACACTGAGATCACCCCGAATAGTCCCAGGCAGTGCATCTGCAGGGTTAGTAGCACCGATCATTTGTCGAGCAGTCTTCACAATGTTCGTTCCTTCCCAGATCATCGGTACAACTGGCCCGGAGCTCATGTATTTCACTAGTCCAGGGTAAAATGGTTCTGATGATAATGCACAGTAATGTTTTTCTAGCAGTTCCTCAGATGGCTTCATGAGTTTAAGAGCGATCAACTGAAAGCCTTTCTTCTCAAACCGCTCGATGACCGAACCAAGTATTCCATGCTCAATGCCATCCGGTTTTATCATGAGAAAGGTCCGTTCCCGAGGTTCCAGCGATATGATGTTTGCTAGTAATAGGAATATGAAGCGATAAAAATCCTAATTTTAAAACTAATATTTCAAGCCGATTTTCACCCACCACCGTGTTATAACAGAATCAAAAAGTTTTGTAAGTACCATATCTAAATATGAAAAGGTGAGCTTTACATTTTCTAAATGTAATACAATAATGACAAGATAATAATATTTATAAAATTATCGACCTAATGTTTTTAAAATAGATGATTTACATTATAATTAATGTTTTCTCTTCTCATTCGAGTTTGATATATGCCCAAACATTTTTAACAGACTTCAAAAAAGCAGGTGCTCAATTTGACAGTATATTGTTTTTATGTATGTTACATGATCATTCCACCAATTATGAATTATTATTGATGGCATTCTCTACCAGTCAATCAAAGGGCCAAACAGAAACTAGCAGTTGGTGCAGGATCATAAAAAGCCGAAGGCTAAAAACATAAAACGAGACAAAAGTCAATGAATCGATGTTGATGATTAATTTTTTGTTCAGTAGATCATACTTCAGAGGTCCCATATTAATGATCTCTTTGATTTAGCTTTGAGAAATCAATAAAAAGAAAATAGATATATATTTCGCTTATTGAAGGCGGTTACTTTTATCATAAAGAGATAATTCACATATCTGTTGTTATATGAGAAAAAAAATGATAAGGTGGTTGAAATTCATGATTTCTAGTAAAAATGGATACTTACTATTGTAAGGTGTGTATCTATCAGAGAAGTAGCTCTCTAGGTTGTACCCTATGACTCCTATCACGGCTGCAAATGGGAGCGTGAGGATGGGTGCATTGCTCCGGAGAAACTGCATCAGTATGGGCCACATCTGGAGCAGAACGAGGAATGAAATCACCAAGTGAACGGCACGGTCTATGCACAATCGCGGTATTTGGCGTAAAAAAAAATAGTAACATGATTAATTTAATAATATTATATTACACTCAATAGAACAATTTGTTTGCAATCAAGATCACGGGATTATAATTATGTTAATAGATGAAACCCGCGGTTTTGCACGAACCATGCTGATCACTGGAAATCACAAGCAGAATTCCACAAAAGGATAAATTACTATTTCATTGTGTGTTCTTTTTTGCAAATTTAAGTGTTAATTTATCTCTAGATGAGTTACTTTTATCCCAGATATGTTGATTAAAATCATTTATATTTGCATCATGGATAAAACAACATGCTATGAATTAAATGGTAACTTGTGTTACACTGTTGCAGAATTACCCTATACTGTTTATCTGAAGACGATATATAAAGAGTAATTTAATTTTGTTATGCATATAGAGTAGTTTAGTTTCAGTCTATTTGTAAAACCTTAATTTAACAGATAAGTACAAATGGCAGACTTTATAGGGAAGGGATAAATAGAAACAGAATTTGAATTCAAATTATTTATTTCGGATCAATGATCCGATTGTCAGTAACATAAAGAAAACTTTGACAACTTTATCAAACAATTTCAATTCATTAATGGCACAGATATTTTTAAGTCATTTAGTTGGTTTTAATTAATGGATTAATTATTTTTCAGTGTGTTCTACCTACTCTCACAAATTTTGATATGAAAATAACGTACAAATTCATACAGTTAAAAGAAGATTTTCATGATATTCTTTTCAGAAAAGTGAACACCTATTTGAGTTTCAAACACAGTTGGTGTTTGTGCTATTTATTGAGTCACTTTACTAAACAAAAATAAGTACTTGCCCCAAAAACTGGTTTGACAAGAATTCCAAATTTTCCTTAATTATTTAATTATCAGTATAACTAAACCGGGAGATACTGTTGACAAAGTTTACTTTTTCTGAAGAATACTTATCGTATATTTTAATAAAAGGTTATATTGGGATTGTTTCAGTAAATATGTCTTAAATCAATATTACTCACTTTTATTTCAATGGGTTACTTAACTGGGTCTTTTGAATTATATAAATAAGGAATAAATATTTTAACTACGCTGAAAAATAAACTTTGAATTAAAAATCGGCATAACCTTCAAGTTTGACACTTGACAGCTTTTAAACGTTTTTATTAGCTTTTAAAAACATTTGGACGTCCCACGACGTCATAGAAAAAATCTAAGGATCAAGGTGCACGCGCACTAGTTGAAATATGCCGCCTAGTGCGTTACAGCTTATACAACTTCATGCGAAGAATATTTGATCACGTCACGTCGGCCATACCGCTCTGTCGCGTGGTGTGCGCGGACTTTAAGATAGTTTTGGTGGAAAAATAAGTTTAGCAGCTAAGATCTGCGTCCGGCTCACTCGAAATAAATTGCAAAAACTCTTTGAACCAGTGCAAGTCGGTTTCGGTACACGTGGAGGTTGTGAAGCAGCAGTACATGCAGTGCGCACCTTCGGCGAAAGCGATTTGTGCGAAGTTCTCATAAAATTAGACGTGAAGAACGCCTTCAATTCGGTCAACAGGGACACCCTGCTAAACGAAATTAAAATACATGTCCCGGAAATTTATAACTTTCTTCTCCAGTGTTACCACTGTCCTTCCATTTTAACTCACAAAAATAATGAGATCTTTTCGGCCACGGGTTGTCAGCAGGGTGATCCCCTCGGTCCAGCCATTTTTAGTTTAGCCATTAATCCGATAATAAACAGCCTAAATTCAAAATTAAACGTATGGTACCTTGACGATGGCACACTTGGAGGAGACTCACAGACTGTCTTGGCAGACTTATTAAAAGTTAAAAATAAGTTTAGTGACATCGGTCTGGAACTAAACTTTGGAAAATGTGAATTGTACATTTCTCCAAACATTAATCCTTCTTTGGCTTCTCAAATCCACGAAAAATTCCACGACATCACCCCAAATATTAAAATCATCTCCAAAGACAGTCTGCATCTTCTCGGATCACCCATTTTTGATGATGCCATCCCTCCCCTCTTGAGAAAATCGATTTCTAAATTTAATTTTTATTCAGACCGACTCCTCAAGATCAGTAGTCATTCAGCTCTTTTTATTCAAAAATTTTGTTTACTAATCCCTAAATTCACTTACCTGCTCCGCTGCTGCCCCATTTGGAAATTCCCACATTTGATCCAACCCATCGACATTGTTTTGAAATCCCAAATTGAATCTGTTCTAAACATTCGTTTCAGCGAGCAGGCCTGGACCCAAGCTGCTTTACCGATAAGGCACGGTGGTTTGGGAACCCGCAAAATTTCAAGTGTTGCTTTGCCGGCTTTCTTGGCTTCAGTCCACAGCACTGCTGATCTCGCAGGTAAAATCCTAAAAGCCACAACGGCTACAAACTGCGAGATTGCATGCTTGGATGAAGCCTTGAATGCCTGGGAAGCTGGACCGAACCCAAATTTACCTTCTAAACCGAAGAGTCAAAGGGCCTGGGACACCATAGCCTCCGTCATCACTACAAATTCATTAATTGCCACATCTTCAGGTAAGGACCGGGCAAGACTACTCGCAGTGTCAAGACCCGAGGCCGGACAATGGCTCCATGCCTACCCTTCACCTACCACTGGCACATTCATTGACCCCTGCACGCTTCGCATAGCTGTCGGTCTCCGGGTTGGGGCTGATGTGTGTGTAGAACACAGCTGCGCCTCTTGTGGGGCCCCAGTAGATCGTCTTGGCCAACACGGACTCTCCTGCTCCTCGGGCGCCGGCCGTCTCTCCCGACATGCTGCGATCAACGACATCCTCAGAAGAGCGCTCGTCAGCGCCAACGTGCCCGCAGCACTGGAGCCCCAGATCGTGCGGGACGATGGCAAGCGCCCCGACGGGATGTCGTTGATCCCCTGGAGAATGGGCCGCGCATTGGTGTGGGACGCCACTTGCGCTGATACGCTGGCGGCGTCCTACCTCGCAGCAACTTCTAAAGCGGCCGGGGCGGCGGCTGACGCTCGGGAGAGTTTTAAATTCAATAAATATAAGTGTCTCGGCGCCCAGTACGAGTTTATCCCTTTTGGCGTCGAGACACTAGGTCCGTGGGGTAGGGCTGCGCGTGGGCTCCACAAGGCGCTAAGCAAACGCCTAAGGGAGGCAACGGGTGACCCTCGCGCAGGCAGCTTTCTCGCGCAAAGAATTGCCATCGCAATACAACGCGGGAATGCTGCCTGTGTGATGGGCACGCTGCCTAAAGGACCATGTTTTTATAATTCTTTATAATAGTTTTAGCCACCTTTTAGTATAAGTTTATTTGTTTTTTTTAATGTTTTCTTGTAAATAAATTTTTGCGTCATTAGTACTTTAAGTATCGTTTCGTATTTCTGAACGAAGTCATTGTGTCAGTGTCACTGTCAGATCAATAATAACAATCTAACATCTAACCTCGAAGGTGTCGAAACAATTGATTTCGCAGTGCTCGAAAAACGTAAAAACTATGATAAAACGAATTAATTTATAGTTAGAACCAGCTAATAAAGGTTTCAATATGTTTCACGCGCAACTACTCAGCCTTGCGGCCCGACAAAGCCTGATAAACACCGTAAAATTCGATAGTAAATATTTACGTAACGCTACCAAAGATTCGTTAAGATATAAGAGCACAAATGCTGTTAAAAAGAAGACTGCAAGCTCTGTTTACCGTACTATGAACGTATTCGATAGGAAAGCTAAGAGTCTGCAGCGTGAGAGATCCGCACAAAGAGAAGATTACTATTTAGCAGAGTATATTAAGGAGGAAGTTGGTTTGCGGACTGCTGATAGGATTTTGGATATTAAAAGGCTTTTTAAGAACGCTGTCGAACTCGGTAATTATTGATTCTTATGCTCTTCATTGCTTGAGGAAATCTCAATCTTTTTACGAATTTTCGATTTAGAACTTTACATCATAGACTTTATCAAGTCAATAAATTTGCCAGTCTTACGCGACATTAAAAAAAAAAAACACCCCCTCAAGTAGCTAGTCATCATGATCCTCATTCAATGAGTGATATAGAAAAGGCTACTAAAACTGAACATAACTAAAAAATTTGGAATTCTTAACTTTCATTTTTGGCTGAGATCTCGTCACTAGTTCCAATTATAGCTGAATATCTTGGAAACTACTGGTCCTATTTCCACCAAATATAGCTAAGAACCATCTCGACAGACAAGTCTTTGGATAAAAAAATAACTGCACTCTAATCGGTCCAACCCATGTTAAACTTATAATTCCCTTCTTTTTTATGTAAGGGGTAAATACAAAACTTAAATAAGTACACCTTGAATGAGTCTTCATACATGAGATTTGTCAATGTTGAAGCCGTTTTTGGATTTATGTGTGCGCATCTATCTACGATCTCATCATAGTGACATTTTGTTTGCGGCATTGACATTTTTCCTTTTTTAGGAGCGGGCCGCGGCTATGTATCCCGACATCTGCTCCCCGACTCGGTGGAGAAGGTGACCTTGTGTGACACCTCTCAGACTCACCTTGACAAGGCCGTCATAGGGGATGGAGTCAAGTTCGAGAAGGTGGTCATGGATGAGGAGAACATTGATGTAAGTGGTCATTTTATATATTTTCTTTATTGGGCAAAAACAGACATAGACAAAACAGGTAATATGATAAGAAATCTTAACATGATTTCCACTGAGATTTTGTGCAGGTGAATAAGGTGGCATTGCCATTTAAAGAACACTTGATATTAATGCTATAGTAAAACTTATATGAAAAATTAAAATATATTATACAAACTTAAGGTAATGTAGAAGTAAATCCAGGCTGTATCTCATTAAGCTACGGACTGGTTGCGTAACCTGGATATAAATTTATAATTAATTTCCTACAACAAACTTTTCACCATACAATTAAATAATAATAATAATAACTGTGATATTTTCAGAGATGTATTTCTGTTGACAAAGAAATATATTTTATTCTATTCTATTTGCTATAACAACAAATATGAAAAACAGAATAAAATAAATATTTATGTGAGCCTCCTTTACAACTAACATGATTGGTTGCATTAACTTTGCATCTAATTTGTATAACCCGGCCGGTTAAGATGGAAGTGATTGCACGGTTTTATTTTGTATCTTCAAAATGCCTGTTATTAGTTTCCAGAGAACAGCATGGATTTGGTAGTATCTTCACTATGTCTCCACTGGGTCAACGACCTGCCCGGCTGCTTTGACAAGATCATGAATGTGCTGAAACCAGACGGAGTGAGTAGCCATTTAGATGTTTTTTTTTTTTTTTTATTTAAGGTGAAGCAAGACGAGCGTAATTTGAGTCGCGTAATTTCGGTCGCGCCATACTTAGTGTCCGATCTGGCAACGCTGATGCAATGTATGGCCTATTGCTCCTGCCCCTCTCGCCGCGCCGCTCCGACCTCGCTCGGCGCCCGCGCCCCGCGCGCGCCCTATATTTGGAGCATGTTCTTATTGTACTCCTTACAGACGCGCCCCGGAGATATTGACGAACTTACAAGCGTGTTTTCAGACAAGACTTACTAGTTCTTGTTATTTTTTATGTTTATTTTAAATCGTGGATTGACAAAAGGTGAGAGGAGTTGGTTGAATGGCGCCAATATCATGCAATCGGCCAGGGGCGCCTACGCCGCCGCTGTCGGTTTGGCGCCCCGGGCCATGGACCGGATGGCCCTAGGTGTAAATACGTCCCTGTGTGACGTGATGGCGTGACATGATGTATGGCGCGACCGAAATTACGCGACTCAAATTACGCTCGATTGGCTGTACCGTTTATCGTCTGGCATACATGTCGCATAAAACAAAAATGTGAAACTGTTATTTAAGTCAAGGTAACGCTCTTTAGAGCTTACTGCCAATCTTTTTACTCGAGCAGCCTGTGGGTGAGATATACGAAGCGAGCCTACAACGCATTAAGAGTGCAATACAACAACGCATTTAGACTTCTGTTGGGATTACCTAGTAGGTGTAGTGCCTCGGGTATGTTTTGCGAAGCTAGGATAGACGGTTTCCCAGCAATCATACGTAAGAAAATCGCATCTCTACTGAGTCGAGTTCGAAAAAGTCCCAACCGAATTCTAAATGTGATTGCTGACAGATATGACAGCCCAATTCTGAAGCACTGGATAGAGCAAACGAAAGGAGTTGCAACTTTTTGTCTTTATTAATAATTTCTATAATTTTAACCTAGTTTTTAAGTTCTTTCTATTATTTATTTTGTTTTTGTTTTGTTTGTGTTACTAACCATTATGGAGTTGTAATAATGCTTCGAAATAAATAATTTATTATTATTATTATTATTATTAACATCTAGCTCCTTCACCCATCGGGCTGCGTTCACACTTGGATAGAATAAATCCAGGGATACCCCAGCGTATTTTCGATACGGGCAGTTGTAGATGATGTGGTGGCTACTTCGATGTTCGAAATTCGACCGTTGTATAGTGCCGTTCCGCTCACTCAAATATACTTTGTCAGGAGATGGATGACATTTCATGAACAGTCAAAAACGCCGTCCGCCTTTTTTCCCTTTTGCTAATCTGTGGCGTGACGTAGAATTATCTGTAAATATTCGAAATTCGACCGTCGTATAGTGCCATTCCGCTCACTCCAATATACTTTGACAGGAGATCGAGAGGGACGGCACTATTCGAAGTCGTCAAAGTAGACTTTCAGTTTTGTTTACATGATCACTATCATAAGCGAAAATGGCGGTCAGCGTTTTAAGCATTTCAAAATACAGATAAAAAAGCCATATTTTCAAATTAAATTTTTACAGCCATCTTTCACTTTTATGAATTGAAAAAATTATATTTTTTAGGTTTCCTTTGCTAAAGACTATACGGAATAAACATTAGTTTATTACAATTTGATGTCAACTAGCCTATTCCGAACATCGTAGCCCTTCTGACCATGGCTGTCTTTTAACAGGCCTTCATAGCGTCCCTATTCGGAGGAGACACGCTGATGGAACTAAGACAGGCGCTCCAACTCGCCGACACGGAGAGACTGGGGGGCATGTCCCCGCACGTGTCCCCTTTCGTGCGCGTGCGCGACATCGGCGGACTGATGACCGCGTGAGTGTCATACAGTTTGACCAAAAAGAGTAGAAATTAAAAAGTGGCAATACTGTAGTAGTGTTATCCCCGTTTTCTTAGATTGATTAGAAAGGGACGACACTATAGTATTGCCACTTTTTTATTTCTACCCTTTTTGGTCAGACTGTAAATCATCACACATCTATGCTATTATAAAATCCTAAAGTATTGAACATACATTTTCTATGGATTTAGGGAGGTCATGATTTCAGGAAAAAACTTGATAGCGTGATGCATGATCGTCATTTGTTTTGGGCAAAGATATTTTAACCAGACTATACCATGATTAAAGCAACAAAATATATTACTTAATTAATTAATTCATTCATTCATTCTTCTTCTTCTTTGCCCATCCCTGTTCCCGTTATTCGGGTCGGGTCTCCTCACTCTTTTGCGCCAAGCTGTCCTGTCTAACTAACTGTTATGCCTGGGCTTGCTTGAGGTCTCTCTTTATATTTGACCAGCAGGTCGACGGCGGGCGGCCTCTGCCTCTCTTCTGTTCGGGCTGGTTTAATGCGATTTGTACTACATGATCTTCGCTGCGTCTTTTCACACGTCCCGTACCATCTGAGGCGGTTTTTGGTTATTTTATCCCTACCATTCATTCATTTATTCATTCACTTACTTGTCCAATCATTCATTTGTTCAGACATTCATTCATACATGCATACATTCATTCATTCATACATGCATACATTCATTCATCTAGTACCCATAACACAAGAGCTTAATTTGGGACTAGATCGATTTGTGCGAGGTTGTCTGATTTTTATTTATCCATTCATTCGTTAATTCATTCATTCACTCATGCTTTCATCATTCAATCATTTATTCATTCATTCATTCATTCATTCAACCATCCAACTATTCATGCATACATTCCTTAAATTCCGTTAATATTTGGTTACATTTTGGTTCTTAATTGATGTGAAAATTGTGGTTTGAACGGACTGGCGGTACGGTCGCCGAGAGAACTTTCGGCGCCAGCAAATCACAGTCACATACATATTGCAGCAATCAACAGATAGTGAATCCCTTCAAAGGGACATTGACTTAGTATTCCAATGGAGTATTGAAAACAGGTTGCTTTTCAATGCTAGTAAGTGCTCCATAATGACTTTTAGTCGATCTAAAACTCCTTTGATCTCAAAATATCGGCTAGGCAATGAACTCATAGAGCGGGTCAATTCCATGAAGGATCTTGGCATAGTTTTTGATACAAATCTCAATTTTCATGAGCATATGAAAGAGCTAGCGGTCGCTGGCTATCGAAGATTGGGATTTGTTATCCGTAATTGTCGTGATTTCTTTAACCCTCTAGCTATTAAGCTTGTTTACTACTGTCTAGTCAGGAGCAAGCTTGAGGCTGCCTCTATAGTATGGAACCCCCACGAGACCTCTTACATCTTACTGTTAGAGAAAATTCAAAAGGCGTTCCTTAGATTCTATTATAAAAAAATATATGGTTACTATCCTTTCCTGTACCCTTCCAAATTTCTCTTGGGTGCCCTGGGGCTTAATTCTCTAGAAGTGAGGCGTAATTTAGGAGTTTTGATTTTTGTGATCAAGATATTAAGGGGAGTTTCGGACTGCTCTGATTTAGTGTGTCAACTTGTTCGCCTTAAGGTTCCTTCCCTATCCAAATCTAAACTGAACCTCCGACCGCGCCATTGCCCCCTACTGGCAGTGCCAACAGCGCGCACGGTGGCACATCGTAATTCTCCGCTTATCCGCGTACTACGGCATCTCAATGCGCTACTCGCGTCAGCACCTGAATGCGATATTTTTGCATGTCGATGGATGGCTCTTTATAAAGAATGCTTGAGGTTCTGTGAGGCGATGGATACACGTCAATCGACCATATATTAATATAGATGTAAGATTGAATAATATTGTTGTATTTTTGGTTGTTCTTCATTTGTAATTTTTGTACATATATACATTACGTATGTTGCTGTTTTTCACAGTGTCTTAGTGTATACTGTAATGCTGTGTTAAAATATGAATAAATAAATAAATATTACACACAAACATTAACTCACATTTGCTGGAATTTGGGCTGGATCGGCTCAATGCAAGGCTAGTGCTTTAGTTATAATCTAGATTTAAGTTCAGAGGCGCGCATCGCGCCCGCGTTTGTTCCCGCCGGGTATTACGTTTTGCTGGTTACACAGGTTGATGGGCCCCCTGTTTGCCCGTAGACCTGGGCGAGGAACATAACATTGTTGGTACATAACGGACAGGGCGCATGCCCGCAGCGTTCGTTTGGCCGCTGCCGCGACTGATCGTATCTCCTGATGATGAATCGCGTACCGATTCGAAACATGTCGAGCGTTATTCCACTTCTACGACGTGAGTAAACCCGTTTAGTATTTTAACATGTCTGAGACTCACGATAGTTTTCCTTCATTCATTCATTCATTATATGATTCATTCTATCATTCATTCATTCATTAATTGTCACAGGAGCGGCTACACTCTCCAGACGGTGGACGTGGACACAATCACGATATGGTACCCGAGCGCGTGGCACGCCATGAACGACGTGCGCGCGCTGGGCGAGGGGAACGCGGCGTTCAACCGCCCGCTGCGTTTGAGCCGCGACGTGCAGTTCGCCGCCGCTGCGATCTACGACGAGATGTACGGGAAGGTGAGTGTAATGAGTGTTCAATGAGTACTCGCAGCATTCCAGCGACCTTCACCGGCTCCTCAGTTCACCTAGCGACCTTCACCAGCTTATCAGTCCACTTACAGACATGCAAGTAGTCATGCGACCTCCACCAGGTCATCAGTCCACCTAGCGACCTCCACCAGGTCATCAGTCCACCTAGTGACATCCAAGTAGTCATCAGTACATCTTGCTACCTTCGCCAAGTCATAAGCTGGGCGAGGGGAACGCGGCGTTCAACCGGCCGCTGCGGCTGAGCCGCGACGTGCAGTTCGCCGCCGCCGCCATCTACGACGAGATGTATGGGAAGGTGGGTGTAATGAGTGCCTTCCTCCAGCTCATTAGTAAACCTTGCGACCATCATCAGCTCATCAGTCCTCCTAACGACATCCACCAGGTCGACAGTCCACCTAGCGACTGCCAGAAGGTCAACAGTCTATCAAACGTCCTCCACCAGGTCACTAGTCCACCTAGCTATAGTAAATATCGTCCACCAGCGGCACAGTACACCTAACGACCTTCGCTAGCTCGTCAGTCCACCTAGTGACCTCCACCAGCTCATCAGTCCACCTAACGACTGCCAGCAGGTCAACAGTCTACCAAACCTCTTCCACCAGGTCATTCTAGCTACAGTACAGTTCTCCGCCAGCTCATCAATCCACCAAGCAACCCTCACATGGTCATCAGTCCACAACGATCTTCACCAGCTCATCAGTCCACCTAGCGACCTCCACCGGGTCATCAGTCCACTTAGCGACCTACACCAGGTCATCAGTTTACCAAACTTACTCCACCAGGTCATTAGTCCACCTATTGAGCTTGACTGGATCATTAGTACATTTCCCGACCTTCACTAGCTCATAAGTCTACCTAGCGATTTCCAGCAGGTCATCAGTCTACCAAACGACCTCCACCAGGTCATCAGTTTACCTAGCGACCTTTACATGGTCATCAGTCCAACGTGCGACCTTCTCCAGCTCATCAGTCCATGAAACTACCTCCACTAGGTCATCAGCTAGCGAACTCCACCAGATCATTAGTCCACCTAAACAGCAACAGTACAGGCTGTATGTAATTGACTGTTCTAAATATTATTTACGAAATAATTACTTATTGTTGAGTTTCTTTTGGCTTTCTTCTCAACAGCGGTCTCCTCTTGGGAAATGCCGGTAGATTCACAATCTGACTTGTAAAAGTGCCCTTGTGGCTGTGGCCTACTGAGCCGGCGGTCCCGGGTTCGAATCCCGGCCAGGGCAAATATTTGTGTGATGAACTCGAATATCTGTGCGTTGGTCATGGTTGTTCTATTTATTTAAGTATACATTTTTCTATATAAGTATGTATACTTATCGTCGTTTAGTACCCATAACACAAGCCTTCTTGAGCTTAATTTGGGACTAGATTGATTTGTGTGAGGTTGTCCGATAATTATTTATTATTTCATTTCATAAGACAAATGTGTTTCCAGGACCTGCCTGAACGCAAGTCCCGCGGTGTCCCTGTGACCTTCGAGATCCTGAACCTATTGGGCTGGAAGCCGTCTCCTGACCAGCCACAACCTTTGCCACGCGGCTCTGCTGAGCTGTCACTGAAAGACCTGCATCGGATAGATGAGATCGTGAAAGATGTGAAAAAAGTGGTACTCACTGATGAAGATAAAAAATAAATTTAGTTTAGACTTTTTCGAGTTGTTTCAATGATTTAATCCAAACTGGCAGAGACAAAATAATAATAATAATTCGTTTATTTCAGGCATCAAAGGCCCATAGATAAATACCTTACAATCTAACATACATATTAAATATTAAAATACTAAACAACTAGGTCACGATGACTTTCGTAAGTCCGTGGTGTTGGGTAGCCGACCGCGGAAACGCCGGAATAAAACACCTTTCGGCCAAAATTCTTATAGTTAGTCATACAGAGGTAGGTATGACAGAATATCCCCGAAAACAAATGTTTCAAAAGCTTTCATATGGTAATAATGAGCATACGTCATATATTTGCATTATTAAACGTCAGTAGCGATTTGCCAAGGATTTGTCATCAACCAAATTCAAAACATTGTTTACCGGAATGCTTCTCAATTTCGCGTTCTTCTTGCGAAATAAATACTAAATCCTATTGATAAAAACTTGACTTTCATCACTGTGGATATTTTTGGATTATTGTGCAAAAATTACTTGTAATTTGCGGAATATTTAGTCCTGTTTCTTCTTTGTCGGCATCAGTAACATTCACCGAATTTCGAATAAAGAAGTGCATTTAAATCTGAGGAATATGATTCGTCCATTTTACACCGCTCCACTTCAAACAGGTTCACAGTCTCGAAGTATAGCCCCACAGTTTTCCAAACCCACGCCATATTGCGGATTTTAGTGGTACTAATTGGAGCGAAGCTCCCATGGATCGACTCGAATGGACTTTGTGACAATGCGCAGATCTCAGCGAGTTCTCAACCGATATTAGAAATTTTTGTTTTAAAATGCACAAATTAAATTAAAGGTCGTGACGAAGAGAAAATTTCGAAAAAAAAAAAAAACTCCGCTCCAATCTATGGTGCAAGCTTAGCCGGTGGCTGACTCTGCATCGACCTAGTTTATTTTACTGGCAATGACAAATTTTTGGTAAATGACGTTAATAGTCGGCGAATGTCACTGATGTAAACAAAGAGGAAACAGGACCAAATATTCCGCAAATTTCAAGTATTTTTTGCATAATAAAGCCAAAACTATCCACAGTGGTGAAAGGCAAGTTTTTTGTCAATATGATTCAGTATTTATTTCGCAGGCAGGACGAAGGATTGAGCAGCATTCCGGTAAACAATGTTATAATTATGGTTAATGACAAATCCTTGACAAATAGCTATCGACATTTATTAATGCAAATATATGACGTACCTATGCACATTATTGCCATATGAAATCTGTTTGTAGCGCCACTATCCTTGGGTCGGGCCGATGCTTGCTAGGCTATAATGTGCGCGACGAGCGATTAGAAAAGGAGCACTATAGGATTTTATGGCGGTTGTACACTTCTCGCATTCAGGCCGCTTTTCCTTTACCTAAGTAAAGTCTCTAAAGATCGAAGGGGACAACTTGATCACCTCGCCTCGTCTCGGCGAGAGTGTGCAGCCGCCATTTGTCTCGGAGTTCTAAAATGAATTTCCTGAAGATAATCATCCTTCTTTCCTATTGTTTCTCCTTTCATATTAGGCCAGTAAAGCTGTCTTACTAAACTTGTCAAAAATCATGTGTCTGCTAATGACACACGGCTTTTTAGTCAAGAATAAAATGTAAAATTCTCAGGAACATCTAATATACTGCGTAACTAAGAAATACACAAAAAAATGAGGAAAAAAAGTGGAAACTGAAAATGGCGTAAGTATTTCGTTTATACTAATATTTTGGGAGACATCGTCGGGATCACCTAGACCCCAGTCCTGAGGGGTTGATCATGAATTCACGACCCCCTCTCTCCACTGACTGAAACATGGTACCTATATTTCCAAAGTCATCCGTTGAAGGCTTTCAACTCGTCACGGATGACTTGAGCGTAGCGAGGGATGTGTTTTTGTTAACCAATAGAATCAGCTAGGGTGAGCGACGATGTAAATGAAGTTATTCCATTGGTTAACAGAAACACATCCTCGCACATCTCTGGTGGAAACGCAGCCGAAGACCCATCTACCTAGTGCCGCCTAGTTACAGTTATTTAGAAGGTGAACTTATGTACTCGCCACAAAGTGCGATCCCGTGCAGATCGCATCCATTGATTCCCCGCTATCCTCACGAGGTCATCCGTCCGTCTAGTCGGGGGCCGCCGATCTCACGCGGCGCTTTCCTTTACGTGGTAACTCCAGGAACTTCTTTCAACGAGTTGCTTCTGCATGCTTAAGGGTGGCATCGTAGCGCCTAAAACACAATGGCTTTCGCATCAGGTTCGGTGGTCGCCCGTGTTGGCCCGGAAAGCCGTTGGAGAAGCAGGGTCGAATTCGAACCCTGCCTGCACCGTTAAGTTTTCAATTTTTCGCTTCATTGTAAACATTTGGTTTACGTTAACAGACTTTACTGCTTTAATAAAAACAATGGCTTCTTTAATTTATATAGAATAAGCGGGGTGTGCGAGCACTGCAGTGCCTCCATGCAAGCCGGCGACGAGGTCTCCCGTGACGGATACAGCTACCACAAGAAGTGTCACAAGTGCTGTGAGTTGCCAGAGCTGTATAAATATAAGTAGTACTGTTCTAATGTAAGTAGATAATATCTAGAATACGCGGGGTGTAGACGATACAGCTAGGTACCACAAGAAGTGTCACAAGTGCTGTGAGTTGCCAGAGCTATATTACTCGGTACTTAGTAGATAAAAAAGAAACGCAGTGTTCATTGGTAGGGCTCCTGAAATCCGTGTTACACGCGGAACCGTAGCTCAGTGTTCTTATAGCACCGGCGGTCCTAAGATCCCGTACTACACGGTCACGCCATAGATACGTAGCCGTGTCGGCGTTCGGCTACGGAACGACGGGTCGGGGCTATCCCTGGAGTTCCGTGACTCAGGTTCCATGTGGAACAATCGGTACATGTCGTCGGGGATAGTGCAATACCGATATCAGTATGCCCGACTTTGATATTTATGCGAAGCGTTTCGATCCATGTTAAAACGCTAACTGTTGCATAAAGGATTGTTTTACGATATATTAAATTACTAACTTTTGCCCGCGACTACGTCCGCGTGGAACTTGGAAGTATGGAACCAATCTCGTACAACACGATAGATATATCCACCTAATCACCTTAATTAATAAAAGGTATTATTAAAAGCGCCTAAGCAAATGTAAGAGCAATTGTGCTTTTGGTCTAATCATTACATTTCCTACAGGGTCATCAATGTCATCATGAATTACTTACTCACTTTTCAATCTTTCAGGGATAATTTCCAGGATGAAAACTATCCTATGTCCTTCCTCGGATCTTAAACTATCTCCATGCCAAATTTCATCAAAATCGATTCAGCGGTTTAAGCGTGAAGAGGTAACAGACAGACAGACACACTTTCGCATTTATAATATTAGTATGGATATGGATTAACAGAATAACAGTCACAGATCCGCGACATTTCTTAGTTTTCATCTGCGTGCCAATGGGATTTAAGGGGACTTATCTTCACAAAACTGCCACCCCATCTAAATACAGCCGAATATTTCTCAATGTTTTTATGGCTATAACCTTTTTGTATGAGTTTCTTCTGTGACATAGCATGCAATTTTCAAAATGGTTTTATGTGCGAGTACCTGTTAACTAACGTTCATTTCTGACTCTAAGAGTTTGTCCGCCTTGAAGCGGTGACGTGCGGAATCGACCGATCACAAAAGTGACAAAGTGACGCGGAGCCACAAAACAGATAGGTACCTACAGAAATCAATCTACATACAAGGGCGCTCGAGCAAACGCACTCGTAGACATTGCTCACGGACACGATATCTAGGACCAGTTCGGTTCGGACCGGTGTGCGAGCGCGAGTGCCATCCGCTTGACGTGTCCGTGAGCAATGTCTATGTGTGCGTTTGCTCGAGCGCGCTTGTATGTAGATTGATTTCTGTACGTATGTTTTGTGGCGGAGCCGAGATACAGGTATCAAGTCAGGTGATTTGTCTATTCCGCACTTCTGCGCTCCGCCTCGCTTCAATGAAGCACCCTTAGAGCACTCTAAACGTAGTATGTCTCCATAGACATCCAAATAAAAAACAGGATCTAGACACCTTAAAATAAAAAAATACACCAAGTGCGAGTGGGACTTGCGCACGAAGGGTTCCGTAGGTACCATTATCTGTAAGTTTGTGGTATGGGAGCCCCCCTTAAATATTTATTTTTAGTATTTGTTGTTATAGCGGCAATAGAAATACAGCATCTGTGAAAATTTCAACTGTCTAGCTATCACCGTTTTTGAGATGCAGCCTGGTGACAGACGGACGGACGGACAGGGAAGTCTCAGTAATCCTTCGGGTACGGAACCCTAAAAACGGGATCTATTGACACCTTATAAAACACTACATCATGCATATTACACTATTACAGACGTGTGCAGCGAGACCGATCTTCACGACGCGGAAGTTTTCAGGGGAGTGTTATTCTGTGGAGCTTGCGCCAAGCGTATTTTTAGAGGTAATCTTTGCTTCTTTTCCTATGTAAAAGCGTTGATTCGTTGCTGAGTTGTAGTATTGAAAATGTTATTTTAATTTTGCATTTCGGCTTCTCGTACCTCCTGTTATTAAACGAGCGAGCGAAGCATCAAAAAAATCCATTCACACATCTTCACGACTAATCGTGAGAAATCGTGAAAATTCATTCATTGATTCTATATTTTTTACAAGCTTTTATTTAGCTTGCATGGTTTGTATAAAGTATGTTTGTTCGGGTGAAATCTTGCAACTCAGTTTTGAAGCAGATATCGTCAACCGATTGAGCTGAAATTTTGCATACTTACTTAACTTTGATGACTATACAATAATATGGTACCATGGGGCTGATCTGATGATGGAGCCGGAAGGTGGCCATAGGAACTCTATAATAGAAAAAGCAATCCTACCGAGCTTGGGCTCTTTAGAATCGTCTCAGTGAGCATTTGATGGATATCCAAAGAAAAGTACAGTCGGCTATAAAAGCTTGCCACTAAAATTTCATTTTTGACAGAAACTTATTATTGATTCAGTTTTGTCGATTCTTTTCAGTGTATGAGAAATGTAAAAATATATATTTTGGACAGGTTGCGCAACAGCGCGAATCGCCAAGCCTGCCCGAGCTCAGCACCGAGCTCAGCGACGTCTACGCAAGAACATTGAAACCAGCGTTCTTGAACGCGTACGCACCGCTCCTAGCAGTAACAGTCCCAGTTCGGACTCCACTACGTCCCCGCAAAAAAGGTCATAAACATAAACATAAACATAAACATAAACATAAACATAAACATAAACATAAACATAAACATAAACATAAACATAAACATAAACATAAACATAAACATAAACATAAACATAAACATAAACATAAACATAAACATAAACATAAACATAAACATAAACATAAACATAAACATAAACATAAACATAAACATAAACATAAACATAAACATAAACATAAACATAAACATAAACATAAACATAAACATAAACATAAACATAAACATAAACATAAACATAAACATAAACATAAACATAAACATAAACATAATAAAAATAATAATAATAATAAATATCAGACAACCTTACACAAATCAACCTAGTCCCAAATTAAGCTCAAGAAGGCTTGTGTTATGGGTACTAGGCGACGATATTCATACTTATATAGATAAATAAATACTTAAATACATAGACCATCCATGACCCAGGCACAAATATTCGTGTTCATCACACAAATATTTGTCCTTGCCGGGATTCGAACCCGGGACCGTCGGCTCAGTAGGCAGTTGCTTAACCACTGCGCCAACCGCGTCGTCATAAACATAAACATAAACAAGTATTAATTTCAGCAAGGAGGACGCTGTCACTAGAGCTGTGACCCAGGACTGCTACTGCGTCCCAGACGTGGTCACGCGCGGGCGGAAACTCATCGACTTCTTATACTGCCACAGCCAACACCTCTTCAAACACGGTCCCGGTGAGCGAAATTATCAAGACAATTACGCTTCTTTATAATTATCGGATAGTTGCATAACAAATTCTAACAATGTAACATTTTTTTTTGTTGGCTGAATATATTGGGAAGCTTTTGTTTGATTGCTTTTACACATGTTTATGTTTGCACTATAATTCAAGTGAATAAACTACATTCATTCATTCAACTATATTCATTCATTCAATAAATTAATAAAAGCAAAGAAAACTTACAAAATAAACCAATAGAAAGCAAATTCCTTGTGCCGTTTTTGGCTAAAACTTTTTTATAATTATATTGACAGGCAAATTATGAAAGACAAAAGTAATGTGATCTACTACAATGTAAGCAGGACTTGAACCTGCGACCCTACGTTTCGGGCGTAGTGCACTCCATCGGCCGACATACGTTATCACGTAAAATTATCGTCCGTAAACCGACTTTACATACAACCAAATTTTCGAATGAGTTTAGTCTGTGACGCAGCACGCAATTTTCAAAATTCTGTGTTTTTCAACGTGCTAATTAGAACCGGTAATAAGCTTGCGGTTAAATTAATTTTACATGTACTAATACTAACATCTAAGTAGTTTTGTTTAAGTCCTAGCTTTTTCATTTGTTACTACCACGATATGGATCTCGCATCTGAAATAAATAATCATTCTTTTTATTGTATTTATTTTTTAGCGCATGTTTTTTTTCCTTCTTTCAGAAATCGTCAATTCTACTAAAGTGGCCAATAAGTTCCTACAAGGCGTGAGTCCGTCTGAGTCTCAACCAAACACACCGAGCTCCTCGCAACCCAAGCACACAAGGTACTACATTTTTTATGACTTCGACTGATGGTCTTGTAACCATGGTCATGAATAAATAAATTAAAAAAAAAGGTACTACATTTCAGTATGATATTTTTTTTGTTTTTTTCAAAAAATGATTTTTTTTTTTAGTAACGCTTTTCTTGCTGTAAGACAAGTATTCAAGTATAATTATTTTTAGTATTAGGGCAATTTACAGGCTTTTTATCGACATTATCGAATCAAATACGGGATAAATATTTATTTTGGATATAAATGAAAAATCATAATATTTCAAATAACATTTCTTTTTTATTGTTTTTCTTGCGTCATGATATTTTGAGCTAATTTTGTTCATATAACTACAGAATGCCATAGAATTTAACATTCAGTCGTCATCCCTTTTTACGAGCTTTTATTTAACTTGCATTGTATGCATGTATGTATGTATGTAAGTATGTTTGCTCGGGTGGAATCTTGCAACTCAATTTTGAAGCAGATATCGTCAACCCATTGAGCTGAAATTTTGCATACTTACATAACTTTGAGGACAATACAATTTATTCAAATTATTTATCAATAATATGATACCATGGGGCTGATCTGATGATGGAGCCGGAAGGTGGCCATAGGAAATCTATAATAGAAAAAGCAATCCTACCGAGTTTGGGCCCTTTAGAATCGTCTCAGTGAGCATTTGATGGATATCTAAAGAAAAGTACAGTTGGCTATAAAAGCTTGTCACTAAAATGACATTTTTGACAGAAACTTTTTAGGTTTTAAGAGAACGAGCGACGTCTTCAATGTTACTACTTACTGCATACCAGTGCTAATTCGGGGCACCTTTATAGAGATTTAATATCGATAAATGCTCAATGAATATTCACGATTCCTATAAAATGGTTCGATATCTGATAAAGTGGATATTTTCATCTAGACGGCAATATTTTATACCGATACCTATATGGAGAAAATATTGAACGACGCGTTTGGCTCGGTTGGTAGACACCTGCCTACTGAGTCGGCGGTCTCGGGTTCGAATCCCGGCCGGGGCAAATATTTTTGCAAAATATTTGTTCTCGGGTCATGGATGTTATCTATATATGTATTTATATATTATGTATATCGTCGTCTAGTACCCATAGTACAAGCTTTGCTTAGTTTGGGACTAGGTCGATTTGTGTATGATTGTCCCTTAATATTTATTTATTATTTATTTATTGATTGTGAACTGAATGAAAACTATTTTAAAATAAACGATTAATAGACGTTTTATTGTTTTTATTTTATAATGGAAAGAAAAAAAAAAGTTCGACAACATTTAGATCTAGACAGTAACTTTGATATATTTTTTGCCGATAAATTATTTTGCTACATTACTTTCGTATAGATGCCCTGAGTTATCCCAGGTATGCTACGTAAGTACTGAATGGGACATTTTATTATCAAGTTATTTATATTATACGATTGATACAAAGATCAGAGCAGAAAGAAAAATTTAAATGTGTATTTGGCGGAAGAGACATCGAACCCGGTACCTCTGGCTTACCCACGGGTACACACTCACGCAAAACACAAACACACTGGGCCGACAAAACAAAAAATACGCTGGACCAATCCAGAGGTACCGGGTTCGATTCCCGGCCTCTCCCGCCAGGTTACGCATTTCAATTTTTCTTTGTGTGGGTACACACCCATATTAAAAAACCGGCCAAGTGCGTGTCTGACTCGCGCATCGAGGGTTCCGTGCAAACTTTCACTTATCCCATCTTAATTGGCCTGGTTGAGTTGCCTGCACCTGAAATGTATGGCGCCGCATACAAACGAGGTGCATACTTAACGCAACCGAGTTCTCCATGTGATGTTTGAAAAGGACTACATTTTTTATGATTTTATTACAAATGTATAGTTTTTAGATTTTTAGACGTATTTGTAGTATGTGACGATATTACTTGCCAAATTTCATGGTTCTAGGCCATCGGGAAGTACCCTATCATTTTGATTCCCTTGAGACCTTGAGAGTATCGGATCGAAATGTACGTTTTTTGCGACATAAACGGGCGCATCTTTTTTTCACGTTAACGTAGAAGTTTGTTTTTTTCACAGCGTTAATTTCAGCTCGATACCTCTAAAAATGAGACATTACATGTTTCATAAATGTCTAAGTTATTGTTTTTTTTTGTTGCACATGTCCAATAGAAGAACCTCTTCAACGACGAAGACAAGCACTTCAGAGATGGGTAGCTCCCGCACCCCGCCGCAGCGTAAACGCAACGCTAGCGTCAAAATAAAAGATCAGGTGCCGTGCAGCGATCTTAGGATAGCAGGTGAGGACTAGTTTGTTTGACATAGACAATTACCATAAGTCTCAGACATATACATAAACGGGTTCACACACGTCGTAGAGGTCGAATAACGCTCGACATGTTTCGAATCGGTACGCGGCTCATTATCAGGAGAGCCGATCAGTCGCGGCGGCGGCCAACCGAACACTGCGGGCACGCGCCCTGTCCGCGCGGCTGCTCGACGCGGGTGACACCGGCGAAGGCGAAATACTACCCTTATCATCACACACAATGTCAATTGCACAACACGGGTTGCACACAATCCTTACTACGTCATTTGTTAAGGTCTCGTCTACTCTAACCACCGATGTAGTATCCAAAACCGTCCTCTAGCTGGGGGGCACTGACCATCCACGATCTTAAAACACGACTAATTTCGATAGCAATAATTTTATTAAAACTTTCGTGAGACATATTTAATTATTGTATTAAGCGGTTTACACTCACGTGAATATGTCAGGAACGGCCCGACATGACCAGTGACGAGTTTTCCGCGGCGGTGTACGGGCAGCCGTCCCTGATGAAGGGCTCCATACGAGTTCGAAACATGTCGGGCTGTTCCTGACAATTTCACGTGAGTGTAAACCGGTTAATACAATAATTTTGATAGCCTCCCGTACTTTCCGCGGAATGAAAAACTTTTCTCTCGCCAGCACAGTTACTTTATCAAACCGAATGTAGTAGTGAGACGTATCCGAATTCAGTGTATGTTCCGTCACTGCAGAACCCCGGGTATCTCGATTCTTTATACTACGCAGGTATGTGTTCAGTCACTTTTGTGGAAATATTCCGGCCAGTCTCTCCTATGTAGTTCTCCCCACAAGAACTACCAACTGGTCAGTGCCCCCCAGTTGGAGGATGGTTTTGGATAGCTACTACACGTTTTTATTTTTATAAATATTCACACAAAGGTAAAATATCAGAGAAAAATGTAATGTGATCTACTACAATGTAAGCACGTGGGGTCGCAGGTTCGAGTCCTGATTACATTGTAGTAGATCAAGATCACATTACATTTGTCTTTTATAATTTACCTTTGGCGGAAGAGACCGGGAATCGAACCCGGTACCCCTGGATTACCGGTCTAACGTGTTAACCACCCTAACGCCAAATAACCTCTCGAATTTTTCCTTATGCTTTGTGTTTTAATCTTTGCATTGTTGAGTTAACTAAAAACCATATTATTTTATCGTTTTTCAGAACTCGGTGCTTCTACTGAGATCGCGAATATGGCTTTAAGAACGGCCTCTACAAAAAAAGTAAAATCTGAGTAAGTTACAGTCTGACCAAAAAGAGTAGAAATCAATAGAAAGCAATACTGTAGTGTCGTCCCCTTTTTCTTAGATTGATTAGAAAGGGACGACACTAGACAGTATTGCCACTTTATAATTTCTACATGCCGCGAATAATGTTCAAACTCGGTATTTGATGACAGCTCAAATCAGCTACTCTTTATGAAATGTCAAAAACGATCTGTCAGTATGAAGTTTCTGTGAAGGTACTGGCATGTGACGTCATAAAAATCAGTAATCAAAACACGTTTTCTTTTTAGTTTTTATACAATAAAAGATAGAATAATGCCCTAAAGTCAGTGGCATATTAAATTTGTAGTTTTGAATGTGTATTTAGTGTTTTCAATGGTACAATTTATTTTAGCCATGGTCAAAATTTATTTTAGCTACTTATTGCGTAAAGTTCCCAGGTAATGGTTGGGATTCCCAACATTTCATTCATATATGTATGTATGTCTGTATGTAAACTCTTTATTGTACATTAAAATATACATATACATAGCAAGGACATTAAACTAATGATATGTACAAAGGCGAACTTATCTCTGTAAGGGATTTCTTCCAGTTAACCTTTGAGCAAATGAGAGAGAACAGAGGAGATCCAAGAAGATTGGCAAAACTATAAAAATGCACAGAAACACTAAATGCTTACGCAAAAAAAAAAAAGACAAAATCTTAAATGTACCTACATAAACTTACACATTATGAATATAAATATTATAATATAAAACAAACTAATACATATATAATAATAATAATAAATACCGAAAAAGCGAAAATTTTATGCAATACAAGACCGAAAATAAGATGTTGGGATCGGGATCATTGGCGAGGGGGGTGGCCGGGTGGGCCGTGGGCCGTGCCCACCCCAGTATGGTCTAGTGCCCACCCCAGAATTTTGGGTTACCCATAGAAATTCATGGCTTCATCTCATAGGCCATGGCCACTCCCCAGGCCCCCCTGAAAAATAATGTTAGATACGTCAATGGTCGGGATGACCTGAAACATTAAGGGACTATCTTACACAAATCGACCTAGTCCCAAAATAAGCAAAGCTTGTACTATGTGTACTAGACGCCGATATCAATAATATGTAAATACGTCCATGACCTAGGAACAAATATTCGAGTTCATCACACAAATATTTGCCTCGGGCGGGATTCGAACTCAGGACCACCGGCTCAGTAGGCAGCTTCACAACAAACCGAGCCAACCGCGTCGTCAAACCTACTCTTAGAAATGCGACCTGCAGACGAGAACAGCCGGAAACCCAGCCAAGTTTTTGGCCCAGCCGAAAGACGCTTCGCTCGGGCCACAGGCGCGACAGCGGCCTATAGGTGTAACTCGGGCGTCGGTGACCTTGTAATGCCGAATCCTTCGACAAGGCATTCACGTGAATGCCTTTTCCCATCTCGCGCGTCCCGCGCTCGCTCCTCGACGCGCAAACATAGCCGCGAGTTTTGTTACTGCACACAAGTGTCGCTGTCGTTTCTTTTTACGTTAGTATACATATTCTTTGCTCGGGCAATAATCCATTTTTGGGTTGTTTCAGATCCAAACTGCCAGAGACAGAAGACATGGCAACCTACAGCGTGTTCTCCAAAACTGATTCTGGTGAGTCTTTCTGGCTCCTTCAGGCTTATTCATTGAAGCGGAGCGGAGCGGAGCGGAGACGAGCGGATTAGACCAATCACCTGAGTTGAAATCTGTATCTCAGCTCCGCTTTACTGTTGTGATTGGTCGATTCCGCGTGTCTCCGCTCCGCTTAAGTGGAGACGCACCCTTACTTGTCTTACTAATATAACTAGATAAAAAACGTAGTAGTAAGTGGTTAAGTTAAATTTGCACCCGGTATGTATGACGTCGGATACAAATGAGCTGCAAAGTTAACGCAACTGATCACGTTTGTTGTATGGGAACCCCCTTAATATTTATTTTATTCTGTTTTTTTAGTATTTGTTGTTATAGCGGCAACAGAAATACATCATCTGTGAAAATTTCAACTGTATAGCTATCACGGTCCTTGAGTTGAGACCGGAAGAAGCAACGTGGGAAGGCCCAACAAGGCGGACCGATGACCTGGTTAGGATGGTGGCTTTGGGGGGAGGTATTTGTCCAGCAATGGACGTCTATCGGCTGATATGATGATGATGACATACCTCAGATTTAAATGCACTTATTTTGGGGTATAGGTACTCAATATAGTATTTATAGCCACCATATGTATGGATAGTTTTCAGCACTTTGAAGGAATGTCAAACTTCAACGGTAATCACTTTTAGAGCAGTCTAAGTGTAGTTAGTCCCATATGGACATTTGATCCTCATAAAAACTACAATCAACATCATTACCGTCATAAAATAAAACAATTGTCATCGTTCGCCTGTTTTTCCTTTTGAGTTACGGAACCCTAAAAAGCACTGTAATACGAATTAGGTTTTCATACGTGTTAATATATTTTCAGCCTTATCTCACACAAGCAAAGAGGAATACTTGGACTCTGAATGTGAAGAATACCGAGGATCGAAGGAATTTGATGGGTAACAGAAAATTGTCTATTTATTTGGTATCTTTTCCACTAGAGCTAAACTTTCGAACGAACTAGTACGGAGTTCTTCATCAGGGACTGTCACCCGTACAACGGCGCGGTAACTCCGTCACTAATTCTTTGATCGCCGCACCGCTCTAAAAACCTACAACTTGTCCGTCCGGCAATGGAGCGTCGATCAAAGAATCAGTGACACAGTTGCCGCGCCGGTGTACGGGCAGCAGTCCCTGATGAAGAACTCCATACGAGTTCGAAACATGTCGAGCCGTTCCTGACAATTTCACGTGAGTGTAAACCGCAACCACAACCGCGTATTACAATAATTAAATGGGTCAATTAACTTTTTTCTGTTGCTTGTTGCAATGGTGCGCATGATGTCCCCAAAGAGTATGTAATCACTACGTTTTAAGAGACGGGAGTGCCTTACAAAAAGCGTGAACTCGCATTAGTATGAAACGGGGGCGAAAACATACTGCCAATATGAAGCCGCAAACAATATCAGTGTCAGTGTCAATTCATGACATAATGCCAACATCAAGAACAAAATAGGGATGTCACATGTTACACAAATTATCGAATTATCGATATCGATATCGGTATTTTAAAAAAATGGTTCAGGTGGGGTTCGCATTCGCACCCGCGTCTCCAACGGCTTTCCGGTAATTTAAATCATTAAATATTTCGGTTCAATGTAAACATTTGGTTTACTTTAGGTTACTGACTTCATAAAAAAAAACAAAAGTGTGCAAATAATTTTATTTCGTTCAAACTTTGCTTGGCTTGCTGATAAACATAGACGAAAAAAGCCGTTTCATCACTCCAGTCTGTGCTCCAGGTTGGAAGTTCTGCAACACAAATAATACAGGCTAAACAGAAAATTACAGAGTAAAAATCTGTTTGTCCAGATGAAACCGTACCATTCATAGTCCATTAAAGATTTTTCGTAAAATATTTCTGTGACCATAATCTAACTCAAACTGGCATAAAAAGCAGTGATAATAATGTCTTATCCTCTCATCTGAGACTGCTTTAACAGCTGTATTCAAGTGCACAGTTTTGTATAAGTACACATACCAATAGACTTTTGCTTGAAGAAAGATATTCCGTATTTACCTAGTTATTTTTCACTTCAAATGAAAATTGTCGATAAAACTTACATACAGCACTATTGTTTACATACGTATAAGGGTATGTATTATTTTACCCGAAATACCAAGTTTTCAATGAAACTTACGATTAACATGTTTATAACACGCAGTAATTAATTATATTTTTTACTTACCAATCTTCGTCCGGTGGAAATTTTGCCATGAATAGTCTTTTTTGACCGTCCATTCGACAGGTTTTCATTCTGCATATTTTGCACTTTTTCCTTTTCAATCCACTCATTTTTGCAATTGTGATTGTCTTGTGTACCTTCTAGACGACCACTTTCTTTTTGGATTCTTTATTATAAAGTTCTATCGGTAACTGTAACTCAATCTTAGCCTTTACGGAGGAAATTTTTCCTATAGGCCCCAAAAGGCAACTTATTTCATGAGTATCAGCACATCGATTTTCATATTCCTCAACAGAGTTTTTCTTGTTATCATACTTGCAAATTATTAGATTATTTGTGAAATTTGAATTATTTGAAAAGATCGCAGAACCTTGACAGAACCAGACTACACATCAAAAGAGAAACGTCAACTAACATGGCATGGCGGACAAAAAAGAGCGGCTGATGTACAACCCGCCTAAGTTCGATTGTCGCCAATTATCTAATGCTTTGTAGGTTTGAACGTTCTTTCAAACTTAGATAGGTAAAAAATTCGCCTCCATTTCATATAGCCGTTGTCGATCGTTTTTTACCTTGAGAGTTGCGCGAGGCTGGATGTCCCCTGCGTTACTCTTTAAAACTAAGATTTTCGGCGGCAATATTCAACAAAAATGTTGTAATTGCAGCAGTTATAAGCCCATTCCTATTAATAATATCTCTTAATCACCATTGTCTCCTAGGTGACGGGATAGAATAACAACAAGAAAAAGGTGGTCCACCCAAATTATGTCTCTTATTAAAGTTAAAGTAAATAAATTAAAGTTTGAAGTGTTATTAATTTGATTGACTGCTGATTTCAAGTTGCTAATTATTGCCGTTGTCTCTTTTTCAGGGGTATTGTAAACCACACCTTTGCAAGTATTCTGAAAATGCCGTATACATTCTGTGAGTACTCATACCTTCATATCTGCCTTGGTTTTCGGGGCAAAGATGATTTGCCACCAACTGACGGCCTAGTGTCGTTTGTAGTGCAGCTGCCTACTAAGCCGGCGGTCCTGGGTTCGAATCCCGGCCGGGGCAAATGTTTGTGTGATGAAATCGAATATTTGTTCCTGGGTCATGGATGTTATTATCTATATATATGTAGTTAACTATATATAATGTATATCGTCGTCTAGTACCCATAGCACAAGCTTTGCTTAGTTTGGGACTAGGTCGATTTGTGTAAGATTGTCCCTTTATATTAATTTTTCATTCGTGCCCCCAAAACCCCCGGGGCATCTTTATATCTGAGTAGGTACGTAATTGATGTGTGATCCACTTTTTTAATAGAAAAACACTTTCACCGAATGCGTCATTTCATAGAATTTTAATTTCATAGACTTACTTTTCCTTGAAAATCATACATTTTTCAGAAACTTGAAAATGACGACCTATAGATTAGGGTAGGTTAGGTTACGTTATAGACCGCGACAGTTTCTGGTGATTTTTGCAACTAGTCTCTCGTTTTACGGGGTTACCATTTTGTTCTCTTTTTTTCAGTTAAAAATAAAATATTAAATAGGAGCTCTCTCGTCAGTGTCATCGCTGTGATGGAGTCCGATTACGATGAAGGGAAAGGGTATGTAACTATGTAATGATAATTATTACGCACCGTGAAATCGTCCAACTTGTTTCTTGTCAGCTGCCTTTGCGACATGGGCTCCCCTTTTTAGTCGACTTAAAAAAAAGAGGTTTTCACAGTTTGACCCGCATATATGTATGTTTGTCCGCGATTATGAAGTTATTCATGAATAGACCCCGCTATCGGCGGTGCAATTTGGTAGCTGTCAAGTTCTTAGGGATGGGTAAAAAATATTTTGGAATCGATAATTATAGCTATATGTCGATAATTTTTCTTTACTATAATGATAGTCTAAGACTTTAATTAATCGTGTTAATTTTATAAAACAGGACTATATAATTTTCAAAATGTGTTCATTTTTATAAATAATTTTTTTTTAATTTTTCATCGTTGTTGTTGATGAAATTAATTTCGTTTATCAGATTTGCATTAGAGAACAATCGTTTAGCTTTAGCTATGGCAGCGGCTTAAGAGGATTTCAATTTAGAAATAATATTCTTAACTTTATCGAAATGATCTTTATAGTAGCTGACAGCATCAATGATTCATGATCAAAACAACGCGTTGGTTTTTAGTCTAAAGTTTTGTTTACACTAAAAATTGTAATAAAAAAATAAGAGTATCGATATCGACATCATATATTTTTACCCACCCCTATGAACTTGACAGCTACCAAATTGCACCTCCGATAGCGGGGTCTATTCATGAACAGCTTTAATAATCTTGCACAACCTAATCTTGAACGACTTTTTAATTTGATAATTTTTGTTTCAAAAATTACTCGAAATTGATAAAATTCACGCAGAAAACTGTTTTTTTTTTTTAACTTATTTTCGACTGCGCGCAATGAAAGCATGAAATAGCTGTGTTACCTACTATCTAGAACCCAGGAAACATATTATTCACTTAAAAAACATGGTTATAATTAAATACATTTGAAAATGTATAATGCCTATTAAATTATTGTAATTAAAACAAGCGTTTTGGCCTGGGGTGTATCTATATGCATTGTTGTTACAGATCATTCTCCAAACGAGTCAAAATGTTATTTCACGAGGATACCTTAGATCATCGCCGTAAGTACTAGTTTACACGCAACGTCATCATCACGACGTAACGTTCGACGTCACGACAACGATATTACGCTGGTAGAATGTGATTCGAGTTTTATACCTGTCTCGCTCGCTCTTACTCGATCCAGAATCACCCACACCCACATCCCAATCTTAAACGGACTTAAAAATATTTCATTTATTAACCCAGCTTTTTTTCGATAAGATCAAATAAATAATAAAAAATTAAATTATTGTTGCCATATTTTTGGTATCAGCTTTATTCGTCCCATTCGCTTTTCGTTCAATTCTTATTTCGTCTCATTCCGCATTCGTCACTCATTATTTTTTCGTCGTGTTCGCTATCCGTCCCTATCTTTTTAAGTCCAAATCAGTGACTTGTCTCATTCTTATTCTTATTAAGTCTTATTCGTTGTTCGTCACCGTCTTCCTTGAACTCATTCTTCATTCTTCCTTTCAGATTTTCGTCTCATTCACTTATTTGCCTCATTTTTTCCGGAACGTTCGATGCTGGTCACATTCGTTATTAGTTTCTTTCGTTTTTAGTCCAATTCTAAGTTCGTTACATTAGTTTTTCGTCAGTATCGATATTTTCTATCTTTTCACGTCAATCTTAAATTATCAATATCTGCGCGACTGATATTTGTGCTTCGAATGATATACTATGGGCTACACAACTGCATGGCCCATTTATAAATTAAGTCATTGATAAATGGGCCATGCAATATTTACTAGGGCTGATTTACTATGGGAAATGTACTGTTCTTTGTTAATTTTCACATTTTGATTCAGGAAACGGATACAAGAAACTATATCCAACTATAAATAAGAGAAACACGAACAAACTTGGATGGTAAGATTCAATATATTATACTAGTCGCTCTGTGAGCTACATTGAGAGTTTGTGTCGAAAAGGCGTCTCCGCCATTTTGAAAAATTTCTTAAAACTGTTTCAATGATAAAAATTCTATATACTTTTTTTATCTACTAATTAAGGAGCTTTGATCATTTTTATGAACATGCCAGCTACTTATCGAACTTACTCACAAAATTTCATGAGAATCGGTATAAAAATACGGGCAGTGTTCTATTAAGATTAAATAAGTATACTTTTTCTGGCATACCTATTATCCCTAAGAACTGTTTAATTTAAAGACTGTGCTTCCCACCTGACACTTTTTTTTACAGTCAAGTCTTGCTAGTCTGATTAATATACTGCAGACGCCATCGCCAGGAAAGAAGGGCTTGCCGGGTGAGTATAGACAAATAGTGATACGAAGCCGGCAAGCCCTTTTCACGGCTAAGGCATTTTTTTTTAATTTATTTATTTATTAATTTTACAACAAAGATTACATATAATCTAAAGCCCTGCGAAACTGTTATGACAGTTTGTCTACAGGAAGACTTTTCAAGTATAGTGCTTTTCTCAAACATGGAATGACACCACTCAAAAAAAATATAATTCAGCTGTTTAGCCAGTTCAAGAACACATTAAAAAAATACTTACTGGCATTAGGCCTTCAACTTTGTATAAAATACCTTAACAGTTCTCTCGAGTTGTTCCGCCCGAAATGTGATACTTCGAAGCCTGTTATAACGCACGTTTTGGCAACATTTCATTGCATGTCTGATTAAATTATTGTATTTGCAGGCCCGACCAAACTGGCGATCGCAATGTATGTCCGTAAGTTCATTATATTATAAATAACTAACTTTATATTTATATTATTTAAGACAATTTGGAACTTAAGTTCTAGTAATAAGGTGGGGGGATGTTACGTATATACATGTGTGCGTGCGCGCATACTGTAACCTGTATTAGAAATATTAGAATGCAATAAATCAGTATTTAACTAGCTCGCTTGTTTGACGGTCATGGTATATCTCCCTTGACAGTTAAATCCCATATACATACATACTCGTATATAACACAATCACAATAGGATATTTTCGAAAAATTTAATGTGATAATATTATTTTTTTATCCTTTATTTGATAATACCATGTGGGCCCTGTTACAGGAGCAACAAATTAAAACATAGATTTTACTCGTCAAACTGAACAACATCTGTTCAGAAACTTTAAAAAATATATTAAATACTGTTTTCATATGTTCGTTATTTCAAACAATAGTTATTTGTTATACAAGGGGGGAAAGTTGTATTTTACCCGCGAGTGTTTATTTGAAACACGAGCTAGCGAAAGGATCCTATGATTGACCACGAGCGAAGCGAGTGGTTCAAAATAGAATCCTAAGCGTAGCGAGTGTTTCAATACACGAGACGTAAAATAACTTTTCGCCCGTGTATAACACAAAACTTTTCACCTCACTACAGCGAGGAAAAAAGAATAAGGGTTTGTACTATATCTTTAAAAATATCTGCAATAATCAACCAATTTGACATTTATTAAAACTAAGGTCTAATAAGCTTTCATGTAGGTATTTTAAACGGGATTTTTCAGAAAATAAGCTCATGTCAAATTTTTTACTTTAGCTGCGTTGAAACGTCAAAACTCTTTCTCCACATGTGGATAAAAAGCGATTTTCTCAATAGATATCAAACAAACAAACTGGGCTTTCCGAGCTAGTGAGGTGAAAAGTAAATAGCATTTTCAATGTAAGCCGTCCAACATTGACATCGCCTTAGCATTGACATAGCTGTCACTTTACTAAATATCAAATGTTTCGCAATACATTGCTTCTCTGAATAAACTTTATTTTACAGTTTTACATTATAAATGAGTTATTTTTATAAGTTGTTTGATAAAATGTCGTTCAGTTTGAGGGTTAGAATCTATGTTTCAATTTATTGCTCCTGTTACAGGGCCCGCCCGGTATAATCGATAAGAAGCCTGGTAGAAAAATTAAATGTAATTTTTTTTGACTTATTACAATGCGTCACTGCGTAAACGCACGCCCGCTTTTTGGGCAGCGGTTGGTTGCACCTTTATTGCCCACATATTTGTATTAATTAATTTGATTTCCAGTTGTAAACACTTCCACGAGTGCCACAGTTACCGTTGTATGAGAGAGCAGGTGATGCGACTGGCGGGACCAACAAAAAGCAAGTGAGTAACATAATTTATGGTAAGATTGGTACCTAAGTATAAGAAAATAAGATGGCACTCCGGGTCGACAGGCGAGACTTCATCACACTATGTTTGGTTGGTTGGTTTTGTTAATCCATTTCTGCGTTGCCAGCAGTGATGTATAATAAATTCATAATACTCCCTGATTCCCTTGTTACTTGTTCATTATTTTTTAGGTATATCCCTTGTACAGTCGAGTTCATAATTTACATCTACACATTCGCAAACAAAAATATTTGAACACAACCCTATTGTCAGGAGCATAGTCGTGTTGAGATATTTTTGTTCTCGTAAGTGAACTCGACGTATATCCCAATTTTCTCAGGTGACTTTAAGTATCTTTGGATTGCTCGTTATATAAGATTGTTTATCAACTTTATAATCATTTTTGAACCATATTTAATATAATTGTAAACACGGTTTACACTCTCGTGAAAATTGACAGGAACGACACGACATGTTTCGAACTCATATGGAGCTCTTCATCAGGGGCCCACTGTCGAAACATGGCGGGCCATCCCTCACAATTTTTACGAGAATTTAAGCCCTTTTAAAAATGATTAATTTTCGAACCATTTAGAAGAACGAAAGAGCCACGTAATAATATTTTATTTTTTATATACATTTAAAACTGTATTCGTATTTCTTTTCAGGATTAGCAACTACAGGTCTACTATCAAGAAAGTCTTAGTGCCGTGGTTTGTGCAAAACTTGTCCATTAAAAGTAAGCAAAAATAGGTAAATAATTTCTTAGGCTGCCTGTGTATTGAAGCCGAGCGGAGAAATTAACCAATCAGTCGGCGTTATTGTGAAGCCCAATAGAAGTGCATTTAAGTCTGAGGAATTCGATTGGTCCATTTAACACAGCTGTGCTCCTGTGGACTCGTAGCCTTACATAAGTCGGGACCGAAGTTTCAATAGTTTTATGTTAAGATTTTTTAATTTTATGGTTCATGGGAGGGTAATCAGTTATTTTAAGGGAAGCGAGTTTCAAGAACCAAAACCCCCGTTGTTTACCTTTATTATACTTGAATTCACGTAAAAAGAACGCTCACAATCTCATTGCGCACTAGCGATTTATTTATTTAATCTTTATTGCACAAAAGAAAACTTATCGTACAAAAGACCGACTTAATGCCATGAGGCATTCTCTACCAGTCAACTTTATGGCAAAGCAGAAAAAATGTAGTAACAAAACATAATTATAATACTTATACTGCGCAGGAATATTGACAGCGCTCATTTTTTTACGTCTTTCTTTTCGAAGTTTGCGATAAAGAGTATTGATATTATCCTATATCCTTGAAAGTATAAATGTATACTGTTCCACAGTCAAAGATCCAGCCGCCCTGAAGTCGAAAGCATGCGGGAGGAGCGCCGGTGAATTCGTACCCAGGGTAAAGACTGGGCCTGGCACACCTTTTTACCACCCTGTCGGGCGTTATGTACCTAAAGTGTAGTACAGGGATATAACTCTGCCATAAGTCGTCCTGGACCCAACAGAGAGCTTCGTGCCCAGGGTGAAGACGGTACCAGGCATGGCTCACTGCCTCGCAGTCGCGCGGTACATACCTACTGTGTAGTTCAGGGACACAACCCAGCCAGAGCCGCTATGAACCCTACAGAGAGCAGCGGTTTGGTACCCAGGGTGAAGACTGGACCAGACACAGCCACCCGATCGCGCGTCTATTTCAGGGACACAATCTACTCAGAGCCTTCCTGAACCCAACAGAGAGCCACTGGTTTCGTGCAGAGGGTGAATACAGGGCCAGGCATAGCTCACTGCCACCCGGTCGCGTGTTATATACCTACTGTGTAGTTCAAGGACACAATCTAGTCAGAGCCGCCCTGAACCCAATAGAGCGCCAGCGGTTTTGTGCCAAGGGTGAAGAGGGGCCAGGCACAGCTCACTTATACCAGGTCGGACGTTATACATATACCTACTGTGTAGGGATTCAACCCAGCCAGAGCTGCCCTGATGTCAACAAAGAACCAGGCAGCGGTTTCATACCCATTATGCCATTGTGAATATACAAAACATGTTAAGATATAAAATAAAAATCAATCTCCTTTAAATCTATTTATTCTTAACCTAATATTCAGAACATATCCTCTTCCTCTTCTCTATGAGTGGCTTTCTTCCTGCACTTGGTGAAGATCCCTCGTTTCCACAGAAGTACGGTCAGGATCACGATGGGGAACGTGACGAACACACCTACAGACAAATACAGTTTTGTTAAGTAGTTAACGAAGGAACACAAATGTGAAAGATTTAGATTAGATATAGATTTATTTATTTCATAATATAAAATGTCAATATAAATTACACTAAGTCAATTTACATGCACTTATTAGTCTATCCGGAATTTTAAGATCAAATTCTGTCAAACTGGCACAAGTGAAAAACGACCTTAAAATTATAAGTATACGGTCGTTTGTACCTTGTGCCAAAGTGACTTCACTTGATCTTAGAGATCGGACTGGCTATACTATGATATTGATCGTCACATATATTAATACTAAGAGAAAATATGATGACATTTATAATAAAAACGGCGGAATTCATAATAAAACAGATAAAATAATTACATGACAAAATTTTAAACAAACAGATAAAAATGTTAAAGAAGCTCCTAAATGGATTGTCAAAATACAAAAATTAACACGGTGAAATTAACACAGAAAATTACAAAGTCAAATAAGGCAATAATTAGGAATAAGGTCAACAATAACTTTTATGGATAATAAATAATGTAATTAATGTAGGTACAAAACTGGAGTATAAATAAAAACAATTGGATTGGGAGGACTTGAGATACTATTTTGTGAAATTATGATACTATTTTGTATGGGGACAGTGAACGTGTACAGTGAACGTGTTAAATAGTCAATTTTGGTACCTATCATGATTCCCAGCATGATGGCGGAGTCAGGAGTGACCGGCGACTCCAGCTCCTCCATACAGGCCAGGGTTCTGGAGGAATTCACCAGCTTCGCGTATGTGAGGCCGCGGAATGGCTCCGGAGTCTGACATCTGGAAAGAAACGTATAAATCTCAAATTCATTCAAATGCATTCAAAGTTTGACTCTGGCTCTCAAAAAAAAACACAAAATAATACCCTGAAAAATGAGGTTCTGATCCCACCAGTGATGCTCATGGCCACGCAGAGAAGATTAGATCCCATCGGTGATGCCGGCATCTCAGTAATAGAGCGATGCTTTGAGCATCACCGGTGGGATCAGTAAATTTGTATGGGGCGTGGAAGGAATACTGTATATGTGTAGTGTGGTGGGCAGCCAACGTGTTATTAATGATATGTATAATCTCAATACCAAGCAAGCTAGGATCAAGGAAGCAGCTGCTTTTAGTTCGAGCAACATAGGTACCTAACTTGAAAATAAAATTTTGTCTCTGGGTCTTGCTTAGACGGCGCGGTTGGCACAGAACAAGGCAGCTGCCTACTGAGCCGGCGGTCCTGGGTTCGAATCCCGGCAAGGGCAAATATTTGTGTGATAAACGCGAATATATGTGCTAGGGTCATGGATGTTCTATGTATTTAAGTATTTATTAATCTATATAAGTACCTATGTATATCGTCGTCTAGTATCCATAACACAAGCCTTCTTGAGCTTAATTTGGGATTAGGTTGATTTGTGATGTGAGGTTATCTGATATTTATTATATTTACTAGCGACCCGCCCCGGCTTCTCACGGGTGCAATGCTGATAATTTATGCACGTATTATACATATAAAACTTTCTCTTGAATCAATTAAAAAAAACCGCATCAAATCCATTGCGTAGTTTTATAGATTTAAGCAAACATGGACAGACAGACAGGGAGCGACTTTGTTTTATACTATGTAGTTACCCCTCGTATGCGGCGTCAAAAATTTGCTAATCGAATTGAAATTAACTGACATTTAACATAAGGTCCGAGAGCGGTGATAGCCTAGTGGTTAGGGCATGCGACTTTCAATCCGGAGGTCGCGGGTTCGAACCCGGCCCGTACCAATGAGTTTTTCGGAACTTATGTACGGAATGTCATTTGATATTTACCACTCGCTTTTCGGTGAAGGAAAACATCGTGAGGAAACCACCTAAGCCCAAACAAGGCCTAGTTTCCCCTCTGGGTTGGAAGGTCAGATGGCAGTCGCTTGCGTAAAAACTAGTGCCTACGCCACATCTTGGGATTTAGGGGTAACCGACCCCGATTGAGAATTCATTCTCAAAAAAAATGGGACAAAGGCTAGGAGGATTGTTAACATAAGGTTCAAATGTCCCGCACGGGTCCGTGTCTAAGCATACGAGGGGTTAAGTCTCGTTGACTGATAATTTTTCGTAAAAAAGTGATTATGGTCAAGAAACTTACGTCATATACGTCATATCGTCTACACAAGTCGGCAGCTCTCTTAGTAGTGGCACCAACACGTCCACCATCCACTGGCTGTCACAATCGCAATCGTAAGGGTTGTTAGTGAAGTCTCCGTTCTCCAGAAGGTTCCAGCGGTCCAGGTAGTAGGAGCTGATTTCGGTTAGGTTGTTGTTGTTTAGGTATAACTGAAAAAATGGTTGTGAGGCCTTAGGCTACGTTTCCACCAGTGCGATGGTGCGTTAACCAATAGAATCAGTTGCGCTGAGCGAGGATAAATGAATGAAGTTATTCCATTGGTTAACAAAAACACGGCCCTCGCTACGCATCCTCGCACATCTCGAGTGGAAAAGCAAACTTATTTCTTTAAAAAACAATTGTCATAATATCAAATATATTGATAATTTCCTTCTTTCTGAAATTAAAATACTTTTCCCTGAGTTCTAGAGAGTAACATAGCTATTTCATGCTTTCATTGCGTGCAATCGAAAAAAAACAGTTCTGCTTGAATTTTGGCAATTTCGAGTAGTTTTTGAAACCAAAATTATCAATGAAAAATTCAAATTGTAGGTTTCAAATACATTACATTATATACAAGTAAATCGCAATAGCCCTGTGTGTCGTTCAGTTCCCCAGGATGTGGTGCTAAAGGAAACAACTGAAGTCAACAACAAAATAACAATTTATTTAAAATATTGGTCGTGGGGGTGAAGCCCGTCTGGTTTGACTCGCGTAGTTCGGTACTCTCCTGGAAGGCGAACGTAGTCGGCGAAGGCGGCTGCGAGGAGTTGACCGGTCGCGGAGCTGGTGGTAGACCGGGGCGCACCGGGTAGCTGGTGTTATGTACTTCGCGGCTGCGAGGTGGTAAGGCGGCGATAAGGCGCTGCTGGAATCCCTGGACCTTATCCCTAAGGCCGTAAGGTCGGATTCTCTAAGCCGTAATTACGCACCCCTATCGGGGTGCGGACACAAACACTGAATTTATTTATAATTAAAATTTTTGTCCAAATACGTTGGAGGAAGGACGGCGAAATTAAATGGGTACTATTTAATGTGTACCGGCTCGTAAGACGACACTTAGATAAAACTAGTGAACGCTCCGGCACAGGTGTACCACGGAAAGAAATAATTCGCAATCGCCGTTAGCAAAGCGTCCCTAACATTCAGATGCAGAACTCGTCAAATAGGCGACAGCCAATCCGTGCGCTATTCTCTTATCTCGACTCAAAGTAGTTTATCGTCGCGCGCACAAGTGTTGAACGTTTAGTATATTTCTGCTTGTTTTCCGTCCGATGTTTTTTATAGTTGTTATTATAATTATTTGTTACTTATAGCTGTTTTAATCATGTTTAGTTAATAGTTAGTGTTTAATAGATTTAGTTATTTGTTTATTTATGTTTTTAGTTTACTTTTTATTTTAAATGATGTAATTTATGTAGGTTTTAGGGAATAAGTATCTTGTTATATAATAATAATAATAATACATGTACGTGCAACGTTACATTACCCGCCGCGTCACGGAAGGATTTTGTTATATAAAAATAAAATCCGTACTCCTAAGTCAAACTAACGTATTTACCCATACATAATTCAAACTTCCATACATCACGCTTGCGAACGAGCTATAGTTACCATATCAACTACTACTACTACTACTATACTACTAACGCGACTTTTCCATTAATTGAGGTTACTATTTTATTTTGGATAATAGTGACCCATACGAGAGTTATGAGTAGTCTAGATAGTATAAAGTGAGCAAAGGTAAGCAATGCATAATAATTATTTTATCATCCTTCATTACACGTCATACATTATATTTAATTATTTATTTAAACCAATCATTTTTAAATCTTTTATATGCCAAGTGCCAATATTCTTTCCTGCCATGTCTTCAAGTACATAAACTAATGGGGATTTTTTCTCTATAATGCGACATTTTAAGAATTTCGGTGCCAGTTTCTTGCTAAAAAAATTATCTTTGTCGCTGAGAACATACGCACGCTTCATTATGACGTCGCCCACTTGGAACTCCATGGGTTTACGACGCAGATTGTAATGACACGTGTTTTTAACATGAGCTTACCAGAGTTTGCTTTGGACCTTATTAAATATTTCCGAAAGACCACCCACATTTTCGGCATATACATCACGTGGAAGGAATACAAGCTCATCATCAGCTTGATCATCATTTACATAATGTGAGCCGCAAGTAACGATCTCTCTACCGTATACCAAGAATGAAGGAGTAAACCCAGTTGCCTCATTCACCGAATTGTTTATGGCGAACTGCACTTTCGGAATGAAAGTATCCCACGAACGATGATCGTCCTCCACAAATGTCGACAGGCACGTGATGATCGTACGATTGTGTCGTTCGACAAGATTTACTTGCGGAGTATATTTTGGCGTGAAGTTTACGTTAGGCACCTTGTACTGTTTGAAAAGCGATCCCGTGACCTTGCTTATGAATTGACTGCCATTGTCCAAATAAATAGTCTGCGGAACTCCATGTATGAGAAAAACGCAGTCTTCCAGAAATTTACAGACCGCAACAGCAGTGGCTGCTCGCAAAGAAGTTACGAGACAAAACTTAGTAAAACAACAAGTGACAACTAATATGTAGCTGTTCTGCTTACGGGTGACAGGCAAGGGACCCATAAGATCTATAGAAATAACCTGAAACGGACGGCTACATTTTTTAGGACGTCCCATTTCACCCAAGGTAGGATGGTTCTGGGCCTTATAAGCGAGACACTTTGGACAGGAACCAACAAATTTTACGACGTCTTGGTGCATGCCTGGCCAAAACTAACGCAACGCAAGACGACGGTACGTTTTAAAAATGCCAAGATGTCCGGCAGTAGGTTCTGCGTGATTTTCATGGATGACCTGGTCACGAATCTCACGCGGAACAACCTCCTTCCAAGAAAATTCAGAGGTTAAATCAGTCAGGTCGTGCTTATTCTTCGAAAGTCTGAATAAAGAATTATTCTTTATGAGGAAATTAGAAAAATTCTGCGGTTTTGTTAAGCACGAGTTGTAAATATTTTTGTACCACGGGTCGGTTGTCGTCAAAAACGAGCCTGAAGTACTTATTGCATTAACTGGGAATGCCCTTGAAAGTGCATCCGGGATGACGTTGTCAACGCCGCGACGATGTTTCAGCTCGAAATGAAAAGCGGACAACCTAACACCCCAACGAGCCAACCTACCGGTAGGGTTATTTAGAGAAAGGAACCATTTTAAAGCACTATGATCAGTATAAACGGTGAAAGGCTTTCCGTTCTCTAAATAACACCTCCAATGCTCTAAGGCTACAACTACAGCCAGCGTCTCACGCTCCGTAATACTGTAGTTTTTTTTCTGCTGCTGACAACGACTTGCTCATATAAGCGATAGGGTGCTCCTTACCATCTACGATCTGTGTTAGCATAGCTCCCACGCCGTAGTTGCTAGCGTCAGTATGCACTTCAAATGGCTTGTCGTAGTCAGGGCAGGAAAGAACTGGAGTGGAAACGAGACACTCCTTAAGTTTTTGGAAAGCAGCATCAGCTTCGGGAGTCCAGACGAACGGTGGGCCACCCTTCTTGCTTGATGTCAACCTATTGAGAGGGCCGGCTATGGTGCTGAAGCTAGGGACAAAACGACGGTACGTAGCCCACCACTGTCAACAACATAGCCCAAGTACCTAAGTTGACTTCGAAAGAACTGGCACTTTTCGAGGTTCACAGTCAGATTGGCCTGCTTTAATTTATCTAGCACGCGAAGCAAAAGGGAGACATGAGAATTAAAATCACTCGAGACGATGATGATGTCATCGAGGTACGCGAACACCTTGAGCTCAAATTCCCTAAAAAGCATGTCAACCAAACGTTGCTGGGTCGCCGGTGCGTTGGTCAAGCCAAATGCTGTACGCTTAAATCTTAGGGTACCACGGCCCGGAATGTAGAACGCCGTCTTGTCCCTGTCCTCCGGTGCAATTGGAATCTGCCAAAACGCCTTGGACAAATCTATGCTGGTAAGATAGCGAGCGTCACGGAGATTGTCCAAGATTTCAGACACGTACGGCAAATTGTACGCGTCGCGTTTCGTGACAGAGTTCAATTTCCGGCTATCAAGACAGAAACGGGGCTGGCCATTCTTTTTGGTCACAACGAGAACCGGCGAAGACCAAGCACTTTCACAGCTCTCGATAACGTCGAGTGCTAACATTTCGTCCACCTGTTCGATTAAGATGCGCTGTTTTTCTGGGGACATCCTGTAATAACGCTGTCGAATAGGCTGCGCATCTCCCGTATCTATTCGGTGAGTTATCAACCCAGTCTCACCCAACCCCTTGGATTCGGAAGAGATATCGTTAAATTGTGCAATTATATTGTCGGCTAGAGGCCTTTCAGTATCAGATAAATGATCGTAGTCCTGCAAAAAGGAGGGTTGATTTACATCGAGACTAGCATTGGAAACAAAGTCACTAGAAAAGGTAATGCTAGTTAAGTGTTTTGGAAAAATCTGAAATTTGTGCCAAAAGTCTATACCTAAAACGAGGTCTATGTTAATGTCTGGCACAACAAAAGCCTTGACAACATGAAAAGTGTCCTCAAAATTAATTGGCAAGTTCATGAAACCTATACTTTTCATGGATTGAACTCCAGCAGCAGTGACGGTTATATTAGGACCCTGTTGAAGTTGAATACCGTGCTGCTCCAAACTGTGATGAATATTATTACCAACTATGGTGACAGCTGAGCCGGAGTCTAATAGACCTAACAACGTCAAGTTATAAATCCGTACTGATGCATAAGGCCGAGGGTCTTTAACCGGTTGGTTCTGCAGAATTGTGTCGATTTTGTACGAATTAAAATAGAAATTTACTGTTTGTAACCATTTAACCCAATCTTCGTTATCAAACTTAATATTTTGTACAGAATTGTCACAAGTCTGCAGGTCCCCTAGTTTTTTGACGAACCTGGCTTGTGTTTATTACAATTTGGACATTCAGGAGTTTTTACACCCTCACGTCCACAGACAAAACAAACAATTCTGTTCTTATCTGCTTGACACTGACGCAAGTTATGCGTGTTCACACGACACCTGGGACAAAATAATGATTTAGAATTTGAAGTATGCATCGCATGTACATATTTATTATTTATTTATTTATTTATTTAATCTTTATTGCACAAAAGAAAACTTATCGTACAAAAGGAAAACTTATCGTACGTTATTATTATTATTAGGTTTATAATTAGGATAAGTTTTGTTTTTATTGTAGTTACAATTCGAATTTTGATTATAATTTTGATTTGTGTTACTGATATTGTTTTTATGTGATGAATGACCACAATATGCAAATTCGGGTGCCATGGTTTCAGATGTCTGTTTGGGAGGTTCACGAAAACCAGTTAGACGCGCTTGTATGTTTTCATAATTACGACATAAAGATTTAAGACTGTCAATATCAGCAATGTTGGTGGCTGAGGCCAATGTGCTCGCATAGCAAGGCCTGATGTTGTGAAGAAGAATCTCCAGCTTGTCCTCTTCTGACAATGATTTGGATAGGCGCGCGAACAGCCCAGACATTATAGCCAAATATATAGTAATATTTTCGGTCTCACCTTGAGTCCTTGCACGAATTTCTGAGAGTAACCGGTAATCAAAATCTGCTTGATCAAAATCTTGTTTAAGTCGTTCGACTAAATCATCCCAATCAGATACCTGGCCCTGGACACCGCGGAACCAGTGTAATGCGTCACCAGTAAAAATTTCCGTGGCGAAAGAAAGAAGTTTGGAAGTAGAGACGTTCCTAGCTTTGCTAAATTCCGTAATGCGTTGTATAAATGCCCGGACGCACGTTTTTCCGTCAAACTTAATCTTAGGCAGTTCACTAGTAACACCACGATCGCATGACACATTTATATTAAAAGGAGGCATAGATCTGGCTGCTGTTCAGGATTGCTGTGTATAATAGGTGCCACCAACTTATCCACTTCAACATCGTCCTTAACGGAATTGAACCGCTGAAATAAAACCTGAAATTCGTCTATACAGGCTTCATGTGCCTGTAGCGAGGCTTCTTCCACCCCCATCCGCTTAAGTCGGTGATACAGGTGGTGCAAATAGTTTTGCACTCGCAGCACGGCATTCCTATCCAACGAAGAATCAAGGAGAGACTTGATCTTCATGAGGACTTCGTTGGCTCCTTTCAAGTCATCATCTATTTTAAATGGACTTTCTAAAATATCCTCAGAAGGAAATAACGGCCCTAATTTGGCAATTTGCTTTCGCAAATCCTGAACAGTAGCTGCCGGAGTAGTGCCCCTAATTTGCACCTCATACTCCAGTTCAGCCTTTTGGAGCGACAAAAATTTTACAGGGAAATCCATGGATTATACCCAAATGTAAATTAATAAAACCAGAAAATAACTTTAAATGCACCGCAATAAGGAAGGTGTTGAACAAGTATTAAAAAACGACTCCGTTCTGTTACAAAGCAGACTACAGACGTTATGGTTGTAAAAATGGCAAAAACCAAAAAAATAAAGCATGAAAATAAAATCACATTCACAAAACAAAAGAAAAAATAAGCAGTAATAAATTGCAACTAATGTGTACCACCTTGCGAAATAATTAATAAAGTTAACACTTTTGTGTTTGGTAGTACCACATGAACACAATAAAGAGTGCGAAATAAATTATTAAAGATGCAATATATGCGTACAAAGAGATTTAATTTGGAATACGTGACAACAATTGATAATATATATATATATAAATTTCGAAACTTTCCGGAAGAAAAAAAACAACAAGATTATAAATGAGCAGAGTCGTACACTTTAGTTACGGGCAACCAAAAACAAATAGAAAACGTTCACAAAAATAAAAAACACAAAACACACAACTACTCTACGGAGTAAAACCAGACCTTAAGACCACGTTAGAGGGCGCCAGTGTGACGTTCAGTTCCCCAGGATGTGGTGCTAAAGGAAACAACTGAAGTCAACAACAAAATAACAATTTATTTAAAATATTGGTCGTGGGGGTGAAGCCCGTCTGGTTTGACTCGCGTAGTTCGGTACTCTCCTGGAAGGCGAACGTAGTCGGCGAAGGCGGCTGCGAGGAGTTGACCGGTCGCGGAGCTGGTGGTAGACCGGGGCGCACCGGGTAGCTGGTGTTATGTACTTCGCGGCTGCGAGGTGGTAAGGCGGCGATAAGGCGCTGCTGGAATCCCTGGACCTTATCCCTAAGGCCGTAAGGTCGGATTCTCTAAGCCGTAATTACGCACCCCTATCGGGGTGCGGACACAAACACTGAATTTATTTATAATTAAAATTTTTGTCCAAATACGTTGGAGGAAGGACGGCGAAATTAAATGGGTACTATTTAATGTGTACCGGCTCGTAAGACGACACTTAGATAAAACTAGTGAACGCTCCGGCACAGGTGTACCACGGAAAGAAATAATTCGCAATCGCCGTTAGCAAAGCGTCCCTAACATTCAGATGCAGAACTCGTCAAATAGGCGACAGCCAATCCGTGCGCTATTCTCTTATCTCGACTCAAAGTAGTTTATCGTCGCGCGCACAAGTGTTGAACGTTTAGTATATTTCTGCTTGTTTTCCGTCCGATGTTTTTTATAGTTGTTATTATAATTATTTGTTACTTATAGCTGTTTTAATCATGTTTAGTTAATAGTTAGTGTTTAATAGATTTAGTTATTTGTTTATTTATGTTTTTAGTTTACTTTTTATTTTAAATGATGTAATTTATGTAGGTTTTAGGGAATAAGTATCTTGTTATATAATAATAATAATAATACATGTACGTGCAACGTTACACCTGTTCTAAGTAGTAACATTGATAGTATCTTTAGAAACATGTCTAATCATAGAGAATAATGTCTAAAACAATCAGCATTTTTGGACGGATAAGGAGCCTTATTTCCATACATAGTATTAAATAAAAATAAAAATAAAAATAGTTTATTGCAGAACAATGATCCATAGGATGTTAGTAACAATTTTAACTTAATAACTATGTTAGTAGGTACAGAAACAATATGACAAGAAGTCAGCCCGCGATTGGTTGCGGCCTCCTCCTATTTGGCCCTACCGATGGCCACTTCCACCCAATATTTAGTAAAGGGGCAGTCCAGCCTCTCCGACAATGTCCTGAGGAGGCCATTGCCGCTGCCTCGCACCCGCCTGAGTAGTGATCCAACACGCTTGCGTCTTATTGCAAAAAAATCATCAGTTCGCGCTTCGGCAAACATGTTGGACGCACTACAGTGCTTGGGCAGCCGCAACAGCATCCTCAAAATATTGTTATATTGGACTCTTAGTGCGTTATAGGCCCTCTGTGTAAAACTTACCCACAGACTGCAGGTGTAGAACGTCTGACAGTAGGCTTTGAATAGCGTCAATTTGACTTGTTCATTACACCTTGCAAATCTGCGGCAAGCATATTGCCACGCACCGCCATCGCCCTTCTCTCCCTTTCTAGGTCCAGGTCATCCTTTAGATCCTCAGTAAGGATATGCCCAAGGTATTTAAACCTTTCAACTCGCTTCAGGGGCACTCCGCACAGCATGATCGTAGGTACAAAGTCAAAGTCAAAGTCAAAGTGTTTTATTTGTAAAATGTAGGTGAAGGCCGTTTATAGGCCAAGTTGTTACATATATTCTTGGTTCCACTACATTTTGCCGATTGGCGTACAAAAACTGTGTAAAAACAATATAAATAATGTCATAACATTGCAAAAGAAGACAAGGCATATTTAAATAATGTCAAGTTAATACTAATAACAAAATTATATGTGTCAATCTACAATTAGGAAATAGTAATAATTGGTAACAAAATAATTTATGGTAACTAATAACAATGAATACGCAATGATAATTAAAAAAAAAAAAAAAAATTTAATCAATTACAAATAAAAATAATGTAGCAAAATAATAATAGTTATAATACCGATAATAATTATATACAGATGTCGTCGTCATTTAAATAATGCAAAATTGAGTAATAACACTTATTAATTAACAATAGTGATAATTTATGCCTCAGAAGTGGCGTTGGTAACAATTTAAGTTCTGTAGGTAGTTTGTTGTACACTCTTGCCGCTACAGAGAATATGCTATTACGCATTAAAGCAGTTTTTCCTAAGGGTGTAGATAAATTCTCCCTACGACTTAGCTCTAAACGTTTGCTATTAAAATTACATTTTTTAAATAGGTCTGGGTTGTTTTTAATAAACATAACCACTTCTAAGACATAAAGACAAGGCATCGTCAAAATTCTTAGATCCCTAAAATGAGATTCACAACTGTCAGTTGGTCGAAGGCCACGCATTGCTCTAATACATCTTTTTTGAGCTTTGAATACCGCCTCTTTATTTGAGGAATTGCCCCAAAAAATGATGCCATAACGTAAGGTTGACGCTACAAAACCATGATAAGCTGTTAATACAGCATCAGGACTCGCCTGCTTTGCAAGTTTATGGAGAGCATATGCATACTGACTCAGTTTTTGACATACTTGTTCAGTGTGTGAGTTCCATGAAAGATGGTTGTCTATATATACTCCCAAAAACTTAATATCAGTGACCGATTCAATTAATGTCCCCTCATAATTACAAAAAACAGGAATAGGTAGTTTACGTTGAGAAAAATGCATAATTTTGGTTTTCTCAAGATTAATTAATAAATTATTCACATTAAGCCATTCAACGATATCCTTTACTGTATTATTAATTTCCATTTCATAATCATTAACATCATCACATTTAATAATAACAGTGCTGTCATCAGCAAATAATACCATTGGGTGTTTGACGTGCCGAGGTAGGTCATTGATATACAGTAAAAATAAAAGAGGTCCGAGAACACTTCCCTGCGGCACGCCATACATGATTTGTCTTCTTTCAGATCGGTAAGCCTTTACATATTTGGTGTGCAAGCAGATTTGCGAGAGTTCCGTATATTGGTCTCTATCGCTTAGGTAAGACTTTAACAGCTCTAAAATGTTACCACGAATACCATATGCGTTCAATTTCCTTAGAAGAATGGAATGATTTACATTATCAAACGCTTTAGTCATGTCCATAAATATGGCACAGACGTGGTTACGTCTGTCTACATTTTCTATGATTGGTTTGACAAGATCGTATATTGCCATATTTATGGATTTTTTCTTACGAAAGCCCTTTTGTTCTGCGACTAATAAATCATATTTCTCCAAGTAATCGTACAGTGCCTTGTAAATGACCTTTTCAAATACTTTAGAAAATACTGTTGTCAAAGCAATGGGTCTATAATTTGACATGTTTGTTTTATCCCCTTTCTTATGTAAAGGTTTTACAACGACAGGTTTTAGCTCATCTGGATATACTCCCGTTGAGATACTGAGGTTGACGATGTGACTTAGGGGATGAACAATCACATGCGATACCTGCTTTACGGCTTTAGTATGTATACTATCATATCCAACACTATTTGTGTTTTTTAGTGTTTTAATTATAGTCATTATATCATGGGGAATAGTGGGTGTCATGTACATGGATTGACTGCAGTTAGTTTTAATATTACATTTTACATCACTGGCTTTAGTAACTATTTGGTCAACAAAGAAATTATTAAAAGCATTGGCCATAGCAGTCGGATCAGTAATTGTTACATCATTCTTAATTAAACTCGATATTGGCTCTCTTGGAAACACCTGTTTGTTTTTATTTATGACTTGCCAAGTAGCTTTGGATTTATTTGTTGCCTGCTTTATAAAATAATCGTTTTGCGAGCGCTGTGTGAGTTTAAGTACTTTCTTATACCTAGTATTATAGGTTTTAAAGGTATCTCTGTTCACTTTATTGGGACAAAATCGATATTTCCACAATAAGGCTCGTCTTTTTTTACTACATGTTTTGATCCCACGAGATATCCACTTTGCTTTTATTGTTGATTTAAGTGTAATAGTCTTGAAGGGAAAACATAGATTATAAAAACAGGTGAAAATATCTAAAAACAAATTATAAGCCATGTTGGCATCAGTGCATTGCAATACATCTGAGAATGATAAACTATGGATACATTTTTTAAACAAGGCTAAATTGTGGGTACTAAAATCTCGTTGCTTTATTCTCCAACAATTAATGAGACAAGTCTTTTTTACAGGGCACTTTAATATTTGTGTTGTGTGATCGGATAAGCCAAGGTCAAACACATGACCTTTCGAGCCCTTAATATTGTGAGCAAAATTATCAAGGCAGGTGCCACTAGCTAATCTAGTTGGCTCCTTAATTTCCAACTTTAGATTATGGTTTGATAACACACACTCAAATTGTAAAGTACTATTATTCTTTTTTAAAATGTTCACATTAAAATCTCCGCATAGCACAACTTTTTTATTATTAGTGTTATCACATGTTTTGTTAAGAATTGTATCAATTTTGTCAAAAAACAACTGTAAATTCGATTGGGGAGTTCTGTAAAGACATATAATAATAATTTTATGTCGTAGTAATTCAATTGCGCAACATTCAATAGAGCATTCCAGAGATAAACTTTTTATGTTAGTAATTTCTTTGTATTCGTGATGAGACTTAACCAATATACATGCCCCTCCTCGACATTGTTCTCTAGAGAAACAAGTTACAAGTTTAAAGTTCGGTATAGTCACAAGGTTCTCTGAGCCCGTCATCAGGAAGTGCTCAGTAATACACAAAACATCTACAGGCATGCTTTTAGCATCAAAATCCTGTAAATATACCGACAGCATGTCCGATTTATTTAATAATCCAGCTATATTTTGGTGCAGGATGTAAATTGTCTTATAGGAAAAAAATCTAAAATCGTCTTGGTTTTTAGTGTTTTTTTCAATTTTCTAGAACATTTTGGGTAGTAATCAGTTAGTTTTTTTTGAGTCATTTTAAATTTATGACTACTAATTATTTCAGGCCCTTGTATAGGGCGAGCGCTTTCAGAAATAAAAGTTCCTAAGTGGCTTATAATGTTTGTCATGCCACGATTATTGATACGGCCAGTAGTTGCTGAAAACATATCAAATGTTAGGTCGAGGTTCGAGTCAAATGATATGTGTTTTTCATGGTAGATTTCACTGCATCGAAGTAGTCTATTGAATATTTCTACTCTAGAATTATATATAGGCTTACCACATATATACGTTGGGCATACAATAATAATATTAGTGTGATTTATGGAACATAAATTATCTGTTATACATTGTACCAATTTTTCATAGTTTTCATTTTCATAAAAATTTTCCTCCCCTATCATAAGTACATAGTAGTCTGCTAGTGTTAAATTTTTTGTATAGTATTTAGATTGTTCCAGTATTTGCATGATTCCTGCGCCAGGTGTTTGGAAATGACAGTAATTAAATTTGTTAAGAACAACATTGTTACTAATAATATCAGTGATTTTCTGGCCCTTGTAATTACTCGCTACAACGATTTTATTTTTTGAGGGTATTACTATCTGTTTCGATGGGGCATTTGTTCTTGGTAGCTCGACAGGTTCTTCAGGTTTCGGTACGGGAGTTGACTGGTTACGGTCTTTCTTAGGAGTAGACGAAGATGTCTCTCGGTTCATGTTGAAGACAATTGTATCGTTTGCAGCGCCACATCTTTGAATTGACAAGTTGATTGCACTTTCTCCCGAGGTATCGGGCGTCCGCAGATTGTCCAATATTCGGCATACATGGTTAGATCGCTGTATACTTGAGGATTTTATATTGCACAGTTGACTTATTTTCCTGTAAGTGGGAGTGAATGACATCCTACCTCTAGAGAGTATTTTCGAGTTGTGATTGTTATGTTTTAAGATATCTGAGGATGTAACAGTTTTATACAGTGCTATTTTCTTTTTAAATGAATCATTTGCTCGTTTAAGTTCCGAGATTTCCAGTGAAAGTTTTCCTATTTCTTCATTGGCGATGTCCAGGTCATTCTGAAGTTCTCCTACTTGATGTTTAAGATCTTTAATTAACGACAATTCTCCGCACGATATGTTCGGAAGACTATTTTCTGTGGAGTCCAGTTTACTTTGTGAAGATGTAAATAATGCATCATCGGAGTGATTTGGTTGATATCTGTGTTTTCGAACTGTAATATTATCATAAGATGACATGGCAAAAGTGTTTTATAAGTTAAATTTAATTCGTAAACAAATATTGCTTCGAGCGTAGGCCTATTTTCTTTTGTTCTCTAATTGCCGACGGCAAGTGTTATCGGAGTGGGCGGTGCTCGGTGCTTATCAGTAATGCAGCGGTAATGCAGTCAGGCTAGTGATTATAGTGTCTGTCTCTCTCGCACCTAGTGCCTTATTATGGACGCGCTTGACTGCTTGTCATCATCCGTCTCACTCATCGATCCAATGTCTGGTTTACACTGCGCGGGAACTAGATGGTGTTAGCTGGTACTGTTAGTAGAGGAATATTTAATTGATTTCTCAAGAATTGGTTTAGATTGAAATCAATTTCACAGCTTTACTATTGTTAGGTATTATGGCTATGTCACAGAGAGGTCCTGGTGATGTATTTCTTCTGCCACTAAGTTGTTTCAAAATATTTCGGTAACGGTCTGTTGGACGACACTTATGACTTTTGTTCCTTAATTAGTTGATATCACTTTAGAACAACAGTTTTCACAGATCACTGACACAGTTTATCACATAAAAAATATATATTCATGGTAGATTATTGATTGTCACTAAATTTAAAAGTAATTTATTCATAGAGCCGATGTTTTCGTGACGCTAGCGCCCTCTGCTCCCCTGTGTACTGTTGTAGGGTTGTATTTCCTGGCTTTGAAGAGGACGAACTCGCTCTTGCTCGTGTTGTACCTAAGGCCATGCTCCACAGCGTACCCCTCACAAATAGAAATGAGTTGCCGTAACGAGTCGCTCGACGGGCCCAGCAATACCATGTCGTCTGCATAGCTGATGTTGTTAAAACATGTTTTATCTATATGACATCCGACATGTGTATTGCTGAGCCCCTCAATCAACCCATTCACGTAGAGGTTGAACAATACTGGAGATGTTAGTCCACCCTGCCGTACCCCACATTTCAAACTATACTCGTCAGAGTCTTCACCTGCCCATCTCACGCAATTGACCTGGCTGCTGTACCAGTACTTTAACAAGTCAACGCATTCACTCGGTATACCCGTTTTCGCTAACTTGTCCCACAGCACATCGTACACAACCAGGTCAAATGCTTTCGACAGGTCCAGAAAACACGCATATATGGGTGTGTTCCTGTCTTTATAATATTTGATAGCCCTCTTAAAACACAGTATTGCAGTCTCTGTGGACAATCCTGGTCTGAACCCGAATTGTGCGTCGTGCAGTTTGATATACTTACCAAGTTGCTCATTAAGAAGGCTATCAAGCACCTTAGCAAGAACTGTTGCCAGCGAGATGGGCCGATAATTTCCCAGGTCCGACAAATCCCCCGTTCTGTTTTTTACCAACGGCACTACCACTGTCCTAGTGAGCAACCGAGGGAGATAAGCGTGTCTTAAGCATAGCGTGTAAAACATCGCCAGGACCCGCGGCAAGTGTACTCCTGCATACTTAAGATGCTCAATGCTGAGGCCGTCATGACCCGGTGACCCCTTTGCATGTTTTTAATCACGGTGTGAACTTGCTTAGCTGTGAAACTAAGGGTACTCCCACTCACAACGGCCTCAGCATATCGCGCCTCTTTTGTAGGTTTATGCAGGATTGGGTCTACTGAAAACACACGTCTGAAGCTATTCGCGATGTCCTTCTTGTCGCTAACTCCCCCAACACTCACAGGGACGCTAGGCCTCACATTGAGCTTGTTTGTGCTTTTCCAGAAGGCCTTAAAGTTTTAGTATTATAGTGTTGAAAATTTTACTTCTGAAATTACTTAAATAACAAATATAATCCATGGCAATTTTGAATTTGAGACAGCTTGATAAAGTCTGCATTGACTTTGAGTTGATTTTCGACGTGTGGCATTTTAGTGGTATCGTTTTTAGGGTTCCGTACCCAAAAGGTAAAAACGGGGACCCTATTACTGAGACTTCGCTGTCCGTCCGTCCGTCTGTCACCAGGCTGTATCTCAAGAACGGTGATAGCTAGACAGTTGAAATTTTCACAGATGATGTATTTCTATTGCCGCTATAACAACAAATATTAAAAATAAAATAAATATTTAAGGGGGGCTCCCATACAACAAACTTACAGATAATGGTACGGAACCCTTCATGCGCGAGTGGGATTCGCACTTGCCCAATTTTTTGATACTTCATGCACCTAAGGGTTCAAAATTGTATGATATTTATCTTACCTCCTTGACCAGTGGATGCCTTTCCCTCTCATCCTCATCCTGCCAGGCCAGGAAATTCTTATCTATAGTGGATAGCCGAGGGTTGTACGATATGTGGAGGATGGAGAGGCTCTCCAGCCCGCCGAGGGCTCCAGAACCAATGTATTTCAGTTTGCTGCAGCGTCGGATGTAAAGCTCTTTCAGTTTGACTAGTGTTGAGAAAGGGCTGTAAATATAAATTTATTTATTAAAAAAAAACATGGTAGGTAGGTACACATTTTATAACAAATTTCGCCAAACACGAAGTTTATTGGCGAGTATTGCACTCACTTTTTTAACATTAGTACCATTAAAAACTTAACTAGGACGCCGTTTAACGAAAACGATCCAATCCACACACAAAAAAAATGATGTAAAATATAAATATTAAGGGACAATCATACACAAATCGACCTAGTCCCAAACTAAGCAAAGCTTGTACTATGGGTACTAGACGACGATATACATAATATATAAATACATATATAGATAACATCCATGACCCAAGAACAAATATTTTGCACAAATATTTGCCCCGGCCGGGATTCGAACCCGGGACCGCCGACTCAGTAGGCAGGTGTCTACCAACCGAGCCAAACGCGTCGTCAAACGATGTGATGTGAGCTTTACACTCACGGTTCAGCAAACAAATGTAAGTAGGTACGTACAGTACGTATTGTGCAATACAAATGTAAGGTTATAAAAACGGTTTAAATTCATGTACAAATTATCATAATCCAGTGAATAAAGGAGTTTGACCTTACAAACGGTGCGGTAGTTTTGAATCTAGCCAATTTAATTCTCTACAACATTCCCCAAGCTCTGTTCTAGCTTAAATGCTCCTAAATGAAGATATAATCCAGAAATTTGTTTTTGAGTTGGAAATTGAGATTTTTTGTGCATTTTTTATTTTAAACACTGACTAACCATCCTAGACAAAAACTAAACTAACTAACTATTTTGGCTCAGTGACCCGAACAGGATCTTAGCCTCCGAAACGAGAGTACGCCACTTGTCCCGATCCTGCGCAGTTTTTTGCCAGTTTTCGGCTTGAAGCTTACGCAGATCCACCTCCACCTCGTCTCCCCAGCGGTACCTGGGACGACCAACCGGTCGTTGACCGATTGGTTGCCCCAAGTATGCTCTTTTTGCCGCACGATCCTCTTCCATTCTTTGTAGGTGACCGAGCCAACGAAGTCTATGGGACTTTGTCTCTCCGATAATATTCGGCTCGGCCACCAGCTCCTCAATCTCGGCGTTAGTTCGGATGCGCCACATACCATCATTCCTTTTAGTAGGCCCCAGGATCTTCCGAAGTACTTTGCGTTCTGCTACCAGGAGCTGACTTTCCTCTTAAAAAAAAACAATACAACATATAAAAAATTCAAAACTACCGGACCGTTTGTAAGGTCACCCATAGTACCTACTTTAGTCTCTACTCACCGAACTATCAGGAACGCCCCGACATGGTTGCTTTTATCACATGACGTGATAAATAAGTGACAAATCATCCGTCACGTTTTAAAAAAATGCAAGTTCTTAGGGCCAGATTGGAAACATTGTAACTTACGTGTTATCATCTAGAGTCTCCAGCGGGTTCCTATCCAGGTTTAGGTACAGCAGGTTCGTGGCCTCGTTGATCCTGACCGGGAGGGTGGTGAACCGGTACCCGCTGAGTTCCAGGCCCTGCAGCCGCCAGAGCCGCCGGAACATGCCCTCGATGCTTTATCACTTATTTATCATGCGATAAATAAGTGACAAGCATCTGCATTTTTTGACAAAATGCGAGTGTGAGAGACAGATGCTTTGTCACTCACTTATCGCGCGATAAAAGCGACCATCATGGCCAGAATGATGTTGCAACTTACGTATTATCATCTAGAGTCTCCAGCGGGTTCCTATCCAGGTTTAGGTACAGCAGGTTCGTGGCCTCGTTGACCCTGACCGGGACGGTGGTGAACCGGTTCCCGCTGAGGTCCAGACCCTGAAGACGCCGGAGCCGCCGGAACATGCCCTCGGGGATGGTCTCCAGGTCACAGGAGCTTAGAGTTAGGTTCTGTAAGGGAGCATTGTTTCACGGTCTTGAAATTTTCATTGTAATAAGCAAAAGAGCAGGCAGATTGTGTATCTAGTATGACACGGTCAGTAAATTTAAAATTTACAAACTGATCGGTGATTACTTCCAGTATCATCTGATAGTAAGTGACTGAAGGGGTCGAGGATGTAGCTTTCTAGTTCAGCAATAGTCTATTCACTCTTAACTTGAAGATACCTGGATTATACTTTTCTGGACGAATTAGGAAGACAAAGGAACAAATCGTGTGTTGACAACCAAAACTCACTAATTAACAAATACCTACTTGAAACAAAGCTCGTATCTCAGTGTGAATGTGCTTACAAGATACGAGGTTTTGAGGAGCAGTGATAGAAATTTTAGTGAGTTTTTATCGCCACCAGGCGAAATTTGAAAGAAGAAGCAAAGGGAACGGACTCTTTAAGCGGTTGATTTCAGAATAGACAAATTTAGGAAGTGGACGGCTATAGAAATGGAGAAATCAGGAAGTGATCAAACCCGACCGAGGAAAATGGCCAAAAATTAATTTTATCTACACCCCTATTGTTAAATTATTATAACAAGTTCAGATACATTACTATGCAGCGACGGCGGTTGGGCATGGTGGAGCAAACTCAGTCATTTATCTCATAACATTACGATACATCATGATTTTATGGTATCCTCACGCACGCAGCCGTCTCCGACCGAGGGAGTTGTTGCTAGTACTGAGTAATTCGTATCTACATAAAAGAACATCTATGATATGTATGATGATGAATATGTATGTTAGTATTTAGATAAAATAGTGTGTATATCTTTCGGCTCGATTCATAAAACCAAACTCGTGTTTACTTACTTATACATAGCATAAACTACTAATTATTTTTATCAAACTTAAACCACCCTAAAGGCATGTAAAAGCAACTGGTTGAAAAATTCAATGGCTCTGGCGTCAGGTTCGGTGGTCCAATTGGTAGGACGCCCGTGTTGGCCCGGAAAGCCGTTGGAGACGTAGGTTCGAATCCTGCCTGAACCGCTTCATTGTAAAAATAAACTACTAAGTATAAAGTTACCTTCAATTTGGTCAGGTCACTGATGGTTGCCAGCGTTACGGCATCTATGTACGCCATTGGATTGCCACTTAGGTCAAGATGTGTCAACTCGGGCATGGGATTGAACAGGTCCTTAGGCAGCGAGTGGATGTCGTTCCTGGCCAGACTCAGGTATTGCAGCATTTTGAAGGTTTTGAGCTCGTCTAAAGATATTACAGTCTGAAATGAATTATTAAGGATACCAAAATCAGTGACTATCAGCAGTTTTGGCCACATGGTAAAACAATTTCGCTTATCATGATCATCATCATCATTATCCTTAGCGTCTAATAAAGTGCGGCATGTACGAATATGGCTGGATAGCCCGATACGAGGGCGAAAGATACGGCTGCGAATAAATGTTGCGCCTATCGATGAAGGGGGAAGAGCTGCACGCTGGTGTCTCAGGTTGCGCTTATGGAAACAGCATACCATGCTTCATCATGGTCACACCGTCGCACAAAGCCTTCCCCCATAGTTCTCGCTCTTCAGACATAACCTTCAAGTGTTGGATGTCAATCCTGGAAACTTACCATAAACACCCGTTTATCCAACGACGTGGTAGTTATCTTGTTATTGCTAAGGTCCAAACTGACGAGAGTCTCCGTCAGATGCTTGAAGCAAGCAGTCTCTATCATCTCGATGTCGCTATTGGACACCGTTAAGTTCCGAATGGGCAGTAAAGGGAACTCTGAGAGCGTCGTGAAGTGGTTGTTGCTGAGGTCTATCTCCACTGGCTGGAAGGTTTCCAGTGCTGAAAAAAGTAAAGAGAAACACGTACAAAATGTAGCCATGGAAAGGATATTTACCAAGCGTTTTTAATTTATTTTTCCAAGAATGTTACATTATAAACAGCTTAGAGTTATAATGGCTGTATAAGCTCACAATCTGTTTACCACATGGGAAGTAATGTATCTCTTCTGTATGTAACACTAGGAAAATAATAAAATGATACAATATTTTTCAAGTAACTGTAGTGAATTATTGGTTTCGGAACACACCATACAGTGCCGCTATGAGTTGTCGTCCGAGATCTTTAATGGATTTCAAAAAGGGGTTAGTCAATCCAACCCATTTTTAATTTGTGATATTGTTGGAACAGTACCATGTTTGCATATTTTAGTCTACTTTTAACTTGATGCGATGGGTTCAGTGGTGCAGCTACCAAAGGCCACCCGGCCAGGCCGGCATAGCCGTGCCAGGCCATCTCCCACGGGCCCTTGCCCAAAGACCTTGCTCCACGATCATAGGAGCCTTGTAGCAAGCTCTAAAGAACATGTGGATAGGGCCCTAGTCTTTTCTTTTGTTTAGCTACACTACCTTGGAAGACACCGCTCTTTAGCAATAAGAGCTGTTGTTTACCTCCAAAAATCTGGGTGAGCAATACTTCTTACTTATTTAGTAGATATTACTTGTATTATGTTGTGTTGTTGTATTGTATTGTACACAACTGCTAAATGTCTTTACAAGGACTATGACGTACCTTTCCAATCATCCACGGAGAAAGAAGACCGGATATCCTTCGCCGCACAGTCCACGCGGCTATTTGCGCATGCACAGGTACTGCAGACAACACCGGGGGGCACCTCTGTATTCATAGAGAATTGTAAATAAAACGATTTATACTGATTATAAGTAATTATGAAATAGTGAACTTCATTATGCAAGTAGGCCACAAGGGCACTTTTACATGACTGAGTCTACCGGCATTTCACAACAGGAAACCACTGTTGAGAAGAAACGTCGAAAGAAACTCAATGGTCTGTCAGAAAGGATACTTAACTATTACAGTAAAATGAACTTAACTTAATTTGTACCTATCTTAAGAATTTTGGCGTACCTATACGTGGCCCACGAAGAAAATATATTAAAAGTGTATTTTAAGATATAAATACGGAAAAATGTAAGAATAAAATGGAAACTACAAGAAAGTATGACGGTTTATCACAATTTATGTACGTTTGATATGATTTCTTATTAGAACTATGTCCCTTAAACTAGTCGGGTATGTACAATCAAGTAGGTAGCTAAATAGGTATATCAGCCGGCCTATGATGGTTGCGTTTATCACTTGATAAATAAGTGACAAAGCAAGCGTGAGCAAAGCAACCATCATAGGCCTGCTGATCTTTATTTGCATAGCAGTAAAGGATAAGAATGTCATCATAGGTCGTTTCGGTTATAGACGATCTTATACTGTAGTGATACGATGTACAGTAAAGGCAACTGAAACGCGGTATGCGTTTTGGTCCCTTATTGTCATTGTGACAAGATCGAAAAAGGTACAATGTTTCAATATTTGGCCATTTTGACTGTTACTGATGATGACTGTACACTTGATAACAGAAGCGTTAGGAACATGGAAGAAAGCCAGAAAACAAGAACAACAGAAATCCTTTATGATCAATGAGTATTAGGCCATGTAGCCCGGAGACTTCGTTGGGGCACCAAACTCCTAGGAGGAGACTACGTATAGGAAAGCGCAGCGTGGGACGAGCCCCGAGGACGGATGACCTCGTGAGGGTAGTCGATGGATGCGGTTCTCACGGGATCACACTTTGTGGCGAGCTATATGGGAGGCATATGTATTATTTATTATGAAGATTCTAACTTCACAATTATATTTGCACAACTTTACGGTAGGGAAGAAGCCTATGCCAAGTAGTAAGAATCTGATTAGATTAACTAAAGCAATAAAGATATTGTAAAGTACGAGTATATATAGCTCAACAGGGTGTTTTACAGCTCACGACATATTGCGAATTTTTAGAGGCACTAATTTATTTTTCTCAAAAATTGCATGTAATGTTGCCTTACCATCGCTAGATAGACTACAGTAAGTGGAACATACCGAAGACTTTTTAGAAGTGTCCAGTAAATAGCGAGATTTTAAATTTGGAATCAATATTTGTCCAGTAAGTAAGTATGTAATTCCTATTACGTATCAAGATATTTGAATATCGAAACACGATTTACTTCGTCACCGACCTATAAAAAAACTAAGGATATGAAGGCGATGAGGTCGTATATAAATGTAAAAAGGATGCATTCCACAAATTGTTTTAATTATAAGTACAGTGCGACAGCAAATTGTAGAAATTAAAAAGGGGCGTCCCTTTTTCATAGATTAAATAGAAAGAGACGACATTGCAGTATACACTTGCAATTTACACTAAGAGCAAATGTAAAATAAAAAGAGGTTAGCACTATTGGCAGTATAAACGTAACTCATGACGCATATAAAAAAAAAAGTAGCGACAAGGTTTAGTGCGGAAGTTTGTATGCAGCGTTTAGTACATAATTGTGCTGTGTAAAATGACAATGATATTTCGGAATTCCTTCTTTTTTTGTGTCGTTTAGAAAAAACCTCGGAGTTAAAATTGAAGGTAAGCTTTATGATATGAAAATTAGTTAGAAAATACAACAATGTTATAATTTTATCTTTAAGACTTAGATTTGTAAGACAGTGCAAATAATTAAACGCAGTATGTATAAAAAAAGAAATTAAGGCGGGATTTTAATTAAAAGACAAAAATTTCAAATTTGTTTGTGTGACCTATTACAATAATTCAGCAAAAATGAGTTCAGACGAGTCTGATTCCGAATAGACGGCACTCCTCCATACTTAAAAGCGGAGGCAGAGTTAGCTAAAATAATTTACTTCCGACTAAATCCAAGGAGATATAAAAAAATACAAGAGATTCGTTAAATGGAAGGAAGAAAATCAAGTTAATAATTGGTCAGAATATTTCAACAATCTTTCTGAGACAATCGGATGGCTACAAAGGAAATAAATCACAAATATTCAGCAGCAAAATATAGAAAAGTTCTTAAATCAAGCTCTAGATGATAACCATTTTGGCGATGAAGGTAAATAAATGCTGCCACTATTTGATAACGATATAACTATATCTTTTATCCAAGTATAAACTCATAATTATTTTTGTTATAGGTTGTTATCATGGGAGTTAACTGTGCCTGCGACGACGAATATCACAATGTGTAATAATAAAAATGGGATATAACAAAAATATTCATTGGAAAATGGCCGAATATGAATGGCACCTACAAAATATAATTTTAATCTAATTTTCTTGTTTAATTTTTGAGAAAAGCACTATACTTGCTTCGACCGTAAGAGCCATCCTGGCCTCGTATTATATCCGGACCTCGCCTACGGCTCGGTCCGTCTAATTCCTACTCGGCCAGTATGGCTTACTTACTGGTCTCTGCCGTAATGTACTATTACTGGCTAGTGGCAACGAAAAATTTTTGGTAAACTGACGTGAACTTGAAAAGACGGTAATGTCATTGATATAAACAAAGAAGAAACAGGACTAAATATTCCGCAAATTTCAAGTATTTTTTGCATAATAATGCCAAAACTATCCACAGTGGTTTTTATCAGTAGGGTTCAGTATTTATTAAGAAACCATACCATAGTTTACCATAGTTTATTGTTTATTGTTGTTGTTTATTGTTTATTGTTGTTTATTGCATTATTTCGCAAGAAGAACGAAGGATTGAGTAGCATTCCGGTAAACAATGTTTTGAATTTGGTTAATGACAAATCCTTGATAAATCGCTACTGGGCCGGACCGGACCGACACTTGTTAGGCTCTCCTGTATTAGTATCTTAATCACAAGTCAATGAATCATTGTAATCTGTGCAGCGTTATCTCTGATAGTAGCGCAGATATTTCTTGTATTTACAAGCGTGACATTCTTCTGGCGTCAAACCAAAATGGCGCATTCAGCGTATAATAAAAAAGAAACGTCTGCCAAAACCTGGGTTGGGGGGTAACACACATAGTTATAAACCATTTGCACCCAAATTCGAAACTCTCCCTTATTATTAGTCTGGCTAGCCAAATAATGTTGACAGATATTTCCTTGTGGTATTACCAATTGTCTATGATTTGAACAATTTTGTTGTCCTCTATAAATAATTTTGATACTTTATGTACTAATTCTAACATTCCGATCGAGTTGAAATTTGGCATAGTAATTAGGATTTTTATTGGTGACGGGATTAGTATGGTATTATAGAGCTAGGTCTTATTTACACTACATTTAATTTTTCGCGTTGTATATGGTTAGAAAGTGTAAACATATGTGTTTGTCGTTGACTATACTGTACAGTACATAGTGGTAGAAATTATGTGAGCTGACTATGAGTGCACGTCAATATATATTTAACTTATTTCTTTAGGTATCTTATGTGTGCATAGAAAATCCAAAATATGTTCTAGTATCAAAACTATAATTCCTGCTACACAAAGTAATAAGTAAAACAATACTTATATATAATTGGTCACAATAATTGATAACATTCCACTTTTTGACCAGGGGGCCTAAGATCGTTGCGTTTATCACGTGATATAAATAAGTGATAAAGTTTGTCACTCACACTCGTATTTTGTCAAAACGTGACGGATACTTTGTCACTTAATTCATCGCGTGATAAAAGCACCCATCATAGGCCTGCATTACTTTTTCCGATATAATAAAATAAAGGATAAAAAATTAAATACATTACCACATTTTTACATTTTCGAAAATATCCCAATTTATGATTAAAAAAAAAACAATTTAAAAAGGTCCTCATTCTAAAAAAGCGTATTGACAAGTAGTGGTCACAGTGCAGTAAATCATACAGTAGGACAGCATTAAATCCGTCTTAGTTATCACTAAGACAATTTAACGAAGATTTTATGCTGTCCTGTGGCGTGGAGATAATCCCATTAGCGGGTTATACTCCCACACAAAGTCTGACTACTGGTAGTGAGGGCTAACCAGCACTGATACAATATGACACTTTATACTCTCGCGGTTTGTACACATAATTAACACAAATTATAACGGGTCTAACGCGATATTTCTTATTTAACTTCATAATCTAACGTTTCGGCGGGGTTGCACACGCCGCGGTCTCAGATGTACAATGATGATGATGATGTTAAAGGCATTAAGTCCGCCGTTTGTACTCGTTTGTATTGTGCAATAAAATTTAAATAAATAGATGTACTTACTGGTGAAACAGCGAGTTGTTACTGGAGCTGTCGGCCAAATGTAGAATTATGAAGGTAAACAAGAAATATCGCGTTAGACCCGTAATAATTTGTGTTAATTAAGCCCTGATACAGTTCAAGTCAAGGCAAAAGAAAAATTTAAAACTAAGACGGATTTAATATTAAAGTTTTACCATTGTTCTTTTTGTAGTTTTGCGACTGTCAATTTTTCACAATGTGACGTCATTTAAAGTATTGATTCCCAGACAACGCTGCTTTTACCTTTTTTATATTTTTAAAAGTAGTGCGTATTTTCAAATTATAGTTTTTGGTTCTCTGATAATAAGAAAATATGAAATGTTGTCAATTTATACAAAGATCAAAACACAAAAAAAAACTTAACCTCGCGGAACAGACCTTGTAGTCGAACCCTCTGATTCTGATTATTTTTATATTATTTATATTATAATGTAAGTATGTGAAAACCGGGAAGTAGTGTATTCTACGAGTAGTAAACAAGTACCTATTTATTAGGGGTACTCTACAAAACTCCGACATTTTATTTGTCCGAATGCATCACTATTCCGAATTTTCATAATTCCGAAAATCATGTTCTGGTTATTCATAGTTATTCATAGTTATTCATAGTTATTTATTCAGTAAACAATATAAATTGCATTTGAATATTTACATTAAAACACAAATCAGGTACACTTTAACAATCTAGCTTATACGAGTATTACACTATTTATACTAATAATTAATTATACTATTATTTATACAACTTAAAACAATCAACAATAAATTTAGTACTATATTAATTACACATTCTAAAATCTATTTTCTTGTAAAATTTTACTCAATAATATACAATAAAATAAAATAAATAATAATGACCACACATTCGAAAATCTAAATTCATGTCAATTTATTTAATAATGTACAATTCAAAATCTAATTATTTTAATAACTATTCAAAATGATTCTGTTTCACTGAATGTCCTGCTGATAAAACTCGTCCACTGAGTAAAAACACCTCCTTAACAAAAATGCCTTCAAATTAGTTTTAAATTTGTTTAGACTCAGAACTATAAGAATGTACAGACTAGGAATTGTAAGGATTTCAAACTCAGAAAAGTAACTTTTACAGGATGTTGTTTGAGGTATTCTGGCCATAGTTCTGATCGCTCGTTTCTGACTCACGAATGCAGATTGAATATTGTATTGAATTGGTGAAATATTTTGACTTTTTTTGGGATAACATAAAACCCTAACCTTACCAATTAAATTGTGTCACAATACCATCCACAGCAAATATTATCGTTTGGCGTGATGCTTTCGGTATTATGAAAATTCGGAATTATGATGGATTCGGATAAATGAAACTACGGAATTTTTGGGTGTTCCGATTTATTAGATTAAAAAAAGACACTTACCTGCATCCTGTGCGTGCACTATACTAAACAATAAAAATAAGTAACAAACGCTTAAATCCATGATTTGTGTAAAGCGTGTTCACGGTAACTGACGATTTTTTAGTCCTTGAAGATAACGATTTTACATCAAAAGAGATGCCAAAGATTAAAAGTAAATAGTATAGATAGTCATTCACATACCTAGGATAACTCGGGGCACGTTCTAGGGATAGGATATCGATAAAAAAGATGTCGATATAGTTAAATTAATATATGTGCTCATTGAACATTCTGGATTACTATAAAGAGGTTCGATGCCATATCTGATCTGATATCGAGCCTCTTAAATTAAGATAATAAAAGTATGAGGATGTCATTTCAATCAAAATGTCAATTTACGTATATTATGAAAATTATTTGAAAATAAACATGTAAATACACGTTTTAATATGTTTATTTTTTCATTTGAAAATGTGGAGAAGTAACTAATATTTATTTATGTCGATGTCATTTAGATGTTGACAGTAACATCGATATATTTTTTTGTCGATAAAATATTTTGCTACGTCACTTTCGGTCTTTGGTCATTGACATACCTGTGCTAACTCGGGGCATCACGCTCGAGGGATTTGATATCGATAAAAAAGATGTCTATATATATATTAATACATGTCTCATTGAAAGTTCTCTATTACTATGAAACGGTGTGATATTTTCATCGGTCTAGTGCGCTGTAAAAATAACAAATTTAATCTAGTTTAAAAAAATATATATATTAATATGTTGGGTACTTTTCATACAAGCAGTAGCTTAAATAAATTGTTGATGTTGAGCTTAGCCCGAGTGCTCATGATACACCTGCAAAAAATATGTTGTTTTAATTACATCAATTTGTTTTTCTAGGACGTATATGGCAAATATAATATGTAAAAGCATGTTAATAATTATTATTTAATGCATTTAATGAAGCGAAATAGGATGCGTTGGGAGATTTACGTTGGTTACGCTGTTTGCATGTGAAGTGTCCAACATATATTTTTAGAAACTAGATTAAATTTGCTATTTTGAAATATTTTTATTAATTGTATATATTCAGAAATTATAACTAATTTATCTCCCTGAATAAAAAAAACTTGTTGTGATTTTTATCTCTTTTTGGCCATACACACATATTTTTATAAGAAACTATACAAAAATAACATACAAAATTAATTTCTGATATTTATTTTACACGGAAACGATACCGGACAAGTCCTAGTAGACTTAACTGACCAGCAATAAAGAAAGAAAAAGAGGTACCCTTGGTCCTATTCACTTCGCTCTCCCGCCTCACAGGAGAGGAGACTAATCTGACTTCCCTCCACATCTGAAAATAATCACCGCGGAACACTCTAGATCTGTGGCAGAAATTTCATGCTTGTTACCTGATGCGCACAATTATGTTAGAAAACAGCGGACTAACAACTCTACTAAAATATGAGTTTATATCATTAAACCGTTGTGTTCCTGCTGAAAATTTAAAGTGGCTAGTCACTTCCAAAATTTAATTCTCTTTGAATACGTTCGTTTGTCACCTCTGATGCCGATAACTTTTATTCTTTGGTGAGGAATTATAGATTTGGCTATCTTAAGATAAGGTAAGCGGACCCAACGGTTTGGCACCGTTTTGATGTCCGAGAATCACTTTAACGATCATTTAAATAAAATCTAGTATTCCTTGAAACTGTATAATACCATGATGGGAATCAACTCTTTTATAGCTAAGTAAATGATAAAATAAATAAATATACATCGGACCCCGCACACAAATCGACCTAGTCCTAAGATAAGCTCTAGAGTAGGTTTGTGTTATGGACACTAAACGACGATATACATACTTATGTGGCTAAATATATACTTGAATACATAGAAAATATCCATGACTCCCACACAATTTTTCCACTACTGGGATTCGAACCCAGGGCCGCCGGCTCAGTATGCACTAGCACGGCTTGTTCATAAAATAAATAGTGAAATGTAATAAATAAATATTAAGGGGCAATCTTACACAAATCGACCTAGTCCCAAAACTAAGCAAAGCTTGTACTATGGTTACTAGACGACGATATACCTACATAATATATTAATTAATATTTCACAGTAAGCGCTGTGAAGTTGTGGAACGAATTGCCACTGTCCCTTAGGAAGTCTCCATCTGTGGCATCGCTCAAGACGAATCTTAAGAAGTTATGGCTTTCCAGTGACTTGTGAATTGGATCTACAATGTATTTATATTTATGTGTATATTTATACTTATTACATTATAATATATATATATGTATGTATAATAATAATAATAAATTATTTATTTCCATTTAAACTTAGGTGGTAAGTACAGAGTGTGGTCGAGTCCTTCTATTAGGTTTATTCAACCTGTATCAGGAGGCCTCGCTCTTCAATTTATAGTGTTAACAATAGTAACTACGTTAAAATGGATTACAACGTACTGTACTAATGTACATACATACATACATATATATATTATACATACAATTATGTATGTATTAATAGTTTATATGTGTAATTATTAGTAGTCTTGTTATTTTTAATACCTTTTTGTACACGGTGTTAGTTTGTCTATCTTCTTCTCGTACTCACTCAATTGCTCAAAGGTTAACTGGAAGAGATCCCTTGTAGGGATAAGTTCGCCTTTGTACGTATGTTGTTTGTAATAGATGTATTTTTTAACTGTTTTTGTGTACAATAAAGTGTTTACTTACTTACTTACTTATAGATTAAACAGGAACAAATATTCGAGTTCATCACGCAAATATTTTCCCCGGCCGGGATTTGAACCCAGGACCGCCGGCTCAGTGGGCACTAGGACTGCGCCAATCGCGCCGCGCATAAAATAAAAATGTCCTCATTTTTAGCCTCGTGTAGGTTCCATATTTCGTTTCAATTATCAGACAAAATGCCAAACTGATAATGCTAACGTCAATCATTGGCAATCAAAGCCAAAAGCAACTTCGTACTCCTATCGTAAGGTGAGACTATTCGGAACCCAAGGGGCACGGTCAGGGTGAACATAATGATCCCTAAAAGTATACAGTACATAGCAGTAATAGTACATTACATACCTAGGTGGTGAATTCGTGAATGTCTGCCGGCTCCACATGCACAGGACGCTGTTATATGGGTGAATCAACTTTTTTGTGTTGTTTACATTGTCCCCGTTGTCCAAGTGACATCTTCATACTGTTTCATAGAAAAATGCTTAGGTTGTCCGAGGGACAAATTTTGCGTAGTTAACCATAGCAACAAGGCGCACTTAAAAGTGGATTCACCCATATGTTAGAGTGAGCACGACGTAGTTCCGTCTCCGTAGGTCCTGTTTGCCAAGCATATGTGGAGCCGGTGTTTGTATCCCGAACCAAAGTTGAGGACAAACACCTCCGGGCAGCACATAGCACAGCGGATAAGCAAGCTGAAGTGGCAGTGGGCTGGTCATATCTGCCGTAGAGCCGATGACCACTGGGGCAAACGAGTCCTGGAGTGGAGGCCACGAATCGGTAAACGTAGTGTAGGGCGCCCTGTAACAAGGTGGAGCGACGACATTCGTAGGACAGCGGGTAGTAGCTGGAGGACGAGAGCTGAAAATCGAGCTCAGTGGCGTGCCATGGGAGAGGCCTATGTCCAGCAGTGGACTGAAACAGGCTGATGATGATGATGATGATGATGACCTCCGGGCAGAGAGATTAAATAGGCGATCTAGGGCCTTATGAATTACCGCCCGTCGTTCGTAATGTTGTACGTCTTGCCTTGGACAGAGAATACCACTTCCGGCCTAGCGTGACGTGAAACATATTACTGATAGGGCGTACGGAAGGCGATTAGTCAGCGGTGCATGACGATAAGATACTCGGCAGATATATATTGTTAATGAAAAAAGTTTCGTTCATTCATCTATATATATATTACGCGAGGCCGATTTTTGTACATCCCATCAGATGTACAGTTATGGTCCGATTTTGATAAATGATATGTCATTAGATTCGTCTCATGCTGGAGAGGTGCACAAAACTCTTGGAATTTTAATTTTTTCCTGAAAAGGTACTGAAAAATGGATTTGAAAAAACTACTGTGCGCTAACCACGTGATCCCTATTTTGACATAAGATGACCAAATAATAATAAGCATGATTTGCTCACAAACCTGAGTAAGTTGTTCAGCATGATGAAATATTATTTTTGAGTCGACAACATAATATCCGCAACACTTAAAACATGTACGAATATGCAAAAATAATTTTACAGTTTGTTGACAATGAATGACAGTAACCATATTCTGACAACTTTTAATGTCTTTTTTATTGGGGGCTATTATGTCAATGCTCTAAATTGCCAGGTTGTTTTTCTTTTTAAAATGTTCATCGGGCCTATGATGGTTGCTTTTATCCCGCAATAAATAAGTGATAAAGCATCCGTCACGTTTTGACAAGATGCGAGTGTGAGTGACAGATGCTTTGTCACTTATTTATCACGTGATAAACGCAACCATCATAAGCCACATGGAAACTTTTTTCGCATACCTGTTAAAAATGTGGAGAAAAAAGCCGGTTAAGTGCGAGTTGGACTGGTACTCGAAAGACTAGAAAAACTGACCGTCATTCAAGAATAGATTATTTTTATAGGCGAGTTTTACAATAAATCAAAGCAGAATAAATGTAGTAAAACTAATTTAAACGTCATTCAAATAAGTAAATTTATTATAGATTATTATAAATATGATTATATAAGTCCATCAAAAAAATAATTCCAAGGAAAATGGCATGAGTCATGGTAAATTAAATGGTATTTTACAAGAAAAAACTAAGTCCTTCCGCTTGCATGTCGACGGGATGGTAAATGTGGTCGAGTTGAGAATATGGACGAGTTGGCACTGAAGACGACTTGGTAATACGGACGAGTTGGTGATATGGGAGATTTGGCAATAAAGACGAGCTGATAATAAGAACAAGTTGGTATTGTGTAGACGAGTTGGGTGTATCGTCGAGTTGGGAATATGGACGAGTTGGAAATGTGGATGAGTTGGCAATGTGGATGAGTTGGTAAAATTGACAAGTTGGGAACATGGACAAGTGGGCAATTTGGAAGAGTTCGCATTATGGACGAGTTGGCAATGAAGACGAGTTGGTAATACGGACAAGTTGACAATGAAGACGACTTTGTAATACGGACGAGTTGGTGATATGGAAGATTTGGCAATAAAGACGAGCTGATAATAAGGACAAGTTGGTATTTGTAGACGAGTTGGGTGCATCGTCGAGTTGGGTTGGGAATATGGACGAGTTGGAAATGTGGATGAGTTGGCAATGTGGATGAGTTGGTAAAGTTGACAAGTTGGGAACATGGACAAGTGGGCAATTTGGACGAGTTCGCATTATGGATGAGTTGGCAATGAAGACGAGTTGGTAATACGGACAAGTTGGCAATGAAGACGACTTTGTAATACGGACGAGTTGGTGATATGGAAGATTTGGCAAGAAATACGAGCTGATAATAAGGACAAGTTGGTATAGTAGACGAGTTGGGTGTATCGTCGAGTTGGGTTGGGAATATGGACGAGTTGGAAATGTGGATGAGTTGGCAATGTGGATGAGTTGGTAAAATTGACAAGTTGGGAACAGGTACAAGGGGACAATGTGGACGAGTTCGCATTATGGACGAGTTGGCAATGAAGACGAGTTGGTAATACGGACAAGTAGGTAATATGGACGAGTTTTCAATGTGGACGAGTTGGGAATATGGACGAGTTGGGAATGTGGATGAGTTGGCAAAATGAACATGTTGGGAACACGGACGAGTGGGCAATGAAGACGACTTGGTAATACGGACGAGTTGTCAACGTGGACGAGTTGGGAATGTGGATGAGTTGGCAAAATGAACAAGTTGGGAATATGGACGAGTTGGCAATAAAGACGGGCTGGTAATAAGGACGAGTTTGTATAGACGAGTTGGGTGTATCGTCGAGTTGGGAATATGGACGAGTTGGAAATGTGGACGACTCGGAATTGTGGACGAGTTGGGTCTATGGACAAGTTGGAAATGTGGACGAGTTAGCAATATGGACGAGTTGGCATTGTTGATGAGTTGGAAATGAAGACGAGTTGGCAATGTAGATGAGTTGGGTGTATGGACGGGTTGGTAATATAAACGACTTGGCATTGTGGATGAGGTGAGAATATGGACGAGTTGGAAATGTGGACAAGTTGGCATTGTGGACGAGCAAGTAATATGAACGCGTTGGCATTGTGGATGAGTGGGAATATAAATGAGTTAGCAATGAAGACGAGTTGGTAATACGGACGAGTTGATAATATGGACGAGATTGGCAATAAAGAAGAGTTGGTATTGTAGACGAGTTGGGTGTATGGACGAGTAGGAAATGTGGACGAGTTAGCAATATGGATGAGTTGGCATTGTGGATGAGTTGGCAATAAAGACGAGTTGGTAATATGGACGAGTTGGCATTGTAGATGAGTTGGGTTTATGGACGAGTGGGCAATGTGGATGATTTGGCATTGTGTACGAGTTGGGAATGTGGATGAGTTGGAAATATGGACGAGTTGGAAATATGGTCGAGTTGGCATTGTGGACAAATTGGGAATATGGACGAGTTGCCAATGGAGACGAATTGGTAATATAGACGAGTTGGCAATGCAGATGAGTTGGGTGTATGAACGAGTTGGCAATGTGGACGTGTTGGGTGTGTGGACAAGTTGGCATTGGGACCCAGATGGGAATATAGACGAGCTGACATTGTGGACCAGTTGGCAATGTGGAATAATTAACATGTTACCCTAACATGCGAAACTTATTTATTTATTTATTATTTATTTAAACTTTATTGCACAATACAAAAAAAAAGTAAGTACAAATGGCGGACTTAATGCCTTTAGGCATTCTCTACCAGTCAACCACTGGGTTAAACAGAAATATGTAGTCGGTGCAGGATCAGAGTTACAGAGAAACTTGGTGGTAGAAATAACCTACATATAATGCAAATTTCAAAAAATCGACGCGCTCAATAATAAATCATATTTGAATTAATGACGTCTGGCTGATCATTCTTATACTCATTCAAAATAAAATTTGACAAATTATGCTGTCAACAAAACAAATTGATTTTATAAGGCTTCCGTTTTTACCGACTTTAGTAAGGAACCCTAAAATTAGGTTTATATCATAGACTTGAGAGTATAGATAGCATCTCCCTCACTCTTCTGTCAGACACTATTTCAATAAGAGGAAAGACGAAAGTTTGACTTTGGAATTCGCGGGTATAAGGCCTTCAGCTCTAAATTTATTGAAAAAAATATGTCTTAATATTCTTTTTTCAACATTTTTAGCTGTTTTATATATTGGATTTTTTTTATGGTGGAGTACCTATTGTTGGTCAGTTATTTATTTAGATTAGTAAATAGGGTTTGATTAAGTATACCTAGCGTAAGAATTTCAAACACAATGTGTAATTGTTATTGAATAAATTGATTGATGATGATGACATGGCAGCACCCATATTAAGAAAATTTGCACGATATATTGAATTTCATAAAAAAAACAAGCATTGATAATAGTGGTTTTTCGTGTATCTATAAACGTTTTATACTCTCTATTTCATACAATTGAGTTTATGTAACATTTTTTATTATCACTATTTTTAATAGTGAGTGCCCAAATCTGTCGTTTCGATTCATGTGCTATTTCTGGAAATTGATAGAAATCGATCAAATCGATAAATTTATGCCCTGAAGAAAGAACAACAAATTAAATTCTACCAATCTTATGTTCGGTCCTATGAAAATATGTCAATTTTTTTTTTAAGATATGGGATTATTTTTATGAATTAAATTTTTCCATAAATCGAATAATATGCATTTTATTTGTGAAACAGATCAGCAGATCACATGTCATTAATGCACAAGTTATTTTTACAAGAGTTGAAAAAGTTGGCACGATGAAGCTGGCAGTTGGCTATCAGACCTAGCTCTAGCCTGGTATGTATTACCGTTTTTAAAAAATAATTTTGTGAAATTGCGATGTGGTCGCTTAGCGACAATGCCCTTTAAATATATATATATATAAAAAAAAGAACATAGTTTTATCGTGTTTTTTTCCAGTATTTATTCTTCGTTCGCCAAAAACTTCTTATCGATAAATTAGTTATTTTCGGTAACACTTCCGGATTTCCATATTCTAGCGGCGGTTCGACGCCGCAACGGGCCTCTAGTATACTTAAACCTACGTAACAATTTATCTGCTGAGAGAAACCTTTATTTCCTTAAAACCGGCCAAGAGCATGTCGGGCCACGCTCATTTTGGGTTCCGTAGTTGCCCGTCCTTCACAATAGACGGGCTTAAAACAGCGGTTTTAAGCCCGAGGTTTATATTACGAGAAAGATTTCAAGCTTTATAAAAGGTCGTAAACGCCAAAGTAAATGTAATAACTTTTACCTACTGGAAGTTTTCGATCATGGCGCCAGATTGAGCGGAATGTTTTATTGCATTAAGAATTTTGCGATAACTCAAAAACGGCTCGACCGATTTTATTCAATATAGTTTTCATTGAAAGTACTTATAAGGCCTCATTTTCATGAATGTTGATCCCCATCTGCCCTGCATACGGCTGACCTCGGTATTCTCAGTGCACATGGAACATTCTTCTAAATTTTAAAAGAATTTAATTATTATTTTATTTCTTTTTTTTTAAACAAATCTTATTCAGTGACGACGCTATCGCGCCGTTGTACGAGTAGCAGTCCCTTATGAAGAGCTCCATACGAGTTCGAAACAAGTCGGGCCGTTCCTGATAATACAACAATTAAATGTCTCACGGAAGTTTTAATAAGATTATAACAAAACTCGTATAGGACTGACTGATTGTCCTCCATCCTCATCATTGAAATCCCGAACTCTGAATATTTCTATGTCTGATGTCTGATGATCATTATTTTATATTGCCTTTGATTAGATTCTATCTTGAGTTTATCTTTCTTAGTAGGTAAGAGACTTAGACTACGAATTTTGAAATGCAATCGAAAAGTGGTTGACTTATTTACCTTATGTGTTACTGGTGACCGGAGAGCTGGCGGTTTCCTCGCTCAGAATCAGTTTGGCCATTCAGCGAGGAAATGCCGCCAGCATCTTTGGCACTATGCCGCAGGGGCCATTTTTCGATTTAGTTTAACTTTATTACGTTCGAGTTTTTTTAAGTATTTTACCTGTAATTGTAAGTATTTTACCTACATATCAGAAATCTTTATTTTTTTTACAGAAATCGAGTAAATTGAGGTAACATTAGGGCTCATTTTTCTAGCGGATAAATTAAACAAGAATTTAACAAAAAAACTTTATTCAAACGATTTATATATTCGGTAACATTAATCACACGTAACTTAAAAATAAATGTATAACTAACCTAAACCACAAAACAGATAGGTACCTATGTGTTTTGTGCCTAAACCTATCTTAATACCTTTTAAATGTTCTTCACATAGAAAACACACGTCCAAACAACCGTAGATTCTAATCGGAAAATTTTACAATGTCGTGAACTCAATTGAGTGTATGGCTGTGTAAAGGAGGAAATAGGGTTGGAATTGGAAGTACATCAATACAAATATTATGGGCGTCCCCGGAATTTCATGTAATCCAAGAGTTACCTAGGGGTCAGAAGTTATGATTCCGAACCCTGGTCACCTGCAATGTAGTGGCCCACGTAAAATTATGTAAGTATTTATATGTAACCTTTGTGTCTACATACATTCACATGGACTGATTAGTCATTTTAAATGCGCCAATGTGCCTTCATTTTATAAAGTGCCTCATCAGTTCTGGTTCTCTTTCTCTTAGAGTTACTCTTTATTCTTTGTTTGAATTACTTTTTATTAATTCTTTGTCTTAGATTACTTAATCTAAGAGTACTTACTCTTAGAACGAGTGTGTTCATACAACAGATTTGCGAAAGGAGCCGCTTTTGGTTTTACTCGTACGTGTGCGAATCAATCATAGAGACGTTTTCCTTGTGACATTGGCGTTGTGGTTGTGACGCATACGGACGCAACTTAGCCCGTGATCGGCCATCTTTGTTCGTCTTCATTTCATCTCATGTTTTTTTTTTTTTTTATAAGCCTTATTTAACACGGAAGTCATGCATTGGTTATAAACCAGAAAAACTGATACTGGCACAAGCTTCGAGCCGCCATAAACGGATTAATAATAATAACTTAGCCCGTTGCTAATCAAAATTGACTCCTTTCTCGCTAAGTTTACTAGGCGTATTTTTCTAAGGTTCAATAACAATACAAAAGGTGATCGGAGAAGCATACTTTCTGGTCGAACCAAAACATGATAGGGAAGATTTAAATAAACTTGACTCTGAACTAGGTTATATATAGTTATCCTCAGCGGGCGCCCGCTTGTAGAAGGCTCTGGAAATATCGACAGGGCCTCGGAAGCCGAGCCAGCCGAAGTATCCTTTTCTCCAGAGCAGCATCAGGGACAGCATGATCGGTACCGTGAGCAGGACACCTGAGGAAATAGGACACATGTTAAAGCGGAAAATTTCACGGTTTTTAATGAAAAAATTGTCTGGTTTAAACCAGAAGCTAGTGCCACAATGTGAATTGAAAAGATAAGCATTATGATTTTCATAATCGGAGTCATATTAAGTATTATGAAGGAAAAAAATGGTGAGTGTGTTTACAAGTGTAACATACATGTTAATACACTCACAATTTTTTTTCATGCTCAAACAGCTGGACCAATTTTGATATAATTGCATCACCACATCAAATATACGGCAGCATAGGAGTGCTCAGTAAAAACATAAATATTTGCCAAGAATATTAGCAAATAAGGAAATCGAATTGAATCGAGTTTAATCCAACTGAATCGAATTGAATCGAATCGAATTGTCTATAGACTCCAAAGACGACGGATTAAGGAACGCTTACCGATGAGTGTACCAAGCAGGATAGCTCCATCTCTCTCTGGCCGGTTGCCATATTTGTCCACGCAGCGCATGTTGCGGTGGGTGTCGTGTAGGTGCTTCATGGTGTAGCCTCGCATCTCAATCGGCTCCTGGCAACTGGAGAAAAATAACCGATTCAACAATGGATCAATAGATAGTTGCCGGATCAGACAACCCACGATAACACGTTGGCGCAGATATATGAGAAGACCTGGCCCCGAATGACGGGAACAGTAGATAGACTAGATAGAAAAAATATTTACAAGAAAAAAATATTTACAAGAAAACAAATATGGTCCTTTTGGCAGCGTGCAGCATCACACAGGCAGCATTGTATTGCGTTGGCAATTCTTTGCGCGAGAAAGCTGTCTGCGCGAGGGTCACCCGTTGCCTCCCTTAGGCGTTTGCTTAGCGCCTTGTGGAGCCCACGCACAGCCCTACCTAGACTAGATTGCTTCTTGCAGAGAAATCTACAGTCTACACAGATATAGTTGATTTATTTTCTTTAAACCTCATTCACGAATTAAGTACATTGGATTTGTAAAAAAACAATATAATTATTTAGCTTCAGTTTCTGAGCTCAGGGTACCAAGATTACACACAATTTGCCTCGCATACTGATAGATAGTTCATCGCATTAGGTAAAAGGTAGATAATAAAATAAGCAAATGTAACGCTAACAGGTCTATGAATGCCAGCGCCAAACTACTCGTTTCAACGATCTTGCATATATCAGGTACTTTGGCAACTTTAACAAAGGTGGACAGCACTCTCCTTTTCTGCCTCTTTCCCATCCTGAACTTACACAAGCTTCTCCGATTCATTGACTCCCCCCTGTTCCACGATAGGCACCAGCAGGTTCACCATCCATTGCGTGGAGCAGTCGCAAAGGAACGGGTTGCCGGAGACGTCTACCTTCTCGACCAGGTCCCAGCGGGAAAGGAGGCGGCGGTCCACCTCGGATAAGTTGTTGGATTGGAGGTACAGCTGGAAAGAAAGTTGTTAAATGTTAATCATCGTATCAGCCGATAGACGACCTACTGCTGGATAAAGGCTTCCGCCAAAGTTCTCCACAACGATCGTTCTTGCGTCGCCCAGGGTCGGCAACGCGCGTGGTGACGCTCCTGGTATCACAAGCGTCCATAGGCGGCTGTAACTGCTTAACATCAGGCGGGTCGCATGCTTGATTGCCACCGTCGTAGTATAAAAAATAATAATAAGACCCTTTCACTAACCTCTTTCACAGTGGGCCAGTCATATGCCTCCCCAAAATCATCAGGTCGAGCGAGCGCCTTGGGATCAATCTCAGTCAATTTCGGGTTGAAACTGAGGTGCAGTTTTTGCAGAGACTGCAGTCCACCGAGAGCGCCGGCTCCGATTCGTTTGAGAGAGCCCATGTTGCACATGTGTAGCTCCTGCAGTTTGCGGAGGATTGGGAAGCCCCTGAAAATAGAAAAGTGCAATGGTCAATTTTGTAGTAATCACTAAATATGTTCTTGTAGCAACTTATTGTCATTCCGTCTGCATAGCTGAAATACATAAATGTACGACAACAGCTGATAGCCGTGAGGCCGGCGCGCGCAGCGTACGTAGCGTAGCGTAGCGCCGGTGTTCGCAGACTAATTGGAAATCTGGCTCTGATCCACACACTCCCTATACTTTTTTTTATTACAATTATATAGAATACATAACAATACTTTGTTGCACACCAACAATATTACACACTCTACAAAAAATATATTTTCAAGCAGTATGCACCAAAACGCCAGGTTCTGCTGGCTCTGCTAGAAGTCACATAAACCTTCAGAACCGAAGGTAATCTGTGGCTGTAGTTTTGGTCTGATGTTCCAGTTACTAACATGGCATCATATCCAGCTCAACCATATGCTTCTCATTCAGGTTCAAGACGAGGATTTTGGTCTCCTTCAGGTTTTGGGAACCATGGTAGCACCATTTCGGTTAAAGTCTAAATGCTCGAGATACTTACATAGCATCCTCCATGCTCATATCTAGCTCAACGATGGGGTTCTGGTTGAGGTTCAAGTAGACGAGGTTCTTGGTCTCCTCCAGCTCCTGGGGAACCATAGTGAGCTTGTTGTCGCTCAGGTCCAGGTGCTCGAGGTAGCGAGGAGTGTGGAAGAACTTCTCCGGGATATCGATGAGCTGACAGGAACGCAGGCGAAGATCCTGGGGATTTTTGAAATACAGTCAAAAATACAAGTTGAAGATTTTAATTTTGGTCTCAAATATGTCTATGTACGTTAAAAGAAAATCATCAACCTTACTTTAGTTTTCGCCGTAGTTAAGTTCAGTGAAGTTGATCCTAATGTTATTAAAACTTTCGTGAGACTTAATTATTAAAAGCTTTATTTAACTTGCAATGTATGTATGTATGTATGTATCTAAGTATGTTTGTCCGGGTGAAATCTTGCAACTCAATTTTGAAGCAGATATCGTCAACCGATTGAGCTGAAATTTTGCATACTTACTTAACTTTGATGACAATACAATAAATATGGTACCATGGGGCTGATCGGATGATGGAGCCGGAAGGTGGCCATAGGAACTCTATAATAGAAAAAGCAATCCTACCGAGCTTGGGCTCTTTAGAATCGTCTCAGTGAGCATTTGATGGATATCCAAAGAAAAGTACAGTCGGCTATAAAAGCTTGCCACTAAAATGTCATTTTTGACAGAAACATTTAATTATTGTATTAAACTGTTTACACTCACGTGAAATTGCCAGGAACGGCCCGAAATGTTTCGAACTCGTATGGAGCTCTTCATCGGGGACTGCTACCCGTACAGTGGCGCGGTAACTTTGTCACTGAGCAACCGTCACAGTCACCTTATAGTCTATTAGGAGCACAGACATTATCGGTTTTTAGATGATACTCACCCTAAGCATAGGCAGACTGGAAATTGCAATCAAGGTCACCATGTCGATGGTAGTCAACGGATTCCCAGTAAGATCCAGGGACGTCAGCTCGGGCAGGTGTTCGAACAGGTCCTGGTGGAGGGAGTGGAACTCGTTCCACGCCAGGTTCAGGGTCCGCATGGAGGAAAGGGGTTCGTACTCTTCGGCGGAATATTTACCCTGGAAAATTAGGAGAATGTTAAGAGGCCTTAATATTTCTTTTTTCTTCATATTATGACAAAATATACTTATTGATAATTTCAAGTAACTTTTTACGCTTTTCCCTGAGTTCTAGAAAGTAATCTATTTCGTCCTTTCATTGCGTTTAGTTGAAAATAAGTTGAAAAAGTTTTCTGCGTGAATTTTGTAAATTTCGAGTAGTTTTTAAAACAAAAATTACCAATTAAAAAGTTAAATCTATAGGTTTCAAATATATACCAATAAAACTCAATAGGTCTGTTTTAAGTAGTTAGTAACATTGATAAATGATAAGAAACATATTTGATCATAGAAAAAAAATAGTGTTTTATAGTGCCGTGTTGACGGTGTGTCAGTGCCGGAGATATCTATTTAATGCAGCTATTACGATTGCCATATTTTACGTTGGCCATATTAGCTGAAGAACCGATAACCGGTGGGGTAAACGTGTTCTTGAGTGGAGACCGCGGCTCGGCAAGCGTAGTGTGGGACGCCCTCAGACTAGGTGGAGCGATGATATTTGCAGGGTAGCTGGCAAGAGCTGGATGAGAGTAGTCGAGGATCGCTTACAATGGCGTGCAGTTGGAGAGGCCTATGTCCAGCAGTGGACAAGAATTAATAGGCTGATGATGATGATGATGATTACGCTTTCATAAATTAGTCACTAACGAGAGGTATGCAGTAATACGAAGGAACCGACCGCGTTGTCAGATAGGTATGAGATGAGACATTCGACGAAATAAGGTTTCTAAGAAACAAAGGCCTATAAATATTACCTCGAAAACGTGCGGACTGAGTTTGGAAGTTAGCTTATTGTGGCTCAGATCCAGCACCCTCATCTCCTGAAGATCCCTGAAGCTGGCGTTTTCAATATTCTCCAGCTTGTTATTTGAGAGGTCCAGCTCTTCAATGGGAAGGTCAGCCATAGCGGTGATGTTCACCAAAGAGTTCTCGCTGAGATCCACGATGGTTGGTTTGATGTCCATTATGCCTAGAATTAATTCAATTCGTATTTATGTATTCATTCGTAATTCAAATTACAAATCACTACATAAAATGTAGTTCATTCGTTATTCAATTTACAAATCACTACATAGTTGTTGTTCATTCGTAATTAAACTTACAAATCACTACAACTATGTAGTACAACTATGTAGTAGTTTCAGCGAGGAAATACCGCCAGCATCTTTGGCACTATGCCGCAGCTATGTTCGAATTTAGTTTAATTTTTAGGTGTAGTTTTATTGTAAGTATTTTAATAGTTGTACTCCTTGAACTTTATTTTGTATTAATAAATAATGAACTATATAGTACAACTACAGCTATGTAGTGATTTGTAATTTGAATTACGAATGAACTGTTGTATAAAACAAAGTCGGTGCCTGCTGTCCGTCTGTCCCTATGTATGCTTAGATCTTTAAAACCACGCAACGGATGTTGATGCGTTTTTTTTAATAGATAGAGTGATTCAAGAGGACGGTTTACATGTACAATATATGCATAATATAGCATTGCACCCGTGCGAAACCGGGGCGGGTCGCTAGTATACAATTTTAAGAACAGGTAAAAATGCATAAAATTGTATCACTACCTATCAGTTTTTTTGTTTTAGATTATAACTAGCTGCGCCGCGCGGTGTTACCCGCTCATCCCTCAGGAACACTAATTTCTTCCGGGATAAAAAGTAGCCTGTGTCAGCCCAGCCTGTGTCACTACCTTCCCCACCCAGGGTCAGCTACCTTCACACCAAAATTTAACAAGGTCCAGCCGTTTGAGCGTGAAGTAACAAACATACACACAAACACTCACAAACTTTCGCCTTTATAATATTGTGATTAAACTAAAAGATGCACGCAACTTTGTCCGCGTATTTTTTCTTTACCGCAATCGGGTAAAAAATATCCTATAACCATGTTTAAAAATATCCTATAACCATGTTTAAATGTCCAGCTATCCCTGTATTGGTATATTATTCTTATTATTTAAGAATTTCACTCTTGTCGGTGCAGTTCTCTCCAGTCCGTTCTACTGAACGCCAGTTCTTTGACTTCCCGATACGACCCGACGTCTGCTAATCCTCGGCCTTCCTCCTGTATTCCTTCCTGTATTGGTACCGACTGCAAAATTGGTACCCGACCATTGGCCAACCCGTTTTAACGAAAGAATGGACCTCATTATATGATACCCCATAAATAGGTACTAGATCAAACTTATAGTAAACGGGTTATACTGGTATGAGGCTGAATATCGGGAAAAAAAAAGAAATTCGGAACAGGCAGCAATCGCTAGATTGATTGAAAAAAAAAACATAAGGTCAGGTTGGGTAAGTGAAACACATTGGGGTAAGGGAAACACTTAAAATAAATCACAGTAGGTACAGTACCTACTTTAACTCACGAGCGCGGGTGAGCCATGTTTGTGTGAGTAGATGTACATGCACATTGGCTCTGTGTGGGTGAGCTCGGGAGCGCTCAGTGCCGGCCCAGCCGAGCTCACCCACACAGAGCCAATGTGCATGTACACTCACACAAACATGGCTCGCCCGCGCTCGTGAGATAAAAGTACTGTAATGTGGTGAATCCGATTTTTTGAAACAGTTCTAGGTAAAAATAAATATATGTCACTGCAGTGGGTCGTCTTATGTCTATTAAAGCAATAATATAGAAAATATTCCAGTGTTCCACTTCCACCAATTACAACACTTGATTCTGTTTTGTTTTAAATTATATTTTTTTGTTGCTTCTAGCAACATTTAGGTAATTGGAAATTAAAAAGAAAAAACAGTTTTACTCACCTTTCCATTCTTCCAAAGTGAAGAAAGTTTCCAAATTCTGATCCCTGCAGTTCACTTTACCGTCCTTGCAGACGCACACTCGACAAATACCCGACTCTTTTGCGACTGCGTTGTCTTCCGGTGCAGCTACATCTGAAATAAACGGTGATTAGTTTCGCTACTCAACGGCAGATGGCGCCAAACGCATCAAAATATAAAGTATGGCAGAGTTAACAAAATAATGTTGTGAAAGAATTATGATAAGTTCTAAAATATTAAAGACTACATGAAACGAATCTTAAAACCGGTTAATAATTATATAAACGAATTTGGGAATATAATAACTTAACTCATTATTTTAACGTAAATTCGAAGAAAAGTTGTGTAAAGTAGTTAGCTATGGCTATGGGAAAATAATAGTTGTAATAATGCAATTTAATAATTGGTTTCCCTACTGCACAATAGATGGCGTTACTAGTGTTTCCTGATTTCCAAAATAATAATTCGTGCTAACGGCGAAAGGTTATGTCGTACCTAAATAAAATTTGGCATTGACATGAAATGAATACCTTATTGTATTTATCTGAATTTGAAAGAGTTAAAAAAACGAAGATCTTTATAAAAGAACGTACAATCAGCAACAAAAGAAGCTGGCAATGTTAGTACTTAATTAATACAACTTGACATAAGCTAGTAGTAAAATTGTCAGTTTTTCGATGCTGACCATCCCAAGAGTTTAAAATTATAATATGGATAACTACAAAATATAAAAAAAAACTATCCAAACTAATACTTACCACTAGCATTGTCTTGGCAGTACACTCCAACGAGTAAACACAGCAAAGCCACACAGGATATGTACCGACCCATTGTTTCTGTAAACGTACAAATAAATTACATGGGCCATTTTGTTTTTGTTGTGCACAGCACTTTTTTTTTGGATAATTTAGGTATTTTCTACTTTGAATCCTAGAAAAAGTGTTCTAATATTTTACCATATGTTAACATAGGTAGGTACCGGTAGCGGAATGAACGAATATATAAACATTTTGGGACACTTTTGTTCTCCTAATTAGATAGAAAATAACTAAAATATCCTAAATCCTACATAGTGGGGTGCACACCAAAAATAATGGTCCACCTATATTTTGGCACTGAAACTGAATCATGTAGGTTATCGATTTGACGGATTTGATAAGCATAATCACCCGTTATCGATACCTAGAAGTTACATCGAGTGAGTAAACTGTTCTTTGATATTTAATGCATTTTCGTTCTGGTGGTTTCGAAATGGCTAATATTTGACATTATAAACACATAAATGAAACAGGATTTGCCCATTTCGCATCAAGTTGTTTTTGGGTTTCTGTACCTCGAAAGGAAAAACCAGAACCCTTACAGGATCACTTTGTTGTTCGTCCGTCCGTCTGTCTGTCAAGAACCGTTATCTCGGGAACGCGTGGAGGAATCGAGTTGAAATTGAAAGTAACTATATACTCAGGTCTACAGTCCCTTTAAGCTGTCAAATGAAAGTTCTTAGTTAACGCGAAAAAAAGATACGGCCGTTTATAAAAAGGTATATTTCGACACTCACCAAGGGAATCAAAATTTATAGCGTATTTTCCGTACACCTAGAACTATGAAATCTAGCAAGCTATACCATCTTGTACTGCAAGTCTTGGGAAAAAACTAAATCATAAAAAATATAGTCTTTATTTAATGTGTGTAATCAATCATCAGTATCACTCCGCCTTATAGTTTTAAATGATTCACCTATGGAATGGTATTCCCAAAACCGATGGAAAATCTAAATGGTAATATAGTATCACTATTCTATATGTCACTATCCTCCTTAATATCTTATCAACACATTTAATGTAACTAGAGCAGTAAAAATCTCGAATTCAAACCCCAAAACAATAACATAACACAATACCTTTTCACTTTACACTTAACACATAAAAAAACACTTAAATTCAGCTTATAACAAAAATCCGCGTTATGCACCTCAAGTCGCTTAGAGACTAAACAAAATGGCTGACTCTTATTATCTTATCATTGTTTATCGCTGGGCGAAGCGTTATCATTGCTGGTTGGCGAAGAAGAGAACGGGGTATCTGCGGTTTTTACGAGCAGGTGACATAATTATGCGCGATTCAGTGGATCCGTTAGACTGAATCCCGTGTGTCCGGATCGTGTACCTACTCCTGAAAATAGCACTCCACTAATAAACAGCATTCTGTAATCACACTAATACAAATACAAATACTCTTTATTGCAAACCTCCAACATCAAGGAATATACAACACAACATGAGATAAATTCAAATAACAGGCAGAGGTAAACAGGCGGTCTTATCGCTAAATAGCGATCTCTTCCAGACAACCTTTAGCTAGCGGACACGAGCGGAGTGTGTTTATGTGTTTGCTTGTTACTTCTTCAAGCTCAAAAGACTCGACCAATTTTGATAAATTCTGGTATGAAGGTAGCTGACACCCTGGATTAACACATAGGTTACTTTTATCCCGAAAACAATGTAGTGTCCCCGTGGGATGAGTGCGTGGGACGCGGTGCGGCTAGTACAACAATATTTTTTAAAGACATCCCACTCTTTTGCGAGATGCTAATACGTAACGATGCTGGATCCGGCCGGATAACCGGGTCTGGTCGACCGGATTGCAATCGCTATTTACGAGACTAGAATGTGCCTGCAATTACTTTCGTAAGGGAGATAAGTTTTTGCCACAAGAGATCAAAATTAAGAATTCTGAGCGTAGCGAGGCATTCATTGGCACGAGCTGCAAATATCTTACGTCTCATGTACAGCACAAACGACTTTAACCTCAGCAGCGAGACATTAAAAGTTCTTAAGTAGGTACCTGATATTTCAATAATTTTATAACATGATTATTGCCTTTTTGCTAATAAAATTCGAAAACCAATAACTACAATTCCAATTATTGTAAATAGATGGTTGTCATTATTAGATTTAAACGGTAAATCTAGAAAATAAATCACTTGAAATGACAATGACCGTGGTGAGCTCCACTGCGCGCTGTGACCGGATATTTATCAACAAATACAAATACTCTTTATTGCACACCTCCAACATCAAGGAATATACAACACAACATGAGATACATTCAAATAACAGGCAGAGGTAAACAACAGGCGGTCTTATCGCTAAATAGCGATCTCTTCCAGACAACCTTTAGGTAGCGGAGTAGTTGAAAATTAATGTTTGAAATTAGTAGGTTGTGCATAATAATAAAAGGACTAAATGAACGACTACCATAAAATACAAATTATTACCTTTACATAAATAAAAATATACAGACATAAATACTTAGAATAATAAATAAATATATTGTAAAGTAATAAATAAAACAAAAACAGTATGAGCCACAAAGTTAAACGAGCGATTATTATTGCAGTGTACTAAGGGAGAGACAAGTAGTGTTTTTTGACGAGGTTAGGCAATAAACTGGGTTTTGCGAGTGATATCCGCGCCCATCGTCGTAGAAGTCCTACGAGCCCTACTACTTGAAGTCGCTGTCATCGGATCCCATGAAGAGGACATCATCATCATACGGTACAGTTAATTTGACGACGCAGTTGGCTCGGTTTGTAGACACCTGCCTACTGAGCCGGCGGTCCCGGGTTCGAATCCCGGCCAGGGCAAATATTTGTGTGATGAACTCGAATATTTGTGCTTAGGTCATGGTTGTTCTATGTATTTAAGTATATATTTATCTATATAAGTACGTATATCGTCGTCTAGTACCCATAACACAAGCCTTCTTGAGCTTAATTTGGGACTAGATCGATTTGTGTGAGGTTGTCTGATATTTATATATTATATATAATTTTTAAATACAAAAATAAAATTAATACTCGGGTTTGTGTGACAGGGAAACTGTTTCTCTGTTTTATTCATATAAATAGTAAAAAATATGTACTACGTTATTGCCAAGATCAATGACTTGCAAAATATTTTTATTTACCTACGCATTTTAACATAAAACTGAAATCTGCACCAAATATGTACTAAGTACAGTCCGTTAGCTTTCAGATTGCGATTCGGGTTTGAGTGGAAACTGAGAGGTTCTGAATGTTCTTATCTGCATCGGATTCAGTTTAAACAATTAATTTCAATAAGAATATACTTAGAAAACTCTCATGAATCGCAGATATATTTAACATACATTTGAGACGGGTTTACTCACTCACGTTCTTTAATTCGAAAATGGCGGCCAACTTTCGAATGGCTGCAATTTTAATTAATTCAGTTATAGAATTAAAAAGCTGTGGTTTGTATTTCAGTATCATTAATCCTTAGGATCATTAAACAACAACAACATGATTTGTTTTTCAATAAATAAAAAAGCCAATATGATGAGTTAAAGAATTACAAGAAACAACACAAATTCCGAGTATTCCTTATCGTTACTATTGAACAATGGATGCATGACTTACTCATTACCTATAGGTATATGCTTACGTATCAGTCACACCTTGAAATGCGGATTCTATGTAAGTACCTATATATTATAGATAATACATTTCTGTGTTTTCTACATGCATGATTACATGATTAGGTTAGGTTAGGTTTGTGTTATAAACTTATAACATTTCAAAATATTTTTATGGTTTCAGAAATAAAATTACTTTCAACGAAATGAATTTTCTATGAAATGAAAATTCGATGAAACGTTTATCTACAAATCAAGGGTATAAATGGCGGACTTAATGAAAAATGGCATTCTCCACCAGTTAACCATAGTACCAAACTGAGATACTACAATTGGTCGCATTTTACACAAACAACCAATAACATACACTTCTCAAACGGCGTAGAATCAAAAGGACGACTACCGTGTATTATTTCGTGGCTAAACGTTGATAAAGCGCGGGAAAATATATAAAGTGAAGCTAAATTAAAACTTTTATAAAATAAAATTACCCAACTCATTTAACTAAACCATATTTCACCAACAAAACAACGCGCAACAAAGAGTCAAATCTGATGCATCCCCCTAATCTTAGATAAAGTTACGGATTACACTCAAAATAACTCAAAACGCACTAACTTAAAACTAAAACCAATCCAATCTGACCATAACACGTCTTCATTAAGTCTAAATTAGCAATACATCGTAGTATACTTTTGCCGTTACGGTATTGAGGTTATCTTTTGTTCCCTGTAGGGTTTAGTTCCGCTACTCGCCGCGTGGCACGCGCGTGTCGCCACTCAAGTTACTTGAGGGACGTATTGTTCGAATATCCTGTCACTTTGCTTCAAGATGCGTGGCTTTCTTGACATGTATGTAATTAAGATTTTTTAAGCGTTTTACGCCGATGCCCTATTAGCGTGTTGACTAAGGGAAGTGAGCTATTATTTGAACGGACGCTTGTAAACTGTTTAGGTACTTTTATTACGAGCATTAGGAGTGTAGACAACGTTTTTTTGGAGGATGTTGTATTTATTTTTTTATTATAATGTCTATGTGGGACTAACTACACAATACACATAGACTGCTCTAAAAGTCAGAAATGACCGTCAAAGTTCAACATTCGTACGGAGCGCTAAAAACCCTCCATACAAATGGCCGTCTACATGTGACGTCATTTGTGGATTGGGTACAAAGAATATATGTATACAAGAGGTTGGGTACAAAATGTATTATGGAGACAATAAGTTTTTTTTTTTTTTTGTATAGAATCTTTTTATCGATTCATATTTTTTATGTGGTAATACCACATTTTTATTTTTATAAATAATGAAACAAACGTAAATTAAGAAAGAAAAATTGAATGCGATCTGCTACAATTTTTATTTATAAAAATAAAAATGTGGTATTACCACATAAAAAATATGAATCGATAAAAAGATTCTATACAAATATTTAGAACAGCGCCATCTCTCTCGCAGTCTTCACACTTGCTGTAAAGCAATGGGGATTGGGGATCGTGCGTGTAAAACGCACATCCTAGGGTATGGCTAATGCGCAATAAGCATTTCAAAAAACATATATGACGCAGAGGGCGCTCCAGTAGCGTAAAGGATTAAGGGATGAAAGATTTGGTGTGACTGACGTAGCGGTCGAATAGCTCAGTTGGGAGAGCAATGCGCCGGAAACGCAGAGGTCGCGGGTTCATACCCCGCTTCGATTGTAGTAGATCGCATTCAATTTTTCTTTCTTAATTTACCTTTGTGTCATTATTTATAAAATCAAATCAAATCAAATCAAATCAAATCATTTTATTGCAATTCATGTTGTACATTAAGGGTCTTAAATACTAGTAAAGTCCAAAACATGAGCCTTGTCAGGCACAGCAATATCTTACTACTAGAACTAAAATAAATATGAATATGCCGGGAATTTACACATTAAAAAAAAAAAAAACAATAATAATAATATTTCAATATAGCTTTGGTCATAGTCATAATGTTCATTAATTTTCATGATTATAATACAATACGGTAATTTCATAAATTTCATAGTAAATAGTATTCAAGTTCATTTAAATTAGTTAATGTGTGTAAAAGTGTAAAAATAAGTGATTTGCCGTTTTTATCGTGAAAAGTGCGTTTAAGTTCATGGTAGTCATACAATTATAGTTTTGTGAAATTATGAAGATTCTGAAACAATGAAAACATTTTCTTTTGGATTTAAAAAAAAAAACAAAATTTGCGTGCCTATCTTTGAAGTCACATATTTCAAAAATTATTAGTATTCAAAACATTGATGAAAATAAAGTGTTAATTATTTTCCCATACAACCAACTGACTAAGCACTTAACACTTCAAGCGCCGCCGATCCCGATAGCACACGTCCCGGCCACTGTTGCGCCAACATGCAGTCGTAGGGTTAATTATGACACAGCACGTTGTTATGCTTACCTGGTAAGCAGAAAGGGTTATTAAGAGGCTTTGTGACACTTCATTCGAGAATGCTTATAATGATTTATTGATTTGACGACGCGGTTGGCGCAGTTTGCAGACCCCGGCCGGGGCAGATATTTGTGTGATGAACTCGAATATTTGTTCTTGGGTCATGGATGTTACGAGGGGCGTCTGAAAAGTTCTAAGCCTAAGATAGAAAAAAACAATTTACACAAATGAACTCGTGTTTATTTTTCAATATAGTCTCCTCCTAAATCAATGCATTATTTTACATTTTTTATACAGTGCTTTTAGGCCATTAAAAAAATAATCTTCATTTTGCCCTTCAAAATGCTCCTGTACAGCCGCCTTCATCTCTTCGTCACTTCTAAATCGCTTTCCCCTCAACTCTTTCTTCAAATTATTGAATAGAAAATAATCGCTTGGGGCTAGATCTGGGCTGTAGGGTGGGTGGTCAATTTCGTCAAAACCAACTTCCTTCAGAGCACGCCTCGCAACATTACCGGTGTGAACGGGTGCGTTGTCTTGCAAAAACAAAATGCCTTTCCTTAGTTTACCCCGCCTTTTCTCAACTATGGCTTGTCGCACCTGTCTTATTAGATTTGCATAATAAGTTCCGTTTATCGTAGAGCCTTTTTCTAAATAATCGATTAAAAGAATGCCATCATAATCCCAAAATACCGTAGCCATTAACTTAGAGGCCGACTTTTGCACTTTAAATTTCTTCGGCGGCCTTTCACCCTTTTCAATCCACTGCATCGACTCAGACTTACACTCCGGATCATACTGTCTGATCCATGTTTCATCAACAGTTACTATTCGGGAACAAACTTCATCTAAATCATCTTCGCACAATTCTAAAAACGCCCGAGAAGTTTCCACACGACGTACTTTATCGAAGGCCGTTAGCATTTTCGGTACCCAACGAGCACTGACTTTACTCATGTACAAATGTTCATGTAAAATTTCTCCGACTCTTTCTTTACTAATACCTAAGACCTCAGCTATTTGCCAAACCTTAATTCTTCTATCTTCTAATACCAGCTTTTTGACTTTTGCTACGTTTTCTTCGGTCACTACCGATATTGGCCGCCCTGAGCGGGGGTCGTCTTCGATCGATTCCCGTCCGAGTTTCAATAAGCGACTCCACTTTTTGACTGTGGCATAAGAAGGCCCAGAATCACCGTAAATAATAGCCATTTCCTCAAAAATACACTGCGGTGATTTGTCACTTTTTGTAAGGAATTTAATTACAGCACGGTGCTCAATTTTCGTAATATTCGTTGGTAATTCACACATGATGTACTTTTCCGTTGAATATCTCGAAACAGAATAATAAAAACGTGACATGTTATTTTTTAATAATTTGTTTTTAAATGGCCTTTCTAGTGGCCAGTATCATAAACGCATATATAACCTCGAAATACCTTAGGCTTAGAACTTTTCAGACGCCCCTCGTATCTATATATGTATTTATATATTATGTATATCGTCGTCTAGTACCCATAGTACAAGCTTTGCTTAGTTTGGGACTGGCTCGATTTGTGTATGATTGTCCCATAATATTAATTTATTTATTTTATTTTATTATCTATGGCTTGATTGCTATTAGAAAGTTTCGTGTTCGTAAAGTATGTAAATAATTTTTAGGCCAATGTATTCATATTTATAACAAGTTACCTGATCATGTTTTAAAATTAGCGCTCTATGTCAAAGAAATATTATACAGTAGAGGACTAGTTATCTGACAGACAAAAATGCATGGCCTGAACCAGAAACCAAGTAACTGACTCCTTAGCTTTCTCCTTTGTTATAATAAGAAAGCATATCAAACGTACATAAATTGTGATAAACCATCATACTTTCTTATAGTTTCCATTTCATTCTTACATTTTTCCTTGTTTATATCTGAAAATACACTTTTAATATGTTTTCTTCGAGGACTACGTATAGGTACGGCTAAATTCTTAAGATGGGTACCTACAAACTGTTGAGTTTCTTTCAGCGTTTTTCTCAACAGTGGTCTCCTCCTGTGAAATGCCAGTAGACTCAGACATGTAAAAGTGCCCTTGTGGCCTACTTGCAGAATAAAATAAATTTTACGGTTAATTATTTCATTCTTTCATTATCTCCGCCATTTAGAATAATCTTGAATAAAAACCAGCCAAGTGCGTGTCGGGTTACGTGCAATGTAGGGTTCCGAAGTTGCTCATCACAAGAAGAGAGCTTGTTGCTGCAACTTATTCTCCTCGCTTTTGCTACTACTAACAACTCGTACAAGATGTGCCGTACTCAAGAACGTTAACCAATTCGTATGGCGAAAGAACGTTTTTGAGAACATTTCTCATAGAAATCGGCAAACGTTCTCGAGAACATCTCTATACTGTGCCATTTACTACTGTGTAACAACGGCGGACGAGTAACTTTTTGTGGGATTTTTACTTTGTTGAGTACATTTTTTGTAAGTCGGTTGACTATTACTCGTAAACTTATACAAACAATGTTTTTAAAAGACCTATCCAACGACCTCCCACTTGGGGTAGTAAAAATACCCCCCCCCCTTTAGGTGTAGGACTATAAAAAATCGGCTGAGTAGTGTGGCCTGTAGGCGAGAACAGCCGGAAATTCGAAAATTCAAACAAATAGCTAGTCATCGTGCTCTTTTAATGAGAGATATTTCCATCAAAGAGAGCTAAATACCATCTCGAAAAACGAGTCTTAAGAGGCCTTATTCCTTTTAAAATTTATTTATTATGACAAATATATTGATAACTTCAACCAACGTTTTTAAGTGAATATTTTTTTTCCCCCAGTTCTAGGTAGTAACATAGCTATTTCATGCTTTCATTGCGTGCAGTCGAAAATAAGTTGAAAATACTAATTTTCCGCGTGAATTTTATAAATTTCGAGTAGTTTTTTAAACCAAAATTATCAACGAAAAATTCAAACTGTAGGTTTCAAATATATACCAATAAAATATTATAAACCAATAGCCCTGTTCTAGGTAGTAAGATCAATAATATGTTAAGACACATGTTCCATCATAGAGAAAAATGTCTAAACAATCAGCATTTTTAAAAGGAATAAGGCCTCTTATAGAATCGCATTCAAATCGGTCTACCCGGGGTGCTACGATACTACAGATAGAGACACACAGTTACACATGTTAAACTCATAACATCAATCTTTTTTCGTCAGTGGTTAAAAATTAGAACTGACTGCACCCAAGTCCCAACAATAGATCAATATTCTCATCATAATGTTTTCAAATTGAATATAACTCGACAAACGGCGCAAGATTACTTGTCTACGGTAGGGTGGTCGCCATTGATGTTTAATAAACCGAATTAAAGCAGCTCAATTATTCTCATCGGGATGTATTAGTAACCCTCGACTCAGGCAAATATAATTACATACATAGAAGGGGACACCTTTTAGTACACCTACGTTTAAGGTAAGGTGGGTTTAAGGTAAGGTAATGTTTAAATATTTCAATTCATAAACGGGTTTACTCACGTCGTAGAAGTCGAATAACGCTCGACATGTTTCGAATCGGTACGCGATTCATCATCAGGAGAGCCGATCAGTCGCGGCAGCGGCCAACCGAACACCGCGTACCGATTCGAAATATGTCGAGCGTTATTCTACTTCTACGACGTGAGTAAACCCGTTTATGTGTATAAAAACGTCTGACTTACGGTAGTTTTCTAAGTAAAATAAACTAACATAGTTTAGTGTCTAGTGGAGTAAGACTAACAATTACGGGGTTGTGCACAAATCACGCAAGGTTTTTTCTGCTACTTTTTTACCCCCCCCGGTGATATTTGGTGAGGTTCTTCGTTACCCCCCCTCCCCCTCACAACCTCACGTGTATTTTTTTCCCGCCTGAATTTCGTAAAATACGCTCGCTATTTGAAGTGGTTTAACAAGTGAAGATTTATTTTTAACTAAACCGAGAAAAAATATCTACTCATGCGGTAGATTTTTTCTTAGAAAAATACACGTGAGGTCTCTTTATGCCCCTCCCTCCCCCAATGATCTATCGTGATTTTTTTGTGGCAGTATCCCGCGGTGGAAAAAACAGTAGTCCAAATGTTAGCTGCTATAAAAGGAGCGAGGGTAGCGAAGTGGCTAACGCGCTGGACCGGTAATCCTGAGGTACCGGGTTCGATTCCCGGTCCCTTCCACCAGGTACATAGCTCCTTTTTCAATTTTTCTTTAAGCCTTGATCTTTGTATTCAGTAGCCCAAATCCAAATATTAGCTGCTTAGTTATTTAAATCGGAGGACTGACAAACTGAGGACTACTTAACCAAAATTAGTTATGTATTATTAGCATAATTTTGGTTACTGCTAAGCACAATTTGGCTATTTCTCAAGTAGTTAAACTAGTTGAGCTATTTATTTAATTTCATTTTATTTTTTTCTATTAATGTAATGTAAATCATTGTACGTCCGAAATGGGCAAGCTGTTGACACTGAACCATATTATACCTTTTGTACGCAGTTATGACAATAAACGCTTATCTTATCTTATCTATTTTTCTCAGAGTCTTATCCGATCTTACCTTACTACTTTTCAGGATAACAATTTTTCCCAACTGTTCATTTCGCAACTGTGTCAATTCCTATTACCTAGTTACTGCAATTGACAACATTTCATATTTTTAAGACTACAATTTTATTACGTTTCTGTATTCAGCTTAGAAAGGGGACTTAATCACTGCTTTTATATTTTTCCTGAGATTACTAATTAATTTATTATTGACTAGCGGCCCGTGCGCCTTCGCACTGGTGCAATACTATATTATGCATGTATTAGACATTATAAACCTTTATCACTCTATCTATTAAAAAAAACCGCATCATAATCGCGTAGTTTTAAAGATCTAACCATACATAGTGTAGTGTTCACTAGGGTTTCCTATTGGAATACTTCAATAAACACATTAATCGGGCTTTCAGTAAACCTGCAGTGCGTCCGCCACCGGTGACGTCTGTCAATGTAATGACCGATAGCTGGCGGATCGAGGGTACATTTATTATCTATAAATGTCTATATACTACATCTCTCCCTTTTTACCAATTAGAAATTGCTTGGAATTAGGTAGTTATACAAGTATTACAAGCCTTTAGTAGACTTACTCACTGTCCCGCCCAAGTGTCAACTAATTCTGTTTAGGGTCCACTTCCAGGCGCCCTACACCAGACAGCTATGACAAACACCAACACACGAAATGCTCGCTCAAAGATCTCGAAGACCAACAACACAACGCTCTTTACACTATGTCGATTACGACGTCTCGTTAAGAACCCGAGCTGTTTTGTATTATGATTTTATAATCCTCTTTGTACTTAGTTTTCTTCAAGTTAATACAATTAGTAGTCAACATGAACAATTTGGTCTTCTACTTATTTATTTTAATCATACCCACTTTTTTCCTTTATCCCATGGAAACTTCTATGCCGCCCTCCATATCCTGTTGACAACTTTTTTTTTTGCTTTAATTTTTATCTTTATTTCAGTTCGTTTCTATTTTATTATTTATTTCCAATTTGTTATTACTTTTATTAACTATTTAGTAAATTTATATTTTTTTACCATCTCATACCTACTAAATGTTTCTAAGATATTTATTAAGTATTTACTCATGTGCTAGCTAGAAAGCTATTTATTTATATTTGAAAGTTTATAATATCTACCGGCGCTTCTAAACAAGGCTTGCGTGATAAAGAAGCGCCGCAATAAAACTCACAGATTGCATTTTTAATATAATTCTATCAAGCCTGTCAGCAAAATATATAAATTAGTTCAAAGATTTTAATGAAGATTTTTTCCGAGCTTACTTTCCTTATCGTAAAATGCCGTAAGTATATTCACTTCTAAGCCAGTGATAGTTATCGACATTAGTGACTTGAAACAACATTCCTGATACTTGAAAACAATATTCTGAAATCAAAGCAAATTTAAAATTTAATTCGTTTCACACAACCCATTAGAACTAGTTCTGCAATATAAACTTGCCCTGAACCTTGTTTGACACAACGCTTTAGAGGATACATCGAGGATACACAAAGGATACCGTTTCGAAGTCGCGACAGCGTGCAATATGCTAGTCGCCGATCAGTCTGTCGCGGTCGCGGCTAACCAGTCCCCGTACGCGTTCGCGATAAGGAAAAGTTCTCCCACACCAATGTGGATAGGGAGGGAGTTACACTGGTGGAAAGGAAGAGCAAGACGCGCATGGTGCCCCACAACACTAAGTGGCACAGACACCGTGTCCAACGAGAGGACATGAAGGTGTACCACTTCAGACCTGTCACTACTTGCAATTCAGCTCGTTAGAGCTACGCGTGTCCCAGCAGCTACAGGCTGCTACTACCTGCCTAATCCTGCCAGCCTGTCCAGCACAACTATGCCTCGCGACTTAGGGTTAGCCGTCACTCCTTCACATTACTGCACAGCAAGAGACAGGCAAATATCTCGCGCGAGAAATAGTCGCATGTGACAGTTATGCCAGAGCTACGGGTCAAACAACGCAACGGAGCCACGCTGTTATGTCGCTTAAGCCATTAAGGCGCTTATTAAATTAAATCTAACTAGTTTTAAGTTTGGTCTGCATGCAGTTTTGTAGTTCCAAAGCATGTAGGGTTAATTACTGTAATATCGTGTAACTTATTTGAAAAATAAATGAATTATTAAAACAAAGGTTTATACACTTGATACCAGAATTTTTAAGAATTGCGACATGTAGCCTTATCTGGATAAATTGTCAAGCGCTTAAGAACTAGTGCTTGCTCTTTTCCCCCTTTTACCATCAATTATTATAATTATTATCTTCATTATTATTTATCTTCAATTATTTAAAATGAAACTGAAACTGAAAGTAGCTAACTTGCTTAATACGTCATCATGTACTCTCGTTCAATATTCTCACTAAGGCCATCATTATAATTTGTCATCTAAAATTCCGATATACCATTCAAAAGAATATGAGAATCCAAATTTTCGAAATTGCAACTAAAGTCCAATTGAATTGAGATGTTGAAATCGCGTCTTTTCGTATAGGATCTAGATTTTAAATCACAGATAAACAAAATCCAATTTTATTGCGGCATTCATTTAGAATACCAGACCATTCTCAATGTAAGGTTGATAACCAATTCCAGTTTAAAGGAGCCATTCATTTGAAATACAGGACTATTGACAATTTAATTAATGTTTTCAAACGATTCCTATTTAATGAAGGCACATTATTTGAATTCCTAAACTAAATTGCAACTATAAGATCCAATTGAATTGAGATCTTGAAACCGCAACATTTCTAATTGGATCAAGGTTTTAAATTACAGTGATATACTAATTCCAATTTAATTCCGGCTTCCATCTGTAATACCAGACCATTCTCAATTGAAGGTTGATAAACAATTTCCATTTAATGGAGGCATTCGTTTGAAATACCGGACTATTGTCAATTTAATTAATGTTTCCAACGATTTGAACTCAATGGAAGCTCTTATTCTAAATACTAAACTATTGTCATTATAATGGAGGCTGTTAAACAATTCCAACCTAATAGGTTAGGCATTCGTTTGAAATACCGGACTAATGACAATTTAATTAATGTTTTCAAACGATTCGAACTTAATGTAAGCTCTTATTAAAAATACTAACTTTTGTCAATATAATGTAGGTTGTTAAACAATCCCAACCTAATATAGGCATTCATTTTAAATGCCAAACTTTTGTCAATTTAAAAAATGTTGTCGAACAATTACAGTTTTATCCAGGCATTCATTTGAAGTACCAAACTATTTTCAATTCAATAAAGGTTGTCAATTAATTCCAATTCACTGAAGGCTTTCAGATCTCTATTATCCCAATTGAATGGGAGTCAAAACCAAGTCATATTCCCATGTTACGGACCCTCTGAAACCTCAGATATTCCAATTTAATGAAAGTCTTAAAAAAACAGCCGTTTTCAATTGAATGAAAGATTTAAAGCACATCATATTTCAATTTAATCGACGCGTCGAAGCCACCGATATTCAAATTTTAATAGAAGTCTCAAAAGCACATACTCCCCAGTTTATGAACGCTTTGAGACCTTAGATTCAGGTTCATTACAAATTCGAATTTAAAGTAACTACTTTTAATATTTCCCAATTAAAAGGAAGCTTTAATACATAATTATAGTAATCAAATTTAATAATATGGTATTTCAAATTGACCTTCCAGCACGAACGCGGCACTTTACACACCGCTTATAATATTTCCATGGTCTATCAAATTGGCCTTCCATGCAATTATATTTGCTTAGCCTTTAAGCCTTTACCTTTCTTACGAATACTTTGGTTCCCGTGGTCTATTAAATAGACGTTTCATAATGCCTTTCGCTTACTTTAACAATCCTCTTAGCCTATCGTATTGGCAATCCAGCGTGGTCTATCTAATTGACCTCTTATAAATCTTAGCCTATCATATTGGCAATCCAGCATGATCTATCAAATTGACCTCTCATAAAGCCTTAGCCTATCATATTGACTAACGACCTTCAACTTAAAAGTCTTCCATATCACTTTTAAATCTAGTTTGGCCTATCAAATTGACCTCACATAAGTCTTAGCCTATCATATTGGCAATCCAGCATGATCTATCAAATTGACCTCTCATAAAGCCTTAGCCTATCATATTGACTAATGACCTTCAACTTAAAAGTCTTCCATATCACTTTTAAATCTAGTTTGGCCTATCAAATTGACCTCTCATATAAAACCATTCGTTTTCTGTAACCATACAGTCATAGCCTATCATATTGACTAATGACCTTCAACTTAAGTCTTCCATATCACTTTTAAATTCAACTTGGTCTATCATATTGACCTTCCTTATAAAAACACCTATTTTCTATAACAATCCAGTCATAGCCTATTATACTGGCAAATGACTTCCACTGTATACTATTCAGTAACATTTTAATTAAAAAGTAATAAACTCTTCCATAATACAAATAATTTTACCACGTAGAAAAGTGCTGCCTCTAAGCACAAGTATCAAATACTTATACTACATAAGATACTAAACTGTTTGTTTACTGGATTACTGTGTTACTGAACTGTGTTATAATTAAATTTAAAATGATTTTCCAAATAAAAGTATGTATGTATGTAATCACTTTATTGTACACAAAAACAATTCACAAAACTTCAAAAAAAAAAAAAAAAAAACATGTACAAAGGCGAACTTATCCCTATAAGGGATCTCTTCCAGTTAACCTTTGAGCAAATGAGAAAATAATGGGATATCCAAGAAGATAGACAAACGAACAAGTTAGTATGCACAGATAAACTAAGGACTAATGTCTTAATATAATAAAATATGTGTAATTCCAAAATATAATACATATAGATATAATTACATATATATCATAATATAAATAAATATCATATATATGAAGTAATCACTCTAATCAATTAACCTCGACGAGATCAGGTATCTAAAAGCCATAACTTTTTTAAGTTCTCCTTAAGCGATGCCACGGATTGTGACTGCCTCACGGATACCGGCAACGCGTTCCATAATTTTACTGAGTGGAATGTGAAAGATTTCCGATAAGTGCGCGATTTACAGGGCGGAAAGGCAAGAGCGAGATTGACACTCGAACGCAGCCGGTGTGCACTGCCAGACGCCATATAGTTAAATCTTTCGGAAAGGTAGAGAGGTGAAGCAGGGTTGAATAATACATTGTAGAGCAATGACAGGACATGCACATCTCTACGACGGCGAATCGGAAGCCAGCCGAGCTGTGCACGGTAATGAGAGACATGATCAAACTTCCTCCACAAAAAAGTCTTCCATATCACTTTTAATCCGTCTTGGTATATAATGATAATGACCACTCAACAACTCTCAAATAGATTATAATTACAACGAAATTGACACAGGTGTATGGCGCTCTTGCTTCTTTATATTTCGTTGTTCTCTATACCTTACAAGACGTATCTGCTGGAATTTCATTAATGATTTTGTTATACCAAATTGATTACATGTGACATATGCACCTATATGTGTCATATGTACTAATGCACGACCCTTGAGCTGGATGTTCATACGGTTTATCAACTACACAAGATACTCTGGATAATTATTCCAAAATACATTTCAACATAAGACAAATTAAGCTTTGATAAGCTTAATTTTAAATAAGCACTATAATATTTAACCCGTCAATATATTTTGGAATTCAGAACAATTAAGCCCACTCCATAGGAAAGTATTAAGTAGCATATTCAATTACGCACTCACAAATGAACAGTCGTGTAAATTAAATAGACGCCTAGCAGTCCAATCGTTTTCCTAATTTGTTCATAATTATTATATTATGATTTGTCATCCACTGCGCCACTGCGCAGAGTGCGCAGTCGAAGATTAGTAACACGACCAATTTGAGAATTACGCTAAACTGCTAAATATTCATATTCCTCGAGTGCACAACTACTAATTAATATTCAAAATAATACTTTTTGCCTGTTTTCCTATTTATTTAAGCAACTTTCCACCCAGTGGTGCATTGTGGGTAGGCCTCAGCCTAATGTCGTGGGTAGGCCTCAGCACGAACCCCGTGACTAATATACACTACCCAAAATTAAATTATTCTACATTTAGCAACCGAAAACTTGTGTTTTAATAGTCTTATCACCCCCAGAGTAACCACATCTACTTTTCCAATGCCCTTGTCGTCCCTTTTTATTTTCCAACAAAATACTGTCAAGGACGTTGGTAATTACGTCGATGATTTTTTAGTCAATTTTAACTCACGCTTTTATTCCGTTGCTTTATACTCGTCGCCATTGTAGTGTTCACTAGGGTTTCCTATTGGAATACTTCAATAAACACATTAATCGGGCTTTCAGTAAACCTGCAGTGCGTCCGCCACCGGTGACGTCTGTCAATGTAATGACCGATAGCTGGCGGATCGAGGGTACATTTATTATATATAAATGTCTATATACTACACATAGGGACATACAGCGGGAAGCCACTTTGTTTTATACTATGTAGTGACGATGGTGTAAAAATACAATTAGTTATTTATTGGACTGTCTGCCTGTCTCCCCTAGGTGATGTACACTGAAAAAAAATAGTGCGTGGAGGCCCTCCGCGCGGAAGAAGTGAAACTTCGTAATATGGAAATGAAAATAGGAAGGGGTAGAAATTGTAATTTCAACAGAGAAAACCTAACAATCAATTGATATTCACAAGAGACGTACCTTGACATAACCTTAAATCCATCGCATTGTCCGTGGGATTGTTCCGTTGAACGTTTAACGCAACAGTTCTTTCCTACCCTCTCCACGGTAGTATTAAACGTTAAACGTTTAACGCAACCTTGTTGGAAGTCGCATTAGAAGTTTCACTTCAAAAAATATATTTGTTAGTAGCAGCCCAAATGTTAGCTGCTAGCTAGGGAATAAATCGGAGGACTGACAAACTGAGGGCTACTAGTAACCAAAATAAGTTGTGTAAAATTAGTATAATTTTGGTTACTGCTAAGCACAATTTGTCTATTTCTCGAGTAGTTAAACTAGTTGAGCAATTTTTTACCCGTGCGAAGCCGGGGTGGGTCGCTAGTTAAATAATAAAAGAAAGGGTGATTACTCAAAGTTGCTAGTTTCATTCATAAATTCAATAGCCCTGCAACAATCGGTAATTTTACCAAAACCGTCCAGTAACAATGTGTTTACCAACAATCACACGGACAATTGCCTTATTGCGGCCGTGCGCCGGCAAATTGGGTGCAAACTTAATTTGTCTTCGACCTGCACCCTGGGGCGAGCGTTTAGTACAGTCGGCTTATGATAAAATAAAACATTTGCCTGGAAGTACATACTTTGTCATTTTATTAAAGCAGTAACGTCCGTAACGTCTGCTAACGTGAACCAACTGTTTACAATGAAGCGAAAAATTGAAATATAATGGTTCAGGCAGGATTCGAATCTTCGACTCCAACGGCTTACCGGGCCAACAGCGTCCTACCTATTGGACCACCGAACCTGATGCTAGAGCCATTGAATTTTTAAAGCAGTTGCTTCTACATGTCTTAGGGTGGCATCCAATTTTTTCGCTTCATTGTAGACATTTACATACTTTGTACTATGATATAGACAATTAATACAAGTATTGTAAAGCTCCAAAATATTAACATACATATTGAAACAGGTTTACTCGCGTCGTTTAAGACGAATATTGCTTGAAATGTTTGAATTGGTTAGCGATTCATCATCCATCATTCTCTGCTCAGTCGCGGCTCCGGACGATCAAACACTGTTCGATGTTTGTGTGTGATTTGCCGCCGCCGCGACAGATCGAAGCTCCTGATGACGTATCGCGTACCGATAAGGGTGCTCCGTCACCGTGAGCCTGTAATGGAGATATTTTTTAGAATAGATATTTTTTTAGGTAATTAGTAAACACAACATTTAGGACTAGTAAGCAAAACCCTGCTAATGATGTAATTCGAGGACTCCGCCGCGGCGCGTCATCATCACTGTCAGCGAGCGTCAGAGATAAGGCACGCGCTCATTAGTGTAAGGGCTCCCGTCCACTCGGCACCGACAACTTGTCAACACGTTTAGCCAAGTTGGTAAAGTCAAACCACGCTCAAATTTACTCACTTTGTATGGTTTGACAGTTCATTTGCTTGGAAAAGTTAGCGTGGACTAGACTCTTGCACGATGGCCTGCCAGGCGACGATTCAATTTGACCATTAAACTTGTTTTTTTCTCAAAAATGGTCGGGAATATTGACTTCATTGATAAAAAAATCATAACGAGAAGTGCATAGTTTATGGTTAGACAAAATTTAAAAAAAAACCTGCCCGGCTCGGCTTGCTCGACAATAATGTAGTAAGATATTCCTTTATTTGTCGTGGTATAAACTTTAAAAATTATTGAAACGGCTATATAAAAAATCTGTTGCTACGACTTATCGCAACTTTTTCGTGGGCTCAAATAGCTTATGGCGTATTCGGAAGAAAAATACACTTATACTTTTTATTAAAAACCGGCCAAGAGCATGTCCGGCCACGCTTAGTGTAGGGTTCCGTAGTTTCCAATCCTTCACAATAGACGGGCTTCGAGGTTTAAATTACGAGAAAGATTTCTAGCTCTATAAAAAGGTCGTAAACGCCAAAGTAACAGTAATTACTTATTACCTTTTGGAAGTTATCGATTATACGCGCCAGATTGAGCGAAATGTTTTAATATAGTATGGCACTTAACCAATATGAGTAAAGTTCGAAGTGTAGGGACACCGCGCGGGACTTACGTCATTTTAAAGAAAATTATGAAGTTTTGCGATAACTCAAAAATGGCTCGACCGATTTTATTAAATATAAATTTCATTGAAAGTACTTATAAGGCCTCTTTACCATGAATTTTTCATAATTTTTTGACCCGTGGTTGAAAAGTGAGAGGGGGGCGACACTATTTTTTTTATTTTCGGAGCGAATATTTACAAAACTGCTGACTTTATCAAAAAAATATGTTCGGAGACCCCTATTATTTTTAAAAGACATATTCAACGACACTCCACACTCCACATATATCCCAATGAAACATGTTTTGTAGTATTCTAGCAATTAAAAGATTTCTATTCTATTTTATTCAAGTCTAAACAGCTGGAGCGATTTTAAGCAATTTTTAACCTACTTAAAAGTTGAGTAGGTTCTTGGACACACAGATGGTAATAATCTTGTTAGGACTGAAAGTTTTCATTTTGACGACGAGGTTGGCGCAGTATGTAGTACGCCTGCCTCCTGAGCCGGAGATCCTGGGTTCGAATCCCGGCCAGGGCAATTATTTGCGTGATGAACTCGAATATTTGTTGGGTCATGGGTGTTATCTGTATTTGTACATATCGTCGTCTAGTACCCATAGTACAAGCTTTGATTAGTTTGGGACTAGGTCGATTTGTGTAAGATTGTCCCTTGATATTTATTTATTTTATTTTATTACGTTTTAATTTTGAATAAGAATCGATCAACTGAATCAACAAAAAAAAATCTATACTTATCGATAATACTCAAAAAAAATCATGAGTATCGTTTGAGAAATGCGACCTCAAGGCGAGAACAGCTAAATATCCGATCATTCAGACATACGCAAGCATTTTTGGCCAAGCTGAAACGGAGGCACTCCGCTCGCCCGGCCAATAAAGATGTAACAATATTACGTTCACGTAAAAAAAAGTAGTCGGCGTCGCGGCAACCATTAGTACCGTATAACCGTCAACAAAACTACAAGCGGCGCAAAGCGACCCCATAATCTCCGTCTTTTGATCCTTAAACACTGCTCTCTGATTGGCTGAAACCGGCGCGGGGTGAGAACTCTGCCTTGTGATTGGTGGGGAGAAATAAGCCCCGCCCATTCAGAGGATTAGGGGGAGGAATCGGCGGGCTTAAGGGATGAGACGTTTTGATAGTTGATGGTAATTGATTTAAAAATGTTTTTAACTTTCGTTTGTGTAAATTTGTCATAAACATGTAGGTACCGACCGTGTTTTTTGCAATGATGGAAACTAAATTATCAATGTTATAAATATTTTATAAATATTATAAATATTATAATTATTACAATGAAAATAAATAAATTATACATACTAAAACTTAATTAGAAAGAATCCCCCAGTACTGAGGCCGTCTGAGGCATCGTCCCCAGCACTATGATGAAAACTGCTCATATTATTTGTAACGCATGAGTCTTCCAAGCAAATGAACTGTCAAACCATACAACTGACTCAGTTTGTATGGTTTGACAGTACATTTGCTAGGAAGAGTTAGCGTGGTTTGAGTCTAGTGTGGAGAGGCAGTTCGGTGGAGAAAGTAATACGTCGGTCAACGAAACTCGGTCAAATTCGCGAGTGTACAGCCGGCATACGAGTCAAATGTTTAGAAATAACAGCATTTGGAACCAAACCACACCAAACGTTACAGTACCAAGTATTAAAAAGAGGAACTGTGTTTCCTCATTTTTACTACATGGGAACATATTCAAATGAAGCGTGAAGGAGCAACTCTCGGGCCAGCATGGAAGTGTCAACTGACATGACACCGTTGATTTCTTGTCAGTTGCCATTGTAGCTTGAGCTCCCCTTTTTGCTACCCATCAGGCGAAGTGGGCACATATGTTGTGCCAATATAAAAAAGTCCATATTCTATAAATAGTAAGTACATAAATAACGGTCATAATACACAAAACGATCTAGCCCCACAGTAGGTCTTAGTAGGCTTGTGTTATGGTTACTAGACGAAGATATACATACATACATTATAATGAAATAATAAGGACCGACACCTTAAGTATTTTATTTAAGGTAAGGTGGGTAAAGACTATCAGCGGGAGAAGACTGCCACAGTCCAATAACTAACTAACTGGATGGAGCCAAACAGACACTTCAAGTAGAGTAGTAATTTAGTCGTTTTAAAGTATCAAGACCGTTGAGTTTCAGCAACGCTCGTGGATCACCCGGCGGGTTACTGTCTGTAACCCTGTCGTAAGGGTCGCTCCACCACGCAGTTTACAGCTAAACGTAAACATAATATCATATCAATGCCCAGTTTTTTGCAAAATAACCGACTTCAATAATAATAATAATAGTTTTTATATTTTGTAATTACTTTGTTGTATTTTACTTTTAATTATTGTATTAAGCGGTTTACACTCACGTGAAATTGTCAGGAACGCATAATACAATAATTAAATATGTCTCACGAAAGTTTTAATAAAATTATTATTATACTTTTTATATAAATTTATTGTAAAAAAACTTACCCTAAGAAATTAAATGAATATACGAAATAATAATAATAATAATCCATTTATTTCAGATATCCATCCATAGATCTGTTAGTAGTAACATTTTGTAAAGCCTGACCAGAAATATATGAGGATGCGCCATATTGCAGAATTTCACTGGAACCAATTTCCTACACTGGCAATGATTTTATGATGGTTTGTCAACAATGTCAATGTCATTCGTGGTGATTTATTTTAAAAGATAAATATTTAAAATTATCCAAAGAAAATTCCGCAAAACCCTTCACAATCGTGAACGTAAGATTATAAATAAAGTGTACATGTAGTTACTACACGAAAAACAGTCAAGAAAAGAGTGCATTCCATTAAATGATATTACGAGGTTAACACAGTGGAACTGACAGGTATTTAAACTAATGTCATTATAGTGGGTTGCGATTGGTTCCAAAATTGTCGCCATATAAATCTTATAAATAGCACCCTCTTGACAATCCTCATATATTTCTGGTCAGGCTTTACTTAAGATTATGTTAGTAAAAGTTCAATGAGAAGACATTTTATTCCTCAAAAAATTATCCCCTACCTTTAAGATTACCATTGAGGAGTTGTATATTCCATCATTAGCTCAGCATAATGATACCATTTCCGCATTTAGCGGTTTATTTTAAGTCAGATAAATATTAAAAAAATTACATTTATTTTTTAATAGTGTTCAGTTTTTAACAAATTTTATTACCTAATTTATTGTCATAATCACAGAACCCGAAACAATTATTTTTATTTGATTATACCGACTAGTTTTTAAAATATGAAAGCATCGTCAATTGGCTCTCTACATGACGTCACAGTGGTACAATTTCCAAACTATGTTGAACGACACGTTTGGCTCGGTTTGTAGACACCTGCCTACTGAGCCGGCGGTCCCGGGTTCGAATACCGGCCAGGGCAAATATTTGTGTGATGAACTCGAATATTTGTGCTTGAGTCATGGTTGTTCCATGTATTTAAGTATATATTTATCTATATAAGTATGTATATCGTCTTCTGGTACCCATAATACAAGCCTTCTTGAGCTTAATTTGGGACTAGATCGATTTGTGTGAGGTTGTCTGATATTTATTTATTTATTTATGTAAATCCGCCCGTCGCCTATAAATGAATTTTTCAAACTCAAATTCGAATATTTTCCAAAAAGTAAGAATGTGGTAATATTTTATTTTTTATCCTTTATTTCATTATAACAATATATAGCCTGGTTAAGAAAATAAAATGTTGCCAATTGCAACGTCAATATCAGCTGCAAATAATGCCAGTGTGAACACGCGCGTACTTCGACATATTGGCAACTCGCAGGAATCTTTCCGTTTGATTCGATTTGTAGGCGGCTCAATTCTCACATTTGTTAGACGTATCCTTACACATGCGAAGTGCTGACATATACTTAGGTACAACTGTAACATAACGTACGTAGTCACGCATGGGTCGAATGAATGAATATGGGTAATATTTTTATCCGAAGTAACTGAATATATTCCGTTTTTTTATTATTATTAAGAATATAACTTCGTGAGGATACAAAGCGAAGGGGGCTTATTGAAAACAAAAATAAAACTGGCAAAGGATGGAAAGAGGCTGCAAGTCGTAAATGAGTAAGTGCTTATAACAGTGGAAGAGAAAATTTCCCTCGAGGGCAAAGGCAAGCTAGGAAGAATAAGCCATAAACATTCTTCTTCTGAAATTCATACTTCATTGCGGAAGATCGTGTCTAGCCTGAAATTTTGATGTTCGTCACTTGATGCCTTGCTTTTTCAAGTGTTTCAGTCCTTGACGGTCTTGATACATTTTTGTATTGGCCCCTCGTTGGGCGCCACTGACATGCTTCTGGTTCAGCGCTGGTCAGATCTAGCTTGCAAAATATTACCTAAACAACAAACAAACCAAACATACAAATGTTGCGTGTTATAATTATTTTGCCTTATTTTTGCTTAAAAAACGCTGCATGTTGTAGGTATAAATGTAAAATGAATTATACGTGAAAACGCGTAACGACTAATAAGCAATTATAATATTCATTCTTGAACGACGAACCTTTCAATAATTAAATACTATACATGAAAACTACACTTACTTCAGAATCATTATTTTTATATAATACGCTTTCCTGTTAAACGCAGGAATTTAACGAATGGCAACCAGACAAAGTATGTCTTTTCTAAAATTACGTAAATCACCAAAACACATTTTTTATTCTTTGTTCTTCTCTATTAATAAGTACACTGGTACATTCACCAAGCCAAACAGTATTTAGGATTAAACGCTTGATCAAGCAAATCGCCATTTTTTTTTTCATAACTGTAACGCCGCCGAAGCATCACAAAGACCAAACAGCATATACGAAAACTCATAATCACCTAAAGTACCAATTTACACTTGTCATTTAACCATTAAATACTCTCTATTCGCACACGACTCATACAACAAAACCCGAACTAAGCGCTAACCCCGACCAATAACAGCCCGGGGGTGGTTCCACCCGCTTTAAGCGACCTCCCTCAGTTATGCCTTAACCGCGGTCGGGCGTTGTTGTAATGGCAAAAATGGCAGTAATGGCTTAATCATTATTTTAATCTCTCACGGTCAATACATGTTTGCTCGTGGAAAATATATTGGATATTTTTTATTTAAACTTTGGCCAAGTGGGTTCGCGGTTTTGTTTGAAGTTTTGCAGTGTTGATGAATATAGTGAACTTTGAGGATTGACCCGAAAACCATAACCAACGTTTAAGTTTTGAATGTTTAGGAATATATAGAAACATTGGATAGTCAGAATCAGTTTTAGTGATTTTTATATTACGTCCCTTAGTATTTTACAAAATAGAAAGTGCTTATTAAGGACGCATAAAATTTAAAAGCAATTCGAGAAGTAATCAATAATTAACTTTAATTGTTCTGTAGGTGTAAAAGACAGTCATAAAAGAAAATGTAAACTATAACATTTCAACCAGTTATGCAAAAAAACGTCTCTGAACCCGTGGAACCCAAGATTTTCTAAGAAGAATCATGTAAATATACCAAACCTCCAAAATGGACACAAGAAGTGACAGCCCCACGGATACCAACCGGCAAGAAACCGCCAAAACCTCCTTCCTAATCGAGGATATCCTATACAGGGGGCAGATCAAGCCTCAAGAAAGGAGGTATGACTACGATAGGGAGCCAAAACCCTACTTTCCAGTGCCGAATGAGATACGACCTGTGCCAAGAGAGGGTTCATATCTGCAAGTCGCTATGGGAGCCCTAGGAGCGTATTTACATGCACCAAATACTTATAAGACAGTGGAGGCACCTTATTTTTTATCCCAAGGTAAGTTTCAGTAGTACCAAGAGTAACCTCATCATAATCATTTCCATTTTTTTTCGGTTTCCGCGACAGTCACACTTAAATAAAACCATTTTAACGAATTATATTGCGTATATTGAGCCTCCCTGACGATTCGGTAACTTTACGGTGAAAAATAATTATCAGTCAATTTTGATAATGGTAACTGGAACGTTACCGAAACGTCAGGGAGGCTCAAATAATTATAATGTACGCGATATAATCCGTTTAAATTGATTTATTTAAATAATACTTTTTTTGTTAATTATTGGATCCATGTCCCCCACACGCGTTAAACAGGTGAATTGTATAAAATGAAATTAGTTATTTTAATTATATTTTCTTACTCAGTTAATTTACAAAGTTCGTTTGTAAGTTAAATTTTCATTTTCTGATAACATAGTTATATGCGAGCTGACCAACTTACCGTGACCGATGTCAATATAGGGACAATAGCTAACTCAATCCAGTTTCTCTTATCGTTAGAACAATATCCCATCAAAAACGTAAATTTTAAATGAGAGCCAAGTTCAATATCGTGTGCAACGTTGAATTGAGATCTATATGGGCGCCAAGTTCTTTACCCTATTTAGATACAAGAACATGCGACATACTCAATGCATTTATTTTACTTGGGGTGTAATTCAATATCAAGACTTGATTTTTCGCCGAGGGCTATCCAAAACCCAGAATTTACGTCGGACGTCGCCGAACTAACGTTTGTATGTTTATTTTATATTATTATTTTATTTGTTATGTTACTTTTAAGGTATTTGGCACACAGTTGCCTGAAAAAATATCTAGGTATTGATTGATTGATTGATTGATTGATTGATTGATTGCTAAATATATAGAGTGCCCATAACTACCTACCTTAAAACAGGGCGTCAGCGACCTTTATACCAACATAAAATTGGTCCAGCTGTTTGTGAGTAAAGAAGTAAGTAACAAACGTACACATAAACACACTCACCGACTTTCGCTGATATAATATAGTGCGATAATGTGATACTGCTAATCGCCGATCATACCTAAAATCTAACCTAAGCTAACTATACTTTATTGTTTTAAACATTTTTCGTGTAAGTCAACTTGCTTGATATATTTAACCTGGTGTTAAAGTTAAATATTTAACCTGGTTTTCTAAAAAATATTGTAATACCAGCTAGGTTATCGTTGGTTAAGAATAATTTACCATAAAATTACAGCTAAGGCCGACGAATAAGGGCAGTTCACAATTTTACGAGTTACAAATGATAAAATCTAAACGATTTTGAACCCAGTCAGTAAGAACAGGTTCACAATAAGACAGTTTCCATGAAAATAGTACCACTGAAAATCCGGGAACACATGGGTTATTCGTAACAAAGCCCCAGACCGCATACTTTATGGCCCCCACCATAACATTCTCCCGCGCCGTAACGTGTCATCTGTGGTCCGTTATATAAAATCTAGCTTATATTTAGGGTTAGGACTTTTAGTGGCAAAAGTGGTTCTAAAATCCAGGGAGTCGCTAATTGCAAAAAACACAAAGTAATAAAAATAATATACAAAACACGTTTTTTTTTAATGTATTGTACAATACAATACAACAATACTTTATTGCAAAAGAAAACAAGACAATTTATAAATAAAGGTAGAAAACAGGCGGTCTTATCACTAAAAAGCTATCTGTTCCAGACAACCTTTGGGTAGTGAAATACCTTGTACTTTATGTATTACTACTTTTCTCTCGATGTTTGCTACGTGGCGTACGTTTTTAGAGTTCCGTAGTCGACAAGGAACCGTTATCACCATGTCCGTCTGTCCGCACGTCCGCAGCTTATTTAATTTATCCTTTGGGAACTAAAAAAAATTAATGAAAAATGCAAATGTCACGTAGTTCATTAAACAGCATAAACTATTAAAATCATGCGGTAATGTCAACAAAGATTGTTGTAAGTATTGAAAATATTAAAATATTTTGTACTTTAACCATACAGGGGTGCCATACCACGCTTTATTCACGCCTTCTGAGCTCTCGCTGTCAGCCCTGAAGCACTGCCGACGGCGGAAGGCGCGGACTGTCTTCTCAGACCCGCAGCTCACTGGTGAGTGACGTTAAGATGGCACTGTTCATCTAGGGGTGCTATACCACACTCTACTCAAGCTCCGAGGTCTCGTTGTCAGCTCCGAAGCACTGCGAGCGCCTGAAGGCGCGGACTGTCTTTTCAGACCCGCACACTGAAAAAAATACCCAGTGGAGCCTACTGAAATTACAGTAGGCGTAACCGTTATTACAGTTAGGTTTACTGAAATGTCAGTAGGCCTCACTGTTATTGCAGTAAGTCTTACTGTAATGTCAGTAGGCTCCACTGGATATTTTTTTCAGTGCAGCACAGGAGTGGCGTTAGGATGGCACTGCCCATTCAGGGGTGCTATATCACATTTCGGGCTCTCGCTGTCAGCCCTGAAACTCTACCGGGGATGGAAGGGGCGAACTGTCTTCTCTCATTCGCAGCGCACTGGTGAGTGGCGTTATGATGGCACTGACCGTCCACGGGTGCTGTATTTACAAGCTCTCGCAGTCAATGCTGAAGCACAACCCGCAGCACGTGGCGCGGATGATAATCTCCGACTTGCAATATATCGGTGAGTGATACAGTGTCTGATTCTGTTCTTATACTGTCTTCGGATCCCCACACCTTAAGGATTTCATTCGGATTTGCGACCACAAGCGGCGTCTTCGACCAACAATCTAGACCCTGACCCACGTTTTTAACGCTGACGGATACAAGAAACGCCGCCGCGCGACCTTTCCTTGTGTTTGGTAGCCTAAACTCAGTTTGACGAATTAAGTATAATACATGAAGGTATGTCTAAAACAATACATTTTCATCCACGTGTAGGCCTCTGCAATAGTGAAGTAACTATTAAGTAATATCCTGGAAACAATTCAATTCCAAGCCAAAAAGTAACGAGCTCTTAGTATGACCTTTGTGTGAAGTTTGGGAAGATTTAAATTTGTTCGATTCCCAAATGTTACAAACTTACGCCAAAAGTGAAGTTGTAAGAGAGTTGATTCGATTTAATTTATAAACTCACAGCCATTGCGGGTCCATTGACCGAGCGAGCGAAGCGTCTCTGTTTCAGCTTCGCCAAAGTTTCTTTCGTATATTTGGATGTTCGATTTTCCGGTTTTTCTCGCCTATTAGGCCTCATTTCTCAACTGATTTTGTTCGGGTTCGATAAATATATTAAAATAGTTTCTTAAGTCAGTTTGTCGAAAATTTTCAAAATGGTGAAGATATGGGTGTCGAACAAGTAAAAAAATTACACTGCCATTTCAAAACAGTCTCGCAAGGTACAACTCATAGAGCCACTAGTATTTTGTTGAGTAACCGGTGGATACCTAAACCCAATGTGAAATATATGTACAATCCCATCTATGTTAACAGGCCTTGAAAAGCGGTTCGAGACACAAAGGTACCTGTCGACACCAGAGCGGGTAGAGCTTGCTGGAGCTCTGAACCTGTCCGAGACGCAGGTCAAGACCTGGTTCCAGAACCGCCGTATGAAGCACAAGAAGCAGATGCGCAAGCAGCAACAGCAGCAGAGAGGTCAGACCTTTAAATTTTTATCATTCGCATATATGTAACGCCATTTGAGCGTGAGACCAACCAAATATCATACGCAAAACACCTGTAAAACCGCTGGAGCGCCAGACTGACCAAATAGCATACGTAAAAACTCATAATGACCAAAATACCTTTTATTTGATTGCGTTCTTGTCAAATAACACGATACAGCAGGTTCCAAAACCACAGTTGAATTAGGAAAGCATGTTTTATTTTTGTGTCTAAGGTTTTCCCAAAGATTGCATTGCAATGGTATCGAATATTTTTAGCTTCTTTGAACGATGAACATAAAACAACCTATGCGTGGGCAAAACTGTAAGCTAAACTTAGTATATATACAATTATTACTTTCTCGTCAGCACTATAGGAAGATCTCAAAGTTTCTCACAACAATTACCCATACTAACGTCGTTGTTCCAAATAGTTAGCCAACTTAGTTGCCAAGAATGTCGCCGGCATCAAGTTTCGTACCAATTTACGGCAATTACCTGGGAGAGAAGTTTAGAAGTTTCCGATCAACAATGCAGTTTCTAACAATGTATCTTTGGTCTGAATATGCTGCTACTACAATGAGGATACATTTAAATGATTTATTCGCATAACGTCCAGCAAAGTGGCGGGCCTGAGTTCTAATACGGGTATGATAATTTGATTAGTTCGTTTCTTGGTTTTGGTTGATTATTTAAGCTTCCCTGGTCGAAGCGCTACATGGTACTTTAAGATATACTAAATAAGCGATATCTCAAAATCTCAAATATATTGCCTTTGACTAATCGCTGGATGTTCGTTGCACCAACGCACCAATGGATTACTAAACCGCTTGAAGCCGAAGACGTTCATTTGTTTTCCGACAGTGTTGATGTATTTTGCAGAAAAGTTTTCACCTACCGAAATTGTACAAGTATAAATATAAAGAAGCTTACCGTTATTGAGCCTTTTGTGATACAAAATAGATATGTTTACTTATTTCGTTAAATACCGGGTGTAACCGACAGCGTACCGAAAACGAAAACTGTAGTTTTAGACCAATCACGAACTGAAAACAAGTGTTCATTTTCTCGGAAAACTCAAGGATAAGATTTTCCAAAATAAATTATAAAACTTGGCGCGCAATATATTGCGTCCAATTCTCTCGGGTGCAGACGCGCGGGGAGGGGAGCACACGGCAAGCATCGACCGGTTCCGGCGCTCCCCTCTCCACTCACGCGTCAGCGCAAAACATACCGTTACGCCAATGCGCATCGAATGACATGAATGAATGCAACCACAAAAACAACGCAACCACAGATCACAAATAGTGTACTACCTAACACCAATAACAACTGACCGATAAATTAAAACAGTCTAACAAGATTATTTTCATTCAAGCAAGTAAAGCAAATAAAATGTGCGGGTAGGTAAACATTAATGCGGGTAGGTAATTAAAACAACGCGAGCGCACTGGCCTGGCGGATCAATGACCGGCCAGTACCGTTATCTTTCCCACTCCACGCGCTCTGTTTTGTTATCGTACTAGCTTACATAATACTGTTTGTGATACATTGCGTGTTTTGCGGAAAATGCAATTTTCGTGCGATTTTTCATGAAAAATTGTTACCGTTAGAGTTAGATTAACGGAAAAATAAAGAAAAAATGAAGCGAGGAAAATTTGTGGATTTTCTCAAATAAATTTCCACGATTTTCCAGCCCAGAATAATGGTCTGAAGCAATGGTTTCAGTTTAGTTAGGTACACCGTCGGTTACACCCTGTATTAGCACAATAGGGAATGTTGAATTATAAAACATAGTGTAGTTATATCAATAAAATTTGCTCCATATGTCATAAAACAAAGAAAAAAAAACAGAACAAAAACCATTTTGAAATATTTGACTTCAAATGTACGAAAAATTGATGTGTCCCATGTTGTCCCAAAGAAATTTTGAAATAGTTTTCCGAATCCTCATAATTTTACAAAAAAATAATTGTATGACAACCGTGAACTTAAATGCACTTCTCACGGTTAAAAATATAAATTACTTATTGTCTCCATACAAATACTAGTATCCAAATCACGGATGACGTCATATGTAGGTAGGCCGTTTGTATGGAGCGTTTTTAGTGTTCTGTAGGAATGTTGGACTTTGATGGTCATTTCTGACTTTTAGAGCAGTCTAAGTACCTATAGGTGGTCCTATATACATACCTACACATTTTGATCCTAATAAAAAAAAGTAATCGATTCCATCCATCCCACAAAAAAACAAATAGTGTTCAGTTTAAACTAGTAATTTCATAAATTTACTTGATTATTTTTTTAAATATTAAAAAACTAGTACGTGCCCGCTTATTGACTGACGACGGATAAAAAGTATCCTATAACCATCTTTGGATGTCCAGCTATCCCTGTGCCAAAATTGGTTAAAATCTGTCTAGCCGTTTCAGCGTGATGCGAGGACAAAGGGAGTTATGATCAACAGATGGCGCCAGGCTGGCACGGCGCCGCGCGCCCATTTAAAACAAATGATACTGCATCACGCTATTAAGATTTTTCTTGAAATCATAAACCCTCTAAATAGAAAACGTATTTTCAATACAAATTTATAATGTTCAATCGGCGTCATCTAATATCGGTCCTATACATGACATCACCTTGTGGAAAATTCGACAGTCTCAACAGACAAAAACAACAGTGGTACAAATTCGATACTAAACCCGTCTTAGTAATAGTCCGACTGTATGATTTTCTGCCCTGTGACCAATTACTGGTCAGTGGTCGCCGACGACTCTCTTTTAGAATGAGAAACTTCAAATGTTTTTTTTTCTATCACAAATTGGGATATTTACAAAATTTTAATATTTTATATTCTTGAGAATATCGATAAAAAGCCTGGTAAAGAAATATGTTGTCAATTAGATTAGGTATATGTTGATAACTGAAAAAAAAAAGATTTGTCAACAGTAGCCCGAATTGAGGGCTACTAGTAACCAAAGTAAATTTTGTAAAATTAGCATAATTTTGGTTACTACTAAGCACAATTTGGTTATTTCTCAAGTAGTTAAACTAGTTGAAATATTAATTTTTTCAGTGATCTTTGTGTCCATTTCACAAATATGTCATCTATTCGGTTTCGGGTATATTTTTAAAATTAGGTACCGATTCTTTTGATCTCCAATATGAAATATATTAAAATCTTCATCACATTTCATTAATTCAGTCATCAAGATGGCACGTAACGATTTCCTATGACGTAATTACTGAAATTATAATCAAGAACGGGAATTAAGCTAATATCTCGAAACATGCCATAATGAGTCTTCTAATTGGGAGTAAATTTTCATTAGAATGAATTCTTGCTGCGGACGATATAACGTTTAGTGTTGTAGGGGCTTCTTTAAATGAAGACAATACAATACAATACAAGTACACTTTATTGCACACCTCATAAACCATACAGGATAAATACAATGCAAGAAATTACAATAGAGGTAAACAACAGGCGGTCTTATCGCTAAAGAGCGATCTTTACCAGACACCTTTGGGTAGTGGAGAACTTGAAAAAAAAATGTTATGAGGCGGTGCAAAAATCAGAAAATAATAATAATATAAACATAAAAAACTAATAAATACATAAATATAATAAACAATAATTACATACATATACATTCAGCCAAAAGAAAATAGGGCGGTGCAAAATGAGAAAATAATAAGGGCAATTTGAATAAATATTAATTATGAAAAGGATAGATAATGCTCTTTCAGGTGAGTTTTGAAAGAAAAAAGAAATTTTGAGGACTATGCAAAGAAGCGAAAAATTAAATGTAATGGCTCTGGCGGGGTGCGAGCCCGCGTCACCAACGGGTTTTAGGGCCAATACGGGTGTCCTACCCATTTTACGCTAGCAGACATTAATAAAGAAAACTTAGAAATCACTGTGTCTGTATATACAGTTTCAATTAGTTGGTCAGTTATTATATTTAAGTTTTTATCTTTAATATTTAGAGGGGAATAATTAAATTAAGGCCGTTATTTTCGTGACAATTTGTATGTTTTTTTTTTATCTGGAGTAAGGCATGGTGCTCATACTCATACGCGCTTTAAATGTAAAGTAAATAATATAGTAACTTTAATAGAAACATCATTTTTACGTTTATTAGTAATCTATCACTTATTCACTGAATAGCACTTCCATCTAATTAACCCCATTCCAGTTGTTTATGGCAATTTACTTGATTGGTTTTTCAGGTTATGTGTCATGTAAAAGAAAACTTCTTTGAAAATTCTTGCATGTAAATCAGCAGTGTGCTCTTTAACTACGTTTTCATCAATGTACTACGGAACCCTAAAGCCGAGTCTACACGAAAACGCCCCTCCCTAATTGCTGGTACCAACCTCAAAGACGCCCAAATTGAATTTCGAAGAGCCGCTTTCGCGCCACAATTCAAGACGTTGCCAGTAACGAAGTTAGAACCAAGATGGCTGCCTGCGTTGCTAGGCAACCCAACGTCTTGGACGTATCGCTATTCGAGTAACGATCTTATCCGCTTTAAATACAGTTCAAGCTTGAATGGTTTGTCATTTAATAGACGTCTTGAAAATGGCGGTATATGAATAGAGACTTTACGCTTTTGGGTTAAAGATGGAAGATGCTTGATGGGTAGTGGGGGGGTTGAAATGCTTTTGATATAAGGGTCGCATTATGTGCTTGCTTGGTTTGTATTTTTCAGTATCTCATAGTTTATATTTACTGATATAAGACAGGTGACATGGTAATAGGCAATATGTGAGCAATACTAAACTGGAAAATAATTAGCAAGTTTTACGGAAACCTACCATATTAAATATAAACGGGCGGCGCACGACCGATCGGTGTGGAGAACTTTGGGGGAGGCATTTGTCCAGCAGATATTTATGAATGTTACCCTATTAAATCCTAATAAATAAATAAACAAAGAACAAAAACAAATAAGCCTTTATTTCTTGCCTTATAGCCTTGCCTATAAGCCTTTACAATAAGAGTACACACTACTTGAATTTGGGGATTATCCTAATAAATACCTAATAATTATTATTTGCTGCACAGGCAACACAGCGGTGGACTTCACGAAACATGCGTCCCAGCCGGGTGAATGTAGAAAGGTAAAGAACATGTACATCAGAAAAAAATATACAGTACATTAAAATGTGTGTTTATAGAACACGACGCGGTTGGCGCAGTGGTGAAGCAGCTGCCTAGTGAGCCGATGGTCCTGGGTTCGAATCCCGGCCAGGGCAAATATTTTTGTGACGAACTCGAATATTTGTACCTGGGTCATGGATGTTATTTGTATTTAAGTATCTATATAAGTATGTATATCATCGTCTAGAGTCCATAACACAAGCCTACTAGAACTTACTGTGGGACTAGAACGATTTGTGTGAAGTTGTCCGGATATTTATTTATTTATTGAGTCCTCCTACTTACTTATTTAAGAAGAATGTCATCTAAGTATCACATTATAAAGCATACGAGAAACTAATTTCATGAAATATTAAAATATTTACACACGAAACGTCGTTCACTCCCATCGTTTAAGTCGAATATTGCCAACATGTTTCTAATCCGCTCGCGATTCGTCATCAGGAGCTCCGATCAGTCGCGGCGGTGGCCAATTGGACAATCAGTGTCAACTATATAATATTTTTCTATACAAGTACATCATCGTCTAATTTCATTAACAGAAGAGCTTAATTTGGGACTAGGTTGATTTGTGTGAGGTTGTCTAATATTTATTATTTCCCCTGTAGGCAGACGACACTCGCTTGACTCAAACGTCGGACTCCGAGAGCGAACACAGCGATAGCGACATCGATATCGTCGGCGAGACCAACTACGGGCGCTACAACACGTAAAACTAATAACAGATTTACTGTCAGAAAAGCTTTAGAATGAAATATCAACTGTAGTGTTTCGTACTAAAAGTTGTCACTACTTTCATTTACAGTGAAGCCATCAAACTTTGCCCTTACAGGTTACTTTGCCCTTACAGGTTACTTTGTCCTTGGCCAGGTTAATACGCTGAAGTAAAATAAAATAAAAAAACTAATTATTTCATTCACAAACAGATCATACGGATTTTATTCATCTTAAAGATTCAAATCCTTAACTCATTTGAAAGTATATTTGATACAGCTGGGAAAATAAACCAACAGGGCAAAGCTGAACTGTTTCACGATACTTGTAAATATTTGCTTGTAATGACAAATTACGTCACTTACTGGCTCCTGTAAATCTGGCGGACACATGAGTAGTACGTCCAGTCGTCCAGGCTTAATAACAGTGACGTCACATATCAAAATGTTATGTCCTCACGCCATCTCATAATCATCAATGTGAATAATTGACTTTATTTGATAAATTAACGAAAATCTCAATTTCGCAACAATTTACACAAATAAACAATTTATATTATTTACCTAACCCCACGTAAAAAGACCGATGTCAAACGTATTGCGCCGCACTCATTTATACTGCGCAGCGGGTTTAACGCCGCTCTTTTTGTGCAAGGTTGGTATAGGTAATCTTAAGAACTTTCAATGTAGAGTGTTTGTAGATGAAATACGTAGAGTCGATAAGTGCAATAAGAGTGTTATGTAAATACGGGTGTCATTATTTGGTTCTAAAGTGAGTGGATTCACATATGGGTAAGGTGTTCTAATGTTTGACACACAAATGCCAATAGGCGTCGCCCTTTTCATCGTCTTTATGAATTAAGGTTTTACAGATTGTAGTTGCCATCTATTGGGACGATGTCAAGCACTAGGACACAATACACCTTACAGAAGCCTTTTTGTCACCTTATGTACTCCGTTTGTTTTGGAACCGAAGGACGTAATTTTAGTGCTAGTCATATTTAAGATTAAAATGAATAATAGTATATTTCGACTTGATAATCTTGTAGCCACACTACATGCTGCAATAATCCTTAACATTATTTTTAGTAATATGATTATGTTAATTAACAAATTATTCTACATAAAAGATTATTCAAGAAGTTTTAAAAATTTACCACTACATAACATTTCTGTGTAATTTGAACAGTGTTTAGGAAAAGGTCCCATTTTGCGGCATAAGGATGGAACTTGTTAACATTGTTACACCAATAACCTGTCAACGCGTCTAATAGAATTATTAAACAATGTCACGTATTATGACATGTTTACAGTAAAAACAAGTTTTAAAATTAGCATGTTAAGTATTACTACTGTATAGTCATGATGAGTCTGAGGCAGAGTTATATGGGTAAACTAAGATACTTAGTAGCGTTGTCTTAAAATTAAATATATCTCGTGAAACGTAAAAAATTACGTTCCGTTCGCGAGAGTTGCAGTTATGATAAAGATGTATATATTAGTCTACGAAGAGCTCAATAATAGATTAATGTTATATTAAGTACCTACTAAGTTACGTTTAGTCCTAGCAGTAGGTACGTAACTTTGACAGAAGCAATTTAGTTACAGAATATTGGCCACGAGAAATGGCAAGTTTGCCCGCGGTTCAGAATTAGAAAAAGTTTCCTTTTAAACACGATTTTTTTAGCTTCGTTGTAACTAAGTAACCATGTAAAGTGAAGTAAATTTTAACATACTGCCAACGTTCCAATTTACCCGCACAAATTTTAAACCACCTCCAGTTTAGAAACTGAAAACTTGCGTTGTCGTAAACTCATTTGCACAATACAAAAGTCAGTGCAATACAAACGACAATGTTATATGCCCGTCAACCATTGCTGCTGCATTCAGCAGCCAACAGCTTCAATTTCATATAGTTGACCTGAATTATTTTGGGTCTCAGAATTAGAAAATATTTTAGTATGTTGATGTCGAGGGTTTTCCAAGTTATTAAAAGTTGAATGAAATTTTTACTTTTGTATGAAGCGATGGGTGCCAAACGGCACCGCTAGGCTGTAATGGGTTAAATCTGTTGGAATAACAGTGAAATGTTTTAGAACCGAGAAAGGTGTATTGGTTATGTATATTTCATTTACAAATATACCGCAAGACTCTACGTAATAAGACTTAATTCATGTTAAAGAAATTATTTAGAGTCACGGGCAAAATTTCAATCCGTGGGCAAAGTTGCCAGCTTTTACGTGCCGTAACATTAGAATGCCTGGGACAATTTAGTCATTAAAATAAGAGTTTTTTCTAGTCACATTGTTATTTTGTTTTTAAAGCCTAGTCAATAGTAGTACTGTTTAAACCGTATCAAATGTGTTTGCGTTCTAATACTTATGATGATGGAACTTACTGATATAGGTAAAACATTATCATTCTATTTTTGCTATCGTATTTTGTCGGGGAAGCTCGTTATTATACTTTTATCTCAACTTTTAATCGAAGTGAACTGATAGCTTGGTAAACCAAGCTTTTCCGACATTATACGATGAAAAATCATTATTCAATAGGTCCATCTGTCTGTTTGAAATAGACGAATACAATCCAAGAGCTCTAAGATTGCGATTCGGGTTTGGGTGAAAACTGAGAGGTTCTTATCTGGATCGCGTAAGAGCGAGCGAGATAGGCATTAAAGCGAATCGCATTCTGTGAGCTCACGCACTATACAGTTGATTCATTTTGCGTTCAAGTATGTCCTTATTATTGTGAAAAAGCATTTTACCTGGAAAGTCAATCAATTAAAGATTATAATATAAATATGATTGTTTTTTTTTACCTATATCAACATTACATAGCTAAATTCATAATCCTTAGAAAAAGTGTACGTATGAACCTGAAACACTTTGTTGCACATAATATCGAAATAATTAAGACAATAAAGGTGCAATATATATATACAGGTAGATACAAATATCATCACGCAAAGAAAAAAAATAATTGCGCTCATACGTGGTCCACAGTGGGACTCGAACCCGGTATCTTTGGCTTACCGGTCCAACAATTTTTTCTTTCTTTTCTTTTCAGCAATAAAAATGTAGTGTTACTTTGCCCACTTTGAAAAAGCATTACAAAAAACATTGCGTTTCGAAATACAATATAGAAATAAAGTGGTTGATACAAGAAAAGAAGCCGGTCAAGTGCGAGTTGGACTCGCGCACCGAGGGGTACAAACTCTGAAAGTACTGCACATTGTCCTTACGACAAGATAAACTGCATAGAGCGAGAAAACTTAACTTTACCGTTGGAAACTGGTACCTATGTCGTCGTATGTATTTTTTGTAAAGTCACTACTAATATACGGTTTTTGGACATTCTAATTTACTTGTGCTACCTACATGATGTTTTTTTTATGGCTTTCACTTCTAGCTGCTTTCTTTAGCCAGAGGTATTTCGCCAGTGTCAACGTTAAGACATATCCCAGATGAGGAGAATGGTCGGTAAAATGTTGGTTTTTGTGGAAGGATAATATATTACCTACGTGGGGAACCTAAAACGAAAAACATGTGTGTTATAGACGGCACAGACAACACAGGACATTTGTGCAAATGTACAATTATTAATAAAGGAAAGGGATGACAGTAAGTAAGGCATGCCAGCATAATATAGGAAAAAGGATAATACTTAATAGAAGATAAAATAGTTATCAGCGACAAAAAAAGTATGTGGTTTACAGTCTGATGTTGTGGTCTTGTAAGTATTTAATAAGGATGCTTATTGCTGAATTTCATGATTCTCGGTCAACAAACGCAGCATAAATATTAACTTTTTCACGGATCCAAAAACGTGAGTACTAGCTATTATGTTATTAATTTCAGCTTAATACCACGCGTTCTTGAGGAAAGGGCGGGCAAAGAGACAGCCGACAAAGTGATCTTATAAGCGTTCCGTTTTTGACGATTAAGGTACGGAACCCTAAGAAGACTTCGACCTACCAATAACATAACCATACCTGTGCTAACTCGGGGCACGTTCGTAGGGATTTAATATCGATAGAAAAGATATCGATATATAAATAATCATACATGCGCTCATTGAATATTCTTGATTACTATAAAAAGGTTCAATATCATGTCTGATAAAGTGGATATATTCATCTAGACGGCAATATTTTATACCGACGAATGCGGGAAAAATATTGATTGTGCACTTTACTATGAAAACTATTTTAAAATAACGAATAATAGACGTTTTATTGTTTTTATTTTAAAATGAAAAAAAAAATATGTTCGATAACATTTAGGTCTTGAATTGAAAGTAACATCGATATATTTTTTGTCAATACCATATTTTGCTACATCACTTTCGTATAGATGCCCCGAGTTATCCCAGGTATGAACATAACAAGAAGCTAAATGAGTTATGGATTGCTGGATAATGGCCTTAAACGCTAAAGAATTAACTGGAAAGGTTAAGCGCCGTCAGGGGACGGGTTGACATTCAAAGTGTCACCCCTTCTATTTAGTCTCTAACCCTTACCATGGGTTAACTCGCTAGCGACTGCGTAAACGAATGAAATAATAATAAATAAATAAATAAATATCGGACAACCTCACACAAATCGATCTAGTCCCAAATTAAGCTCAAGAAGGCTTGTGTTATGGGTACTAGACGACGATATACGTACTTATACATATAGATAAATATATACTTAAACAAGCAGTGATATTCGAGTTCATCACACAAATATTTGCCCTGGCCGGGATTCGAACCCGGGACCGCCGGCTCAGTAGGAAGGTGTCTACAAACCGAGCCAAACGCGCCGTCTAGGTTAGTCATCTTCTAAGTAGGTCTATTTCGCAGGACGACATTGTCTGGATTAGTCGTCTTCTAAGTAGGTATATTTCGCAGGATGTCATTTTCTACTTTAGTCATCTTCTAAGAGGGTCTATTTCGCAAGACGTCATTTTTAGGGTTCCGTAGCCAAATGGCAAAAAAACGGAACCCTTATAGATTCGTCATGTCTGTCTGTCCGTCTGTCCGTCCGTATGTCACAGCCATTTTTTTCCGAAACTATAAGAGCTATTCTGTTGAAACTTGGTAGGTAGATGTATTCTGTGAACCGCATTAAGATTTTGATGCAAAAATAAAAAAATAATAATAAATATTGGGGACTCCCCATACTTAGAACTGAAAGTTAAAAATTTTTTTTTCATCAAACACATACGTGTGGGCTATGGATAGGTCTTCAAAAATGATATCGAGGTTTCTAAAATATTTTTCTTCTAAACCGAATAGTTTGCGTGACAGACGCTTCCAAAGTGGAAAAAAGTTGCCCCCCCCCCCCCTCTAACTTCTAAAATAAGAAAATGAAAAATCTAAAAAAAACATATGATGTACATTACTATAAAAACTACCAACGAAAATTGTTTTAAACGAGATCTAGTAAGAGTTTTTTTTAATACCTAACTTTGCACCTAATTTATATGGGGCGCTATACATACCAGGTGCAAACTTAACTTAACCACTTAGGGATGGAAAGTGTTTGTACGGAACCCTCGGTGCGCGACTCCGACTCGCACTTGGCCGGTTTTATAGTTTACTCATTATCTAAGTGGGTTAATTTTGCAGGACAGCGAAGATGATCTGCCGAGAAGGAGACGAACCAAGAACCTTGCTCGAAATTGACTGAAAACTAGGATGACCTGCCTCGCCTAAAGGAAATAATGAACTTTATTCCGCAAGTACGCCACAAGGGCATTTTTACATGTCTGAGTCTACCGGCATTGCACAAGAGTGTTGTCACTGTTGAGAAGAAACGCCGAAGTACCTATCTTAAGAAATTAGGCGTACCTGATACGTAGTCCCAGAAAAAAACATATCAAAAGTGTATTTTAAAATATAAATAAGGAAAAACTAAAGAATGAAATAGAAACTACAAGAAAGTATTACGGTTTATCACAATTTATGCACGTTAGATATGCTCTTATTAGAACTGTGTCCCTTAAACTAGTCAGATACAATCTAACACGAATTAAGGAGTCAGTTACTTGGTTTCTTGTTCAGATTTGTATGGATAATAGTACAATTGTAAAACTACAATTCTCCATGACACTTTATACTCTCGCGGTTTGTACATGTACATGTAGGTACATCTGAGACCACGGCGTGTGCAACCCCGCCGAAACGTTAGATTATGAAGGTAAATAAGAAATATCGCGTTAGACCCGTTATCATCATCATCATCATCATTTCAGCCACAGGACGTCCACTGCTGAACATAGGCCTCCCCCAGTGACTTCCAGATCGGCCGGTTGGAAGCGACCTGCATCCAGCGGCTTCCTGCAACCTTTACCAGGTCGTCTGTCCACCTTGTGGGTGGACGTCCTACGCTGCGCTTGCCGGTGCGTGGCCTCCATTCGAGAACCTTACTGCCCCATCGGCCGTCAGTTCTACGTGCTATGTGCCTCGCCCACTGCCACTTCAGCTTGCAAATTCGTCGGGCTATATCAGCGACTTTTGTTCGTTCACGGATCTCCTCATTTATTAGACCCGTTATAATTTGTGTTAATTACAATTCTCCATATAGGTACTGAGCGTCCCAGCGCGACAGCATCCCACACATGGTGCCTAGGTTTATGCGGCGAGCCTACCACCGAAGCACAGCGACCTACGATAACAGCCCAAGGTGTAATCGAGCCAGCAAAATAGTTTACGCAGTCGCTAGCGAGTACGGTCACTGCGAACTTGTGGTAAGTTTACTGTTAAAAAAATATAAGACAGAAACTTCGTTTGTGCGGAGTAGAAAATATCATAAAATTAACCTTTTTTAATTTATTCGGAAAATAGTTTTTAAATGCCCTTATTTTTCCCAATGAAATTACCTACCTTCATAATTTATTTTACTTCATTTGCTCAATCGAGCTATTTGAAACAGCTAGGATTTGAAACAGGCCCAGTTGAATGAAGAGACAACCCAGGATCGCCCGACCTGGCGCATGAGAACGAGGAGTGCCGACCCCAAATAATGGGAAGAGGCACGGAGAGAAGAAAGCTCAATCGAGCTATCAATATTTGCACAATTTTACGGGATCCTTATATATCTAGGCTTCTTGCACGATAGACAATAGTAAAGCTGTTTGTCCAACAAAGCGGGCGGAGAACTTGAACCAATCAGGGAGCGTTCTTGTGACATTCATTATTTTATTATTTGTATCAATGGTTAAACTATTGATTACCTGGATAACTTATTAATTAATTACCTTGACTAGGACTACCTTGATTTCCCATTGATAACCTTGATTTCCTATTGATTACCTTGCTCATATTGAATGCCTTGATCTCCTATTGATAACCTTGATTCCTATTTACCTTGATCTCCTATTGATTACCTTGATTACCATATTTTCCTATCGATAACCTTGATTTCCTATTGATTACCTTTATCTCCTATTGATTGCCTTGATCTCCTATTGATTACCAACCTTGATTACTCATTACCATGACTGTAAGCGTATTCCGTGTGTAGGAAACTTGAATTGAAAAACGACTCGAAAACTAGTGCATATATCATAGAGTTCATAGATATGTTCCCGATCTGGCGCGATAAAGAAACTTATGACTTTTTACACCTCTAGACAAAGATGAAGGTACAAACTAATATATAAAATTAGTAACTCGACAAAGTAATGCAATTTTCGAAGTTTGATGGAACTTTTAACCAAATAATTAGTCGTCTGAATCAGATAATAGATTGCCCTCAGACGAATACAAATTAATACAATATTGAAGAGCACAACCATAGAACAAAATAAGGTCATTTGGGACAGTATAGGGATGATGGTTGATAGTAGAAGACTGTAAACGTACGCCCAATTGGATGTATTTATGCATAAGGGAACCAACCGACACAGAAAGTTTTTATTATATTGAACCCTCTCACTCTAACATAAAGTACTGTAAGGATATCTTTGGTTGTTGACAGCAGAACTGGCAACTAGATTTTATATTAAAATTATGGCCGTCTTTGTCACACACCAAGGGAGCCGGGCATTCGTGCCTTGGATGATACCTGAAGTCTAAATTAATTAATTTCCGAGTCCTATCCTTTGTTCTGCACTTACACTGAGCTGCACCCCGTCACATTTGGTGGAGGTGCGGCGTTTTGAAAAATCAAAAAGAAACCTTAATTGTTATTAAGGCTCCTTATCCGTTCATAAATGCTGATTGTTTTAGACATTTTTATCTATAATCAAACATGTTTCTTTACATATTATCAACAATGTTACTACTCAGAACAGGTATATTGTGATGTATTGGACTCTTCCAGTTTAAATTTTGCATTGATATTTTTTGTTTGAAAAACTACTCGAAATTGACAATGTAGGAAGAGTTGCTTAAAAAGTTACTACTTTTCTACTAATTATTAAACGCGTTTTCAACACAAATCAATATATATTACAATTTAACAATGACAATAAAAAGTTTGACAAGATGACATGACACTCATGGTAAATAGACAGTCTTAGCATTAAGTAACCTTTTTCGTAAGTACTGTAAAAGGGTGTCGCCGCAACAAAATTCACGTAGAAAACTGTTTTTTCAACTTATTTTGGATTGCATCCAAAAAAAGCATGATATAGCTATGTTACTAATATCTAGAACTCAGGAAGAATTATATTCATTTAAAAAAGTTGGTTGAAACTATCAATAATATTTGTCATAATTATGAAAAAAAAACCGGCCAAGAGCATGTCGGGCCATGCTCAGTGTAGGGTTCCGTAGTTGCTCATCCTTCACAATAAACTGCTGTTTTAAGCTCTATAAAAAGGTCGTAAGCGCCCTAGAAACTTTAATCACTTATTACCTTCAGGAAGTCAACTTACGTCCTTTTAAAGAAAAATATGAAATTTGGCGATAACTCAAAAACGGCTCGACCGATTTTGTTCAATATCGTTTTCATTGAAATTACTTATAAGGCCTTATATAATGAATTTTTCCGAATTTTTTTGACCCGCGGTTGAAAAGTTATAGGGTTGGGGACACTATTTTTTTTGTTTTCAGAGCGAATATTTACAAAACTGCTGACTTTATCAAAAAATAATGTTAGACGACCCCTATTATTTTTACAAGACCTATTCAACGACACCCTACACACCAGTGTTGAAAAGAAAAAAAAATCACCCCCACTTTAGGTGTTCTAGAGGTACCCGAAAAAAAAATTATTTTTATTTTTAATTTACCGTTCTCTCGGCGTTATACATACACATACTCATACCAAATTTTAGCTTTCTAGTACTAATGATCACGGAGCTAAGCCGCGGACGGACGGACGGACAGACGGACATGGCGAAACTATAAGGGTTCCTAGTTGACTACGGAACCCTAAAAAAGGAGAAAGGCCTTAAGAATCATCATAATTCATTTAAACAATAATTGTGGAACAACCAATTTAACGCACGAGTTCACAGCCGAAATGGCAAATGACTTATTTTCTGAATACAAGTATTGGTACTCAACATAGAAATTACGTCACATCTCTGTAGCCATTTGTATGGAGCGTTTTCAGCGCTCTGTAGGAATGTAGAACTACGACTGTCATTCTTACTTTTAGAGCGGTTTAGTTAAGTGTAGAAAAGTCCCATATTATTGTTACATATCTATTTATTTTGGATTTACTGCTTACCACTGGACACTTATTCAAACTTTCTTTCCATATAGGTTATATCCTGCGCATTTTACTTCTATACACTAACTTAAAATGTTGTATGTTTCATCTGTATTTATTTATATGTGTATATATTATATGAATATATGTATTTATCTAAATATTATATATTAAAACTTGTTTAAGTTAGTTGCACCGCCCACAATTTATATGCTTTGCCCGAAGGTTGACTGGTAGAGAATGCCTCATGGCATTAAGTCCGCCTTTTGTACGATAAGTTTTCTTTTGTGCAATAAAGATTAAATAAATATATAAATAAAACTTATTCATAACAGTTGCGAGATCAACTTCTATGAAAACATTTACAAGCGTAAACTAAAATCCCTTCATAAACCTGTAATAAACTTAGATTATCACTTAATTTGATAAAACGAAAAGGTCAGCTAATATCACCTTTCGAGTGCCCTAAACCTTACACCAATAGAAACGTCTTAACTTGATACAAAAAGGTAATGACTTATTACTTTTTATACATAGATTGTATCAAAGTGGATCAAAAGAGCGTTCTGGCTTGCAATAACGACGAATTACGCTTAGACCGAATTACTAAAACACCCCTCAATATCTCAGCAATAAAAGCCAATCGTATGTCTATGGTAGGAAGGTAGGGGATTGTATAGCCATTGTTTGAGAGGTGAAGTAGTAAGGTGGCGTTTTAGACAATAGACGCCATATTGGATTTTCGCGGAATGAAGGGGATCAAAATACAACTCTTTTAATTTTGGAACAGAAGCTTCAATATTGGCGTGATTTCATTAGTGGGATAGGTTCATGCAAGACTTAAAGGTAACCGTGATTTTTTTTGGTGTTCGAAAAATCTTAATAATGACTTATCTTTCCTGAATTTACGTCAGTTTATTTACAAATTTAAATTGATATTCAATGCAAGTAGGTATCAAATACATGTCTGATTCTTTGGAAAACATTCCTGTCCGTCACTCTCTCACAATACCTACTACACAGAAAGAGACAGGTAATTATGTTGCGCGGAAAATAGTCGCGTATGCCAGTTATACTACAGGTGGGTGATGAAGCCAAGAAACTCGCCCCTTTTTTCTTTTTCCATTAACCTTTTACCTACAACCTACAAGCATTCATAATTTATGAGTTTCATCTAAGCTTTCTCAAATAGGCAGGAGGTTAACTATTTTATTGAAGTTTATGTACATTGTGTAGGACATTAGAATTGGAACTCAGGAGGGTTTGTAACATACCTTAAGATCATAATAGTAATACATTACATAATTAGGGCGGTAAATTCGTGAACGTGAATGTCCCATATCACAGGTATTTGTGGCCTGAACCAGAGGCGAGGGCCATAAATATCCGGTCTAGGGCTTTACGAATTACTGCCCGTGGTTGAACTAAGGTTTTACCTCTTGCCTTGGCCAGAAAAGCGCACTTGCAGTTGACAGAAAATCACACACAAAATTTATTATAATCTCATCTTTTTTATTGTCTGCCGACTTTACCAATAATAATGACGAATGCTTGTGTATTTATTTATCGTGTGGGTGATAAACGTATTGAATAATGTAGAAAACAATTAATTTAATTCCATGAACAAGACCTACACACAATGTAATTTATTATTGAATAAAATCATCTAAAAATGAACACGGTCTACCTTTCTATCACACGCACACATTAATAGCCAAAATACAATTATGACAAAACAAAACAAAAATTAAATTTTCCCGTCAGTGTATAGATAAGTCATAGATTGCACAAACCGACAGCCAAATTTGACGACGCGCTTGGCGCAGTTTGCAGACACCTGCCTACTGAGCCGGCGGTCCCGGGTTCAATCCCGGCCGGGGCAAATATTTGTGTGATGAACTCGAATATTTGTTCTTGGGTCATGGATGTTATCTATATATGTATTTATATATTATGTATATCGTCGTCTAGTACGCATAGTACAAGCTATGATTAGTTTGGGACTAGATCGATTTGTGTAAGATTGCCCCTTAATATTTATTATTTATTTATTATTTATAGATTACTAGGTAAATATACATTTATACATGTATAACTTGGTACCTACAGCATAACCCTGTCCACGCTTTTACGCAGTCGTTTGATCTACGGCCAATCTTGCAACTAAAACAGGTGTACCAACCTAACCCTGTTAGCCGCCCTGTTGTTGGCAGTGCCGACTATTACGCCGTCTGCGTTATTACGTTAGGTGGCCTTATTCCTTTTAAAATTTATTTTTTGTATATTATGACAAATATATTGTTAATTTCAACCAACTTTTTGAAGTGAGTATTACTTTCCCTGAGTTCTAGAAAGTATCAAAGCTATTTCATGCTTTTATGGCGTGTAGTCGAAAATAATAAAAAAAAAAACAACAATTATCAATGAAAAATTCAAACTACATGTTTCAAATATATACCAATAAATCGCAATGGCCCTGTTCTAAGTAGCAACATTATGTTAAGAAACATGTTTACATAGAAAAAAATGTCTAAAACAATCAGCATTTTTGAACGGATAAGGAGCCTACAAGCGTATTTTTATGGTTTGTAGGAGTAACAGTATTGAATTCCTCTGTTTTGACGACAAACGTTACGAGGCCTTATTCCTTTTAAATTGCTGATTGTTTTAGAAATTTTTCTTTATGATAAAACATGTTTCTTAACATATTATTGATGTTACTATTTAAATAGAACAGGGCTATTGGGATTTATTGGTATATATTTAAAACCACTTTAAAACCTATAGTTTGAATTTTTCATTGATAATTTTTGTTTCAAAAACTACTCGAAATTGACAAAATTCACGCGGAAAATTAGATTTTTCAACTTATTTTCGACTGCAAGCAATGAAAGCATGCTATGCTACCTAGAACTCGGGGAAAAGTATTATTCACTTCAAAAAGCTTAAGGAAAAATTTAAAAAGGAGCTACCTGGTGGAAGAAACCGGGAAATTAGCTCCTAGCTAAGTTCAAGCTAGGGTAATCCAGAGGTACCGGGTTCTTATTCAATTTTTCTTCAAGCTTTGATCTTTGCATCAATGGTTTAGAATTGAATACCTAAAAAAAATGCGTTAGGTACTAAAATAGGTCTCTTTTACCGCAATTTGATTGTGACAGAATGACAAATGTGTAAGGTAATTCAATTTTTCGAGTTCACTTGTCTTTACTGTTTTGCCGTACACAATTGTGACATCACCATGTATCTTATAGGAAAACTGAAGAAATTAGTATTCTTATTTGCATTCGTTTATTGCTGTGAATAAACGAATAGGTACAGTAGGGTGTTTACATTATATGGCAGTCAATACATGAAGCCCTGTAAGAGCATTGCAATTTTCTTAAAAGCTAAAAATTAAAAACTAAACTTCCTATATTAAATATTCCATATGATTTTTCAAATTAGGTACCTACCTAAATAATTAAATACAATAAAAAAAACTCCCATGGTATACAGGTTTAAGCGAATTATTTTTAATCGGCCTATATTTTACTTATTTATTTATCGTATGGCATTACGTACTTTAGGTCACTGGATAATCAAGTTAATAACTAAGATTAAAATTTTGCCCGTATCAAGTAGGCAGCCGCTTCATCAGAGATGTTTGCGATGTATTTTACAAAAAAAAAACTTTTTTAAGGTTCCGTACCCAAAGGGTAAAAACGGGACCCTATTACTGAGACTTCGCTGTCTGTCCGTCCGTCCGTTCGTCTGTCACCAGGCTGTATCTCAAGAACAGTGATAGCTAGACAGTTGAAATTTTCACAAATGATGTATTTCTACTGCCGCTATAACAACAAATACTAAAAATAAAATAAATATTTAAGGGGGGCTCCCACACAACAAACTTGTTATAGTATGGTACGGAACCCTTCATGCGCGAGTCAGACTCGCACTTGCCTTTTTTTTTGGTATGGCCCAGCTCACAGCGCGCGCTCGCTACAACACCGCTCAAGTAGGGACCCACTCTAATCGTAAAGGGGTGTTATGGGAACAATTTGGCATGTTTTGATTCCCCGATTGTCCCGTAATTGACATTTATTGGACTAAACGGGGCGAATTGAGTTTCTGCACTCTTATTAATTTAGTATGTTTGTGTGAGTGATTTATTTTATTTAGTGGGTATTTGATTGAAGACACAGCAGTCAATAATTTGTAAATGAATAATTGAATTTATTTAGCGTTGTTAATTTATTGCGTAGAGAAACAAGAGTGTATTTTGTTTTAACTAAAAATAACCAACGTCATTGGAGAGAAATGCTTTTCAAAACAGCAATTCAAATTTTAAAAACTTGAAATATGGTAGTGTGCCTATAGTTTTTGAATAGTTTCCTCAATTTCGCCAGGATTCTATCATCAGATCCTAAGCTCATGACAATGGAACCGACTTAATAGAAAATAATAATAATTACAGTTTTCCAAATCGGTCCAGTCGTCTTCGTGTAGGTAATTTGGGAACATATATACATGCATAAAGAAATACAACATCATCATCATCATCATCATCAGCCTGGACATAGGCCTTCCCCAGTTCGCGCCACCATACCCGGTCCTCAGCTTTCCGCATCCAACCGCTTCCCGCCACTCTTTTTAGGTCGTCGGTCCACCTGGCGGGAGGCCGTCCTACAGGGCGTGTCGTTCGTGGTCTCCACTCTAGAACTCGTCTGCCCCATCGACCATCGGCTCTACGACAAATATGCCCCGCCCACTGCCACTTCAACTTGCATATCTTTAGGACTATGTCGGTCACTTTGGTTCTCCGTCGGATCTCCTGGTTCCGGATTTTGTCCTTCAGAGAAACTCCGAGCATAGCCCTCTCCATAGCTCGCTGAGCAACTTGGAATTTGTGGACGAGGCCTTTTGTTAGTGTCCACGTCTCGGTCCCATAAATAAGGACCGGAAGGACGCACTGGTCGAAGACTTTGGACTTAAGGCACTGGCAGTGATGATGACTGAAAAATATGGCACAACTTCCCGTATGCTGCCCAGCCCAACCTGATTCTTCTGTCAGCTTCTTTGTCGAAGTTGTTTCTACCTAACTGGAATACCTGGCCTAGGTACGTGTACTCTTTAACAACTTCGATGCTAACATTATCGACCGTGATCGGTATTGGGTCTACGAATGAATTGAACATAACTTTAGTTTTATCCACATTCATTCCCAGACCCACCTGTCTGGAAGAAACATTTAGGCTCCGCAACATCTCCGACAAGTCCTCCAACGATTCAGCCAAGATGACTATGTCGTCAGCGAATCGAAGGTGTCAAATATATTATAGGTACTATATGACGACGCGGTTGGCGCAGTGGTTAAGCAACCGCCTACTGAGCCGACGGTCCCGGGTTCGAATCCTGGCAAGGGCAAATATTTGTGTGATGAACACGAATATTTGTGCCTGGGTCATGGATGTTCTATGTATTTAATTATCTATATAAGTATGTACATATATCGTCGCCTAGTACCCATAACACAAGCCTTCTTGAGCTTAATTTGGGATTAGGTTGATTTGTGTGAGGTTGTCTGATATTTATTTATTTATTTATTTATTTATTTATTTATTTATTTATTTATTTATTTATTTATTTATTTATTTATTTATTTATTTATTTATTTATTTATTTATTTATTTATTTATTTATTTATTTATTTATTTATTTATTTATTTATTTATTTATTTATTTATTTATTTATTTATTTATTTATTTATTTATTTATTTATTTATTATAAATATATTCACCGTTTATATTGATGCCCCGTCCATTCCAGTCCAGAGATACAAACAGTAAAGAAATACAAACAACAATTAAACATATATACTGCCGAATTGAGAAACTGCTCCGTTTTTTACGTCAATTTAAAGGTTCCGTACCCGAAGGGTAAAAGACAGGACCTAAGACTCCACTGTCCGTCCGTCTGTCTGTCTTTATGGCTCTATCTCATGATCTGTGATGTATTTCCGTTGCCGCTATAACAACAAATAGTAAAAACAGAGTAAAATAAATATTTAAGTAAAATCTAGACACGCGGCAGCGTGTCCAGCCAAGTTCACCCCAGGAACTGGCGGGCAGCAGCCGTGTGTTATATTACACGAACCGTTTGGGGCCACTTTTGACCCCCCAATAACTCCAAATCTATTTAACATAAAAACATGAAATTTGGTTTATGTATTTAGATCTTTTAGAACAACTAGAACCCCAAATTTCATAAATATAAATTAAATAGTTAATGAGATATTAAAGTCAAAAAAAGGGTTTTTTATCACTGACTGACTGACTGACTAAGTAATCAAAAACCTAACCCACTTCCAGGTGACCTAGAAAGGTGAAATTTGGCATTCAGCTTGGTAATTGTGTGTGTACACATAAAAAAATCGAAAACAGTGATTTTTTTACTTTTATAATAATTATTTTATATTTATGCTTCTTGCCTCAGAACTCCGTCATTTATTAACCGATTTGGAAAATTCTTTCTTTGTTTCAGAGATGTACTAGCATAGCACACACACACACACACACACACACACACACACACACACACACACACACACACACACACACAAGAATCCAACACGTACCAACCGATTTGGAAAATTCTTTGTTTGTTTAAAAGATGTACTAGAATAGCACACACACAAGTACCTAATTAATAATTAAGTAATTTACACGTCATAATAATTTCTGTACAAAAAGTAATGATATCCCATCAAAAACATAAATGTTAAATGAGAGCCAAGTTCAATATCGCGTGCATCGTTGTCGACTTCGCCGACAAAATAATTGAGATCTACATGGGCGCCAAGTTCTTTGCCCTAAAATGTTTAGATATATTTTACTTGGGGTGTAATTCAATATCAAGATTTGACTTGGCTAGTTTTCACAAACTGACTAAATTTTATAAAAGTAACATAGTATTATTATCAAGCTAACAGTATAAGTAACAGGACGTACACTAACTTGCGTACTTACCTTTACGAAAATAGGTTAATTATTAGACAAATATAATAAGAAATTTATATGTAAAAACTAGCCAAGTCAAGTCTTGATATTGAATTACACCCCAAGTAAAATATATCTAAACATTTTAGGGCAAAGAACTTAGCGCCCATGTAGATCTCAATTATTTTGTAGGCGAAGTCGACAACGTTGCACGCGATATTGAACTTGGCTTTCATTTAACATTTATGTTTTTGATGGGATAGTCCTTTTCAAAATTCATATTTGGAGAATCCGGTTGCGTTAACTTTGCACCTTATTTGTATCCGCCGCCATACATACCAGATGCAAACTTAACTTAACCCGGCCAGTTAAGATGGGATAATTATTTGTATGGAACGCTCGGCGCGCGAGTTGGACTCGCACAACTTAGCCGGTTCTTTATCCTTTAAGAGGGGATTCTGCGGGCCTATGACGGTTGCTTTTATCACGCGATAAATAAGTGACAAAGCATCCGTCACGTTATGACAAGACGCGAGTGTGAGTGACAGAAGCTTTGTCATTTATTTATCATGCAATAAACACAGAGCGAGACGTGGTCTCTAACTATGGGCCTTTTAAGGAAGCTCAGAGTCACTCAGCGAGCTATGGAAAGAGCTATGCTCGGGATTTGTCCCCGAAATCGAATCAGAAATGAAGAGATTCGTAGACGAACCAAGGTCATCGACATAGCAAACCGGGTAAGCAAGCTGAAGTGGCAATGGGCGGGGCACGTAGCTCGAAGGACCGATGGCCATTGGGGCAGAAAGGTTCTCGAGTGGAGATCACGTACCGGCAAGCGCAGTGTAGGACAACCACCCGCAAGGTGGTCGGACGACCTGGTTAGAGTTGCGGGGACTCGCTGGATGCGGGTCGCTGCTATCCGGCCCATGTGGAAGTCTATTGAGGAGGCCTGTGTCTAGCAGTGGACGTCCTATGGCTGAAATGATGATGATGATGATGAAACACAACCATCATAGGCACGCTGGTGACTAAAAAAACATATTCTGGATGGGTATAAATAAAAATAAATAAATATCCGTCCGCTGTAACGTTGCACGTACATGTATTATTATTATTATTATATAACAAGATACTTATTCCCTAAAACCTACATAAATTACATCATTTAAAATAAAAAGTAAACTAAAAACATAAATAAACAAATAACTAAATCTATTAAACACTAACTATTAATTAAACATGATTAAAACAGCTATAAGTAACAAATAATTATAATAACAACTATAAAAAACATCGGACGGAAAACAAGCAGAAATATACTAAACGTTCAACACTTGTGCGCGCGACGATAAACTACTTTGAGTCGAGATAAGAGAATAGCGCACGGATTGGCTGTCGCCTATTTGACGAGTTCTGCATCTGAATGTTAGGGACGCTTTGCTAACGGCCATTGCGAATTATTTCTTTCCGTGGTACACCTGTGCCGGAGCGTTCACTAGTTTTATCTAAGTGTCGTCTTACGAGCCGGTACACATTAAATAGTACCCATTTAATTTCGCCGTCCTTCCTCCAACGTATTTGGACAAAATTTTTAATTATAAATAAATTCAGTGTTTGTGTCCGCACCCCGATAGGGTAAGTTGAACAAGTATTATTTTTAAGTAGTGTTTAGCTTTAAGTTAGTGTTTGTGTCAAAACCTAGTGCTTACTACGTCCTAATCCTTTCCTATGAGATGAATAACCACTTACTACACTTTTTGTAGCATCGCACTGTGCACTTTGCACGAAACGACCTAACCGCCTTACGTTTCATATGAACTTACGACCTTTTGTTTCGGTATGGTGAACTTTCTAAATTACATTTTTATATTTGCAATTATCGCAATAGTATGCTTCATCTAGTCAACATTTTCAGTATTAACGTAACCTTAAAACTCTCTTTGAGACTAAATTTTGACCGTTAAATTATTTATCGGAATACCCTTTTTTAAAAATTGTTAACATGTTAACTTTTCCTTTGTTCTTAATATTTTTTCTGTAACTCCGTTCTGATAGTGAACACTCACACCAACTGCTTTCGGCTTCTATTCCTAGGCAAAGAAAGGTTTTCACTATCAGCGGAGGAAATCGAGCAAATTATAACCGGAACGTTGTAACATTCCAGGGTGCGTAATTACGGCTTAGAGAATCCGACCTTACGGCCTTAGGGATAAGGTCCAGGGATTCCAGCAGCGCCTTATCGCCGCCTTACCACCTCGCAGCCGCGCAGTACATAACACCAGCTACCCGGTGCGCCCCGGTCTACCACCAGCTCCGCGACCGGTCAACTCCTCGCAGCCGCCTTCGCCGACTACGTTCGCCTTCCAGGAGAGTACCGAACTACGCGAGTCAAACCAGACGGGCTTCACCCCCACGACCAATATTTTAAATAAATTGTTATTTTGTTGTTGACTTCAGTTGTTTCCTTTAGCACCACATCCTGGGGAACTGAACGTCACACTGGCGCCCTCTAACGTGGTCTTAAGGTCTGGTTTTACTCCGTAGAGTAGTTGTGTGTTTTGTGTTTTTTATTTTTGTGAACGTTTTCTATTTGTTTTTGGTTGCCCGTAACTAAAGTGTACGACTCTGCTCATTTATAATCTTGTTGTTTTTTTTCTTCCGGAAAGTTTCGAAATTTATATATATATATATTATCAATTGTTGTCACGTATTAAATCTCTTTGTACGCATATATTGCATCTTTAATAATTTATTTCGCACTCTTTATTGTGTTCATGTGGTACTACCAAACACAAAAGTGTTAACTTTATTAATTATTTCGCAAGGTGGTACACATTAGTTGCAATTTATTACTGCTTATTTTTTCTTTTGTTTTGTGAATGTGATTTTATTTTCATGCTTTATTTTTTTGGTTTTTGCCATTTTTACAACCATAACGTCTGTAGTCTGCTTTGTAACAGAACGGAGTCGTTTTTTAATACTTGTTCAACACCTTCCTTATTGCGGTGCATTTAAAGTTATTTTCTGGTTTTATTAATTTACATTTGGGTATAATCCATGGATTTCCCTGTAAAATTTTTGTCGCTCCAAAAGGCTGAACTGGAGTATGAGGTGCAAATTAGGGGCACTACTCCGGCAGCTACTGTTCAGGATTTGCGAAAGCAAATTGCCAAATTAGGGCCGTTATTTCCTTCTGAGGATATTTTAGAAAGTCCATTTAAAATAGATGATGACTTGAAAGGAGCCAACGAAGTCCTCATGAAGATCAAGTCTCTCCTTGATTCTTCGTTGGATAGGAATGCCGTGCTGCGAGTGCAAAACTATTTGCACCACCTGTATCACCGACTTAAGCGGATGGGGGTGGAAGAAGCCTCGCTACAGGCACATGAAGCCTGTATAGACGAATTTCAGGTTTTATTTCAGCGGTTCAATTCCGTTAAGGACGATGTTGAAGTGGATAAGTTGGTGGCACCTATTATACACAGCAATCCTGAACAGCAGCCAGCTATGCCTCCTTTTAATATAAATGTGTCATGCGATCGTGGTGTTACTAGTGAACTGCCTAAGATTAAGTTTGACGGAAAAACGTGCGTCCGGGCATTTATACAACGCATTACGGAATTTAGCAAAGCTAGGAACGTCTCTACTTCCAAACTTCTTTCTTTCGCCACGGAAATTTTTACTGGTGACGCATTACACTGGTTCCGCGGTGTCCAGGGCCAGGTATCTGATTGGGATGATTTAGTCGAACGACAAACAAGATTTTGATCAAGCAGATTTTGATTACCGGTTACTCTCAGAAATTTGTGCAAGGACTCAAGGTGAGACCGAAAATATTACTATATATTTGGCTATAATGTCTGGGCTGTTCGCGCGCCTATCCAAATCATTGTCAGAAGAGGACAAGCTGGAGATTCTTCTTCACAACATCAGGCCTTGCTATGCGAGCACATTGGCCTCAGCCACCAACATTGCTGATATTGACAGTCTTAAATCTTTATGTCGTAATTATGAAAACATACAAGCGCGTCTAACTGGTTTTCGTGAACCTCCCAAACAGACATCTGAAACCATGGCACCCGAATTTGCATATTGTGGTCATTCATCACATAAAAACAATATCAGTAACACAAATCAAAATTATAATCAAAATTCGAATTGTAACTACAATAAAAACAAAACTTATCCTAATTATAAACCTAATAATAATAATAATAAATATGTACATGCGATGCATACTTCAAATTCTAAATCATTATTTTGTCCCAGGTGTCGTGTGAACACGCATAACTTGCGTCAGTGTCAAGCAGATAAGAATAGAATTGTTTGTTTTGTCTGTGGACGTGAGGGTGTAAAAACTCCTGAATGTCCAAATTGTAATAAACACAAGCCAGGTTCGTCAAAAAACTAGGGGACCTGCAGACTTGTGACAATTCTGTACAAAATATTAAGTTTGATAACGAAGATTGGGTTAAATGGTTACAAACAGTAAATTTCTATTTTAATTCGTACAAAATCGACACAATTCTGCAGAACCAACCGGTTAAAGACCCTCGGCCTTATGCATCAGTACGGATTTATAACTTGACGTTGTTAGGTCTATTAGACTCCGGCTCAGCTGTCACCATAGTTGGTAATAATATTCATCACAGTTTGGAGCAGCACGGTATTCAACTTCAACAGGGTCCTAATATAACCGTCACTGCTGCTGGAGGTCAATCCATGAAAAGTATAGGTTTCATGAACTTGCCAATTAATTTTGAGGACACTTTTCATGTTGTCAAGGCTTTTGTTGTGCCAGACATTAACATAGACCTCGTTTTAGGTATAGACTTTTGGCACAAATTTCAGATTTTTCCAAAACACTTAACTAGCATTACCTTTTCTAGTGACTTTGTTTCCAATGCTAGTCTCGATGTAAATCAACCCTCCTTTTTGCAGGACTACGATCATTTATCTGATACTGAAAGGCCTCTAGCCGACAATATAATTGCACAATTTAACGATATCTCTTCCGAATCCAAGGGGTTGGGTGAGACTGGGTTGATAACTCACCGAATAGATACGGGAGATGCGCAGCCTATTCGACAGCGTTATTACAGGATGTCCCCAGAAAAACAGCGCATCTTAATCGAACAGGTGGACGAAATGTTAGCACTCGACGTTATCGAGAGCTGTGAAAGTGCTTGGTCTTCGCCGGTTCTCGTTGTGACCAAAAAGAATGGCCAGCCCCGTTTCTGTCTTGATAGCCGGAAATTGAACTCTGTCACGAAACGCGACGCGTACAATTTGCCGTACGTGTCTGAAATCTTGGACAATCTCCGTGACGCTCGCTATCTTACCAGCATAGATTTGTCCAAGGCGTTTTGGCAGATTCCAATTGCACCGGAGGACAGGGACAAGACGGCGTTCTACATTCCGGGCCGTGGTACCCTAAGATTTAAGCGTACAGCATTTGGCTTGACCAACGCACCGGCGACCCAGCAACGTTTGGTTGACATGCTTTTTAGGGAATTTGAGCTCAAGGTGTTCGCGTACCTCGATGACATCATCATCGTCTCGAGTGATTTTAATTCTCATGTCTCCCTTTTGCTTCGCGTGCTAGATAAATTAAAGCAGGCCAATCTGACTGTGAACCTCGAAAAGTGCCAGTTCTTTCGAAGTCAACTTAGGTACTTGGGCTATGTTGTTGACAGTGGTGGGCTACGTACCGATCCTGAGAAAGTGCAGGCCATCCTTAATTACCCGACACCTACTTGTCGGAAGGACATTAAGCGTTTCCTCGGGACCGCTACGTGGTACCGTCGTTTTGTCCCTAGCTTCAGCACCATAGCCGGCCCTCTCAATAGGTTGACATCAAGCAAGAAGGGTGGCCCACCGTTCGTCTGGACTCCCGAAGCTGATGCTGCTTTCCAAAAACTTAAGGAGTGTCTCGTTTCCGCTCCAGTTCTTTCCTGCCCTGACTACGACAAGCCATTTGAAGTGCATACTGACGCTAGCAACTACGGCGTGGGAGCTATGCTAACACAGATCGTAGATGGTAAGGAGCACCCTATCGCTTATATGAGCAAGTCGTTGTCAGCGGCAGAAAAGAACTACAGTATTACGGAGCGTGAGACGCTGGCTGTAGTTGTAGCCTTAGAGCATTGGAGGTGTTATTTAGAGAACGGAAAGCCTTTCACCGTTTATACTGATCATAGTGCTTTAAAATGGTTCCTTTCTCTAAATAACCCTACCGGTAGGTTGGCTCGTTGGGGTGTTAGGATGTCCGCTTTTCATTTCGAGCTGAAACATCGTCGCGGCGTTGACAACGTCATCCCGGATGCACTTTCAAGGGCATTCCCAGTTAATGCAATAAGTACTTCAGGCTCGTTTTTGACGACAACCGACCCGTGGTACAAAAATATTTACAACTCGTGCTTAACAAAACCGCAGAATTTTTCTAATTTCCTCATAAAGAATAATTCTTTATTCAGACTTTCGAAGAATAAGCACGACCTGACTGATTTAACCTCTGAATTTTCTTGGAAGGAGGTTGTTCCGCGTGAGATTCGTGACCAGGTCATCCATGAAAATCACGCAGAACCTACTGCCGGACATCTTGGCATTTTTAAAACGTACCGTCGTCTTGCGTTGCGTTACTTTTGGCCAGGCATGCACCAAGACGTCGTAAAATTTGTTGGTTCCTGTCCAAAGTGTCTCGCTTATAAGGCCCAGAACCATCCTACCTTGGGTGAAATGGGACGTCCTAAAAAATGTAGCCGTCCGTTTCAGGTTATTTCTATAGATCTTATGGGTCCCTTGCCCGTCACCCGTAAGCAGAACAGCTACATATTAGTTGTCACTTGTTGTTTTACTAAGTTTTGCCTCGTAACTTCTTTGCGAGCAGCCACTGCTGTTGCGGTCTGTAAATTTCTGGAAGACTGCGTTTTTCTCATACATGGAGTTCCGCAGACTATTTATTTGGACAATGGCAGTCAATTCATAAGCAAGGTCACGGGATCGCTTTTCAAACAGTACAAGGTGCCTAACGTAAACTTCACGCCAAAATATACTCCGCAAGTAAATCTTGTCGAACGACACAATCGTACGATCATCACGTGCCTGTCGACATTTGTGGAGGACGATCATCGTTCGTGGGATACTTTCATTCCGAAAGTGCAGTTCGCCATAAACAATTCGGTGAATGAGGCAACTGGGTTTACTCCTTCATTCTTGGTATACGGTAGAGAGATCGTTACTTGCGGCTCACATTATGTAAATGATGATCAAGCTGATGATGAGCTTGTATTCCTTCCACGTGATGTATATGCCGAAAATGTGGGTGGTCTTTCGGAAATATTTAATAAGGTCCAAAGCAAACTCTGGCAAGCTCATGTTAAAAACACGTGTCATTACAATCTGCGTCGTAAACCCATGGAGTTTCAAGTGGGCGACGTCGTAATGAAGCGTGCGTATGTTCTCAGCGACAAAGATAAATTTTTTAGCAAGAAACTGGCACCGAAATTCTTAAAATGTCGCATTATAGAGAAAAAATCCCCATTAGTTTATGTACTTGAAGACATGGCAGGAAAGAATATTGGCACTTGGCATATAAAAGATTTAAAAATGATTGGTTTAAATAAATAATTAAATATAATGTATGACGTGTAATGAAGGATGATAAAATAATTATTATGCATTGCTTACCTTTGCTCACTTTATACTATCTAGACTACTCATAACTCTCGTATGGGTCACTATTATCCAAAATAAAATAGTAACCTCAATTAATGGAAAAGTCGCATTAGTAACCTTTGATATGGTAACTATAGCTCGTTCGCAAGCGTGATGTATGGAAGTTTGAATTATGTATGGGTAAATACGTTAGTTTGACTTAGGAGTACGGATTTTATTTTTATATAACAAAATCCTTCCGTGACGCGGCGGGTAATGTAACGTTGCACGTACATGTATTATTATTATTATTATATAACAAGATACTTATTCCCTAAAACCTACATAAATTACATCATTTAAAATAAAAAGTAAACTAAAAACATAAATAAACAAATAACTAAATCTATTAAACACTAACTATTAATTAAACATGATTAAAACAGCTATAAGTAACAAATAATTATAATAACAACTATAAAAAACATCGGACGGAAAACAAGCAGAAATATACTAAACGTTCAACACTTGTGCGCGCGACGATAAACTACTTTGAGTCGAGATAAGAGAATAGCGCACGGATTGGCTGTCGCCTATTTGACGAGTTCTGCATCTGAATGTTAGGGACGCTTTGCTAACGGCCATTGCGAATTATTTCTTTCCGTGGTACACCTGTGCCGGAGCGTTCACTAGTTTTATCTAAGTGTCGTCTTACGAGCCGGTACACATTAAATAGTACCCATTTAATTTCGCCGTCCTTCCTCCAACGTATTTGGACAAAATTTTTAATTATAAATAAATTCAGTGTTTGTGTCCGCACCCCGATAGGGTAAGTTGAACAAGTATTATTTTTAAGTAGTGTTTAGCTTTAAGTTAGTGTTTGTGTCAAAACCTAGTGCTTACTACGTCCTAATCCTTTCCTATGAGATGAATAACCACTTACTACACTTTTTGTAGCATCGCACTGTGCACTTTGCACGAAACGACCTAACCGCCTTACGTTTCATATGAACTTACGACCTTTTGTTTCGGTATGGTGAACTTTCTAAATTACATTTTTATATTTGCAATTATCGCAATAGTATGCTTCATCTAGTCAACATTTTCAGTATTAACGTAACCTTAAAACTCTCTTTGAGACTAAATTTTGACCGTTAAATTATTTATCGGAATACCCTTTTTTAAAAATTGTTAACATGTTAACTTTTCCTTTGTTCTTAATATTTTTTCTGTAACTCCGTTCTGATAGTGAACACTCACACCAACTGCTTTCGGCTTCTATTCCTAGGCAAAGAAAGGTTTTCACTATCAGCGGAGGAAATCGAGCAAATTATAACCGGAACGTTGTAACATTCCAGGGTGCGTAATTACGGCTTAGAGAATCCGACCTTACGGCCTTAGGGATAAGGTCCAGGGATTCCAGCAGCGCCTTATCGCCGCCTTACCACCTCGCAGCCGCGCAGTACATAACACCAGCTACCCGGTGCGCCCCGGTCTACCACCAGCTCCGCGACCGGTCAACTCCTCGCAGCCGCCTTCGCCGACTACGTTCGCCTTCCAGGAGAGTACCGAACTACGCGAGTCAAACCAGACGGGCTTCACCCCCACGACCAATATTTTAAATAAATTGTTATTTTGTTGTTGACTTCAGTTGTTACCTTTAGCACCACATCCTGGGGAACTGAACGTCACACAAATCGTGCAAGTCACGTTAGCTGCTGGGTTGTCTTGATTGCATACAACAACGTCTAAGCGTAATTAAAACACACTTAGCGTTTCCTCTACTTCCTTTGAGTAAGCTGCCTGCTGAAGTGCGCAGGAGTGCGCGCGAGTAACGCGATACTCGCCAGGGCTGGCACTAAAGATAGAACGGTCTTAAGGGGCTAATTTTTTTTAATGTGCGATAGACAAACAGTTGACCTCGAACATATTGATGTTAAGTAACGATGAGGCCTCAGATGAAGCATGCTTGTCTAGAAGGTGCCTATTCACTCACGACTTGAAGAAATCTAAGTTATATTTTTCACGGAAAAGGCGCGCAGGGAGAGAGTTCCACTCATTTGCTGGTAAAACATATGGTAAAAATAGGACCCTATTATTAAGACTCCACTGTCCGCCCGTCTGTGTGTCATCAGGTTCTATCTCATGAACCGTGATAGGTAGACCGTTGAAATTTTCCGATATGATGTATTTCATTTGCCGCTATAACAACAAATAGTAAAAAACAGATTAAAATAAATATTTAAGCACACTTAATGCATTCTCTCTCTTCCCTTTTTATTCAATCACTGACTCTCGAGTCACAGGCTTTGACCTAGTTCGAGAGGCAGAGGCTCATTCTTGGTGTAACTGCTACAAACCTAATGGTTAACGTATTGTTATAAAACACTATTGTGATGTTATATATTAGGTTTTTAAGTCAATAAAGTTTTTGTTATTATTATTTAAAAATAATAATAATTGAAAGTATGACACAACAGCATGGCGTCTTTTTATTTATTCTGTATTTGAGAAAAGCATTTTAAGTACATATATTTCGGAAAACAATCTATTTTTCCGGTATTTTTACGTTACCCTAGGCCGTAAGTTGGATTTTCTGGGGAGAAAGTCGCGCATCCTGTCCCTCCGGCCAAAGCAAGACATAAAGCTTAAGACAAACGGGCGGCAATTCGTAAACCCAAGACCTTATATTTATGGTCCAAAACCTGCGATCTGGGACATTCTCGAATTTGGCGCCCTAGGTATGTAATGTATCTACTAAGTATATTTACCCACACTGAAATTAAATAATCACTATTCACCCCCTTTGAAATTAAATATAAATCCTAAGGAAATAAGATCAGTGACAACCCTACCTGCTTGTCACGAGCTGTCGCCCTAGCATTAGGAAGTGTATTGTTTACGAGAAAACCATAGATTAAATCAGGGTACACCTTAACTCGTGCATATAAAGTTCAATTTAAAACAATCTTATATTTAAACGCTAGCTTAGGACAATCATTATTTTCAACTTTGTTGTCTGCTGTATAAACTTGGCATGTCTTTACAGAGTTTCGCTGCTTAAGAACAAAAGATAACTTAGTCCTTGTGTCTTGGGGTAGTAAATAGACAGTATTTGATAAAATAGCCAATGTCATAATAATAATAATTATGAAACACTATCCAACGGCTTAGAGAATTGAACTACAGGAGACGCCTTCGCCGTATCCTTCCAAACAAAAACCGGCCAAGAGCATGTCGGGCCACGCTCAGTGTAGGGTTCCGTAGTTGCTCATCCTTCACAATAAACTGCTGTTTTAAGCCCGAGGTTTAAGTTAAGACAGATTTTAAGCTCTATAAAAAGGTCGTAAACGCCCTAGAAACTGTAATCACTTATTACCTTCTGGAAGTCAACTTACGACCTTTTAAAGAAAAAATATGAAATTTGGCGATAACTCAAAAACAGCTTGACCGATTTTGTTCAATATAGTTTTCATTGAAAGTACTTATAAGGCCGCATTAACATGAATTTTTCCATATTTTTTTGACTTGTGGTTCAAAAGTTAGAGGGGGGGGGGACACAATTTTTTTTATTTTCGGAGCGAATATTTACAAAACTACTGACTTTATCAAAAAGTAATGTTTGAAAACCCCTATTATTTTCAAGAGACCTATTCAACGACACCCCACACACTAGGGTTGAAACGAAAAAAAAAAATCACCCCCACTTTAGGTGTTCGAGAGGTACCCGAAAAAAAATTTTTTTTTTAGTTTTTATTTTACCGTTTTGTCGGCGTGATACATACACATACTCATACCAAATTTCAGCTTTCTAGTACTAATGATCACGGAGCTAAGCCGCGGACGGACGGACAGACGGACAGACGGACAGACGGACAGACGGACATGGCGAAACTATAAGGGTTCCTAGTTGACTACGGAACCCTAAAAAAGTCTGCCAAAATCTGAGGCAGGTGTGAGAGGTAATATAAACAATCTGCACACACGTGCAAAACTCTCTCATTACTACTTGATCAGTATTCAGTTTATATTTAAATATGCATTTTTAGAATAGAATAGATTTTTATTTTGGAGCAAATATGTCCAAAACATTAATGTATTTTTTTTCTATAGTTATGGCGATCTATTGTCGTAGATCTCGTATCTTCTTATAGTAGCGGTTCTGGGTACGAAGCCTGGCCACACTGGCCAGGGCAAATATTTGTATGATGGACTCGAATATTTGTTCCTGGGTCATAGATGTATATCGTCGTTTAGTATCCATAGTACAAGCTTTGCTTAGTTTGGGACGGTCGATTTGTGTTAGATTATCCCTTAATATGTATTTATTTATTTACTGTCCTACCTGTTCGTAAAAATATTAAGCATGTATAAATATATAAATGTCTACGGTAAGACAATTAGTGTAAGAAAGATTTGGATGGTGCTTCGGATCGGGGAAGGAAGAGGAAGTTCTTAAACGGTCAAGTGACGCTTGACATAAATGGGGGCACGTTTTTATTCTGAATTACTCTGAGGTTGGCTGAGAAAGATCGCTTTTCAACAATAAGACAGAGCGTGTTTACCAATTGTTTGTGTTTTTAAATTTTTTATGTTAGCAGACGTTACTGCTTTAATAAAAATTATTAAGACAGAGCGTGGCTCAATATCGCTAAAAGTTTATGTGTCTGATAATATCATTACCATTCACTTCACCACCATTTGCGATCACCATCTAGTAAGTAGGAAGGTAACATGATAGACGTCTATCATACATACCTACCTATACTTACTACGTTGATAAAGCTATTATGGTGGAGTACCAAATGAGCATCGGGTCGGGGATCCGTGATGGATCACAAAGATTTTATCTATTCTAAAATCTTTTTTTATTACTAACTAGCGACCCGGCCCGGCTTCGCACAGGTGCAATGCTGATAAATTATGCATGTATTATACATATAAACCTTCCTCTTGAATCACTCTATCTATAAAAACAACCGCATCAAAATCCGTTGCGTAGTTTTAAAGATCTAAGCATACATATGGACAGACAGACAGACAGACAGGAAGCGACTTTGTTTTATAGGTACTATGAAGTGATATAGTGATTAATGTCTCGATGGTTAGTTAACGAAATATTTGCACTACTTTTTTGTCTAGAAATGTATGACTACACAATAAAGGGTAGTCATAAATTTCTCAAGAACTTTAGCTATCCATCTAACCAGGTGACTTTCATATTCCGCGGGGAACCCCATTCTTGTAAGTCGAGAAAGGTGTATGTGTTGTGTATGAGGAATTTTAGAGTATTTATGTGATATTAGGGTGTGTGTGTAAAATTTACGTTGTGTGTAATATACAATTAGGCTAAGTGAGCATAGAAATAGTAATTTTATGCATGACAGGGAATAATAGTATGCTGAAAGACTACTTAGTTCTAGCCTACTCCTGGGCCTGGGGTGTGCCGGGATCCATGGGCTGCTCGGCGGGTTCGGGTTCAGGTTCAGGTTCATCTTCGACTGGGCTATTTGTGCTGTGGCATCTGTCGAGGTCTGCAGTACTCCTGATGACGAATTCCGGGCAGCCCGTCTTCTTGCGGATGAGGATGGAACCATTTCTTGTCCAGCAGAACTTGAACCCGGCCTTGCTTGACCGCACCCGTGCCTCACGAAATAACAGGCGGTTTGCCTTCGTCAATCTCTCATTGATGTACAACTTCCTCGCAGGGCCATCTACGTTGATTGATGCAGTGGTTACATTACGCCTGCTCTTTGCTGCTTTAAGGAATTCGTTCCTCTTGGCCCGTCGAACAAATTTAACCACCAATGGCCGTGGCATGCTGTCCTCACCTGACGACCTTTTAGGGCCAGCCCTGCTCACGTGGTCTATGTCATTCTCCGATAGTGGTACTCCCATCTTTTGCGCGGTGGTAAGCACTATGTGCATTTTACTCTCGTTAGAGCATTCGTTCACACCTATGATTTCGATTTCGTTGCTCAGCCGAGATTGTGCTTGGGTGTTCAGCTGCTCCTCTAGCTCAGCAACCTTCTGACGGAGTACTTCATTTTCTATTTCCCGATCTTCGAGAACCTGTATCCGCTTGGTGCGTTCGTGCGCGAAAGACCTGGTGAGAGTTTTCATGTGCTCGCTCATTTTGCTCATTTCCTGCCGCATTAATTTGACCTCATTTGTGAATGATGTTAGTACATCAGGGTCTGTGCTAACTTCGTGGGACACCAAAGGCGAGGAAACTTTTCGGTTTTGGGGGCGTAGGGTGACATTTGTAGTTGCGCTATTACTACTTAGTGTATTGTCAGCTGGTGCGGACGGCCGTATTGGAGTGTTTGAATTGCCTTTCTTAGGCAGCTTGCTCTGACATGCAGGGCACATCCATTCCTTTTTAACGTTATCAGTAAGCTTGCGGGGGTCGGGTATGTTGACACATGCATAGTGATATGCACTTTCGCATTTAGTGCATCGCATACTTTGCGAAGTTGTCATTGTTTTACAGCAAGCTGCACAGTTTTTGGCCATTTTTATCTATTTTAATTGTATAAGCATAGAAATAACAAAATTGGTGGGTATAATTACGCGTCGATATCCAATCGTGCGAGACACCGGCCGCCTGTACTCCGGCCGTAAGCGAAGGGTCTTGATAACTGGTCAGCGGTCAAATAATAGCAGCTGTAACCTTTTAAAGAGTATACCTATGGTGCTTGCGCTAATATTTAATTATTTTTATCATGACAAGACGCTCTGAAAATCACCCTGCGGGTTGGCCAATAGAGATGAATTATTGAGTGATTCTACAAGCGTTTCAACTTCAAAGTCACCCTGTTGCTTCGAGGCAACATTTTTGCTCACTTGCTAATAGCCAATAATGTAACCATGATGTAACATAAGCCGCAACAGAATCGCTGGACGTCGGCGGTAACAAGGCCGTGGGGAGCGCCATCTCTTGGTGAGTAGGATAAGCTTGCGTAATTGACGTAGGTACAGTGAGCTGCAGAAATATATAGTACATTTTTGAAAACGTACTATGAGCTGCACAAGTGAGCGGCATTGTACAAACGGAGGGGTCAAAGTTACTGCTTTCTTCGCACGTCGTGGTAGAAATATTATTATGGAGGACTTAAGGATAATTCTAAAATTCGGAGCTCATTCATAGTACATTATTTCAGACGCGGGAAAGAAGGGTTCGCCGGGTGAGCAGGTTCAGTGATACGAAGCCGGCAAGCCCTTTTCACGGCTACGCATGTATATATGGATGTCACTTTTTGTTTTGCTACGCCCTATATATAGGGCGCATAGAAAAGTGGTTTGAAAATAAATTTAATTTCACTATAAGCAAACATACTTACTTAGTTCTTCGTCAACACGATATAGTTAGTTTTTTTTAATAGTCGAATAACATTCCACCCTCGCTAAAAATCTAAGTTAACCTAAAAAACGTTCGGTTTGTTTTCAAACTGACGTTGAATGTGACACTATTCGAAGATAATTGGGCTTACTCACTAACTATCCAGTATACACCGACTTTTTCATCTTTATACCGTGTCTCTCGTACACTATCCGGTTAAATTAAGTTTGCATCCCAATTGTATGAGATACACAAGAAATTAGGTGCACACTTGACTCAACCGTGTAGCTCTAACAAAGTTATACTTCAATGGAAAAAGGTATTAACAATGTATGAGGATTATACGTAGTTGAGACCTTTTTGCTTGTATAGGAGAACGCTTAGGGAAGCTCAGGGTAAATTGGTCGTTTGAACAAAGGGTGAAACGGTGTCAAATTACGCAACAAGGGAGTTTTTTATAGCAATTATTGGACAATTATTTTTGGTTTACGGTAGATTTGACCGAGGGCTCTTATTCTTTGTGATGGACGTTTTTTCGGTAATTATTATGGTTACTGTGTTTAATTTTACAGAATAAATATTTAAGTTAGTGTATTCTTAGTATACCTAATGGGGGTGTGTCTTATTCTTTGTGATGGATGTTTTTCGGTTATTATTATACTGTGTTTAATTTTATAGAATAATTATTTCGGTTTGTGTATTCTTAGTATACCTAATTGGGGTGTGGTTTTACAAGCCAATTTATTAGAGTAATATTAGATGGAAAAATTAAATGGAGCAATGAAATTACATACGTAATTAGTTCGATTTTAAACTGGTTTGTTATTATTGCCATAACATAAGCTAAATTATAACCGATTATGAATATGTCGTCATTCTGTTGAAATTAATAGGATTATCCAGTATCTACGCTACTTTTTGATAAATATAGCGACAAAAACCTCTTCCAGATAGACATGGATTCTCTTTCGTCAAGTATTTTCATACAGACGTTCGTGAGACTTATCAGTGGGAATATTTAAGACGTGTGAGGTAAAGCATCGAAGGGTAATTACTCGTATTTGAGCGTTTAAACCGCCTCATTAATATGTCCGCAATATCGATTTTTACATATTTAATTTACACTCTGTCTTTCGTATACTATACGGCTAAATTGAGTTTGCATCCCGTTTGTATGAGATACACAAGAAATTAGGTGCACACTTGACTCAACCGTGTAGCTTTAACCAAGTTATGCTTCTTAGTGAGGTAAAGCATCGAAGGGTACCTAATTATTTGAGCGTTTAAACCCCCTCATTAATACGAGTATGTCCGCAATATCGACGACCTCCGTATGAACTGAAGGCAGTAAAGCGCCATTTTCGGTCGTCGTGTAGAAGTCGAAATTCTTATTAAAATGATGTTTAGGTATTTCTTTTATGGGTTGGCCAATATTGTGGACTATCAATGAGACGGTTAAACCGCTCAAATGTTCGCCACGAAATTCAGAATATGAACTCAAATTATGAATACAGATTGTAAGGCCAGCCTTATTTAAAGGCTTAGGCTGCCTTTCCACTGGAGCGGAATGTGTTAAATGGACCAATGACATTCCTCAGATTTAAATGCACTTCTTTTGGGCTTCACAAATATGCAGCCTGATTTGATTATTTTCTTTCTAAGCTTCCGTGGACATAGCCTTAATATTCAGTCTTGGGCGGCTGTTTGCTTTTCCTGATTCCAAGCTATAGTCTGACAAAAAAGAGTAGAAATTAAAAAGTGGCAATACTGTAGTGTCGCCCCTTTCTAATCAATCTAAGAAAACGAGGACGACTACAGTATTTGAAAATTATTAATGAATTACATATGTTTAAATATATATTGCACGTTGTTTGTATCTATAATGCCCCCATAAAAAATATATATAAATCTTGTCGCAGCATATGTAACAGTATGCAATTTATGCCACCAGTTTTCCTATATTTATCATTATTTTCAATCGAGTGGCGGCATATGACGACCATAAAAAAGCTACTTGCATGTTGCATGTACTGTCAACTTGTTTTTTCCTATATAATTCAGTTCATAAAAAAGATTAAAAAATATAAATTGGGATTATTAAACGCTGGGTCGCTCGGGACCCGCCACGATGAATTTTTAGTAGCACTGGACCGTTATCGTGTGGATATACTAGCGGTAAATGAAACCTGGCTGCGCGGAGGTGACGAGGCGCGCGCGCCGGCGCCGCCCGGGTTCCGTCTGCGCCACACGCCGCGTCCCGCCGGCCCGCGCACGCGTGGTGGCGGGGTTGGTTTTTATATACGGCAAGGTATTAACGCCCGTGTCTTGTCTACCCCTGTGGTGCCTTTAGTCGAACAAATGTGGCTGGGTCTCACTCTTAACTGCGAGAGGGTTGCTATTGGAACCGCGTACCGACCTCCTTGGCAGAGTGCAGACGTATTCTTTGAGGCACTTAGTGCATCTATATGCTCACTGTCGGCATATGACCACATTGTCTTATTGGGAGACTTCAACATAAATACTCTTGGAGGGCATGACTCCAACTATAAGTCATTGTCAGATTTTTTGACAACTTTAAAACTAACCCAGTTTGTTGACCAACCTACGAATTTTACTGAACACTCTGACTCTGAAACACTAATTGATTTAATATGTTCAAATATAGATTTGAGTAACGTATCTGTCTATCATATCCGAGATCTAAGTAGTCATGCATTTTTAACCTGCGAGCTGAACATTAAAAAAATTGAAACAATACCTATATGGACAGTCTATCGTCCAATTAAGGACATTGATACGGAAATGTTCAACAACGACCTCAACTCTGTGAACTGGGAGCGGTTACTTTGTGAGAACGTTGATGAAACACTTCATTATTTTAACTTCCACGTCTTGAACCTTTATGAACAACACGCACCTTTAAAAAAAGTTTTAATTAAGGAGAAAAGCTATCCTTGGATAACTACCACTATAAAGGAGATGATGAGACTTCGCGATGACGCACACGCTAGATCCCGTCGTACCGGCTTAGATTCTCACAAGCAATACTATAAAGACCTAAAAAGTGTTGTTAACACAGCCTTATTTTCGGAAAAGTCAGCCTTTTATCAGGTGCATATCAACGACAATTCTAAAAATCCCCGTGCTCTTTGGAAAAATATTAAACGTAACGTGGTTGATTTCAAAAAACAGAATGATTTACCTTTATGTTTTAATAATCCTGAACTGATCAACAAACATTTTCTGAACCTCCCCCCCAGACGTGACGTTACCCTATCTGATATCACATATTTTGAGTTTCACAGGTTTGGCTCTTCAACATTCGAATTAAAACCCGTTGATGAAATCACAATATTAAAAATTATCAAGTCTTTTTCAAGTAATGCTGTTGGTACTGACAGTATTTCTTTGGATATGATTGAGCTGACCTTACCTAGAACTCTATCCATAATTACTGCTATAATTAATCAATCGATTCATACCAGTTGCTTTCCAGACACTTGGAAATCTGCTATCGTTAAACCGATACCTAAAAAATCTGACCCAACCGATGTACGGGACCTCAGACCGATAAGCATTCTTTGTTTTATGTCCAAAATCTTGGAGAAAGTGGTGTGCCTGCAATTGACTGAGTATTTGGAAACAAATGACATACTGCCAAGTAAACAGTCTGGATTTCGCAAGCGACGCAGCACAGCAACTGCTCTGCTTGACGTTGTTGACGATATCCTGTCCGCTCAAGATAGGGGAGAAGCATCATTACTGGTTTTATTAGATTTTTCCCGTGCGTTTGACACAATCAATGTTTCATTGCTTCTCTCTAAACTAGCGTATTATGGTTTTGACAATAAGACTATTAATTGGTTCTCAACTTATTTGTGTGGCCGATCTCAATGTGTTGGATTACGTAATCAATCTGGGTTAACAGACTATTCTCAGAACATCTCTGTGAACTGCGGTGTTCCGCAAGGATCTATACTTGGTCCAGTATTGTTCATTTTGTATATATCGGATATTATTAAAAAAATTAAAAACTGCAATTTCCATTTATACGCAGATGATCTACAAATTTACACATCTTTTCATCCCCGTGAAACATTAACTGCTGTAAAATTGATAAATGAAGATTTGGATCGAATTGCCGATTGGTCTGTGCGTAATGGTTTAGTCCTTAACCCTACTAAGTCTAAGCTTCTAATTCTTGGCACCAAAGGTCAGATAGACAAAGCTATGAATTGGGGTCCACAGGTAAAGCTAGGAGAGGAACGACTTGAGCGTGTTAACGTGGCCCGTAATCTTGGTCTTCTTATGGATGACACTTTGCACTTCGAGCAGCATGTGCTTGACTCCGTTAAGAACTGCTTTTACCGGTTAAGAGTGCTGTACCAGATTCGAAGGTATCTTAGCATTGATCTTAGGATAAAGCTTTGTGATGCCTTGATTTTGTCTAAGCTCAACTATGTCGATACTGTCATTAACGGTTGTTTGTTGGCTCGCTCAAGGGCTCTCATTCAACGCGTCCAAAACGCATGTGCTCGTTTTTGCTTCCCGATCCCACCTAGAAATCATGTCACCCCCTTTCTAAATGATAATAGATTGCTGAAGATGGAGGCACGACGGTCGTTACATTTCGCTACTTTGCTTTTTGGTGTGCTCCATACTCAGCAACCTAAATACCTATTTGAGAAGTTAAGATTCTCAATGCGCCCCACTAGAGAAGCTGTCCGCCTCATCTGCTCGCGTCCCGGAAAAACAGCGGCATTTCGTGGTAGCTTTCGCTACTCTGCCACGAAATGTTGGAACAATATTCCACCTCCTATTAGAAATTCTAAAACTTTGTACACTTTTAAAATAAAACTTCGAAAATATCTTTTTAATATTCAACTCTCCAACTCATAAGTTTTGAGCCTAATTTAAGTACTATATAAACTGTATATTTAATACCCCACTTATACTTATCGTATTGTTTCTTAGCCAACATCTTTTTATGCCAAACTCCATCTTTTCTTATATACCATGTCACGCTATTTACACAAAGACACACAACAGATACACACACAACAGATATACACACTAGGTACTTAATGGCTATCTTATTTAATAGTTTTTGCTACAAACATTCAAAAGATGCGTGCAGACATTACCGTCCCGACTTGTTGTCGCTGTTCCCGCCTACCTACCTCAGGTCCCACGGAAGACCAGCGCTGCGACATTTCCCTAATGTAGCAGCATTATGCTGAGTGGTGTCCTTTTGCGGTGGACATGGCAGCACCATCATATACCCTCTACCTATATTTATATAATTTTCTTTTTAAATTGAATGTATGTAATTGTTAAGTTATAAATGTAGTTTTTAAGTCCTTTGTAATGGTGGTGCGTCTTCTTCGCTGCAATAAATGTGTTTTCTTTCTTTCTTTCTTTCTTTCTATTTGCACTTTTTAATTCCTACTCTTTTTTGTCAAACTATACTTCATTTGTTTTACGGCAGTTATATAAAAAAATGTCTATATCAGACCTATATAGACCGATATAGATCCATAATGGTGTTAGTAACAATTGTGACTTTCAAAACTACGTTACCTATAGCGCCACCTTGTGCCGAGTAGTTAGTACTATTAGAATTAGAACTTCAAGAACCTCGTATGGCTAACAAGACCTGCACCCAACAGATGGCGCTTGGAAATATATAAAAAAAACGAATGAAGGTTTTTCTTACTTTTAACCGACTTCCAAAAATGAGGTTCTTTTTTCGACTGTATCTATTTTTTTTATGTATCCACCGATTACTCCGCCAATTGTGGACCGATATAACAAAGATAACAAATATTACATGATCAAAAACAAACTTATCCCTATTAGGGATCTCTTCCAGTTAATTGAGCAGTTGAGTGCATATTCGAAGGAGACAGACAAGCTACAGTCAGACTACGCTAACTTCCAAGCAAATGAAGTGAGTCAGTTGGTATGGTTTGACAGTTCATTTGCTTCGAAGAGTTAGCGTGGTCCGACTATACCACTGTGTACAAACTACACTGTGCTCAGTCCCTCGAAATCACAGACCACCCCCACTAGACGGAGCATGTAAGGCACCTGTAAGGCGACCCGCGCGCACCAACGATATGGTACGGCAGAACATTAAAGTATCAACATGGAGGCCACCGTTTAGTTGCGTCCATGTTTATGAGGTCTTTCTACACCACTTAAGAGGCCTTATTCCTTTGAAAATGCTAATCGTTTTTGTCATTTTTCTCTATGATCAGACATGTTATTTAACATATTATTAATGTTACTACCTAGAACAGGGCTAATGGGATTTATTGGTATATATTTCAAACCCACAGTTTGAATTTTTCATTGATAATTTTTGTTTCAAAAACGACTCGAAATTGACAAAATTCACGCGGAAATTTACTTTTTTCAACTTATTTTCGACTGCACGCATTAAAAGCATGAAATAGCTACGTTACTACCTAGAACTCGGGGGAAAGTATTATTCACTTCAAAAAGTTGCTTGAAATTATCAATATATTTGTCATAATATGAAAAAAAAAAAATTTAAAAGGAATAAGGCCTCTTAACACTACAATTTACCATGTTATTTATTTAATTTCTTTTTTCGTTGACGTACCTACGCATGGATCATAAACATGGACGCAACTAAACGGTGGCCGCCGTGTTGATACTTTAATGTTCTGCCGTACCATATCGTTGGTGCGCGCGGGTCGCCTTACATGCTCCGTCTAGTGGGGGTTGTCTGTGCTCGAAATGAAATGAAATGAAATAATTTATTCAGTAAGTAGGCCACAAGGGCACTTACAAGTCAGATTGTGAGTCTACCGGCATTTCGCAAGAGGAGATCGCTGTTGAGAAGAAAGCCGAAAGAAACTCAACAGTAAGTAATCTTTTCGTAAATTATACTTAAAAACTAATACAATTATATTATATTTAGGTAATTGATACATATCAATCAATGTTTACACTAAAAATTATATAAAATAAAGTGATTTTTTCTAAGATGTAGAAGGTCTAGGCGTCACGACACGCGATATAGATAGTTTATAATTAATTAATGAAATAATTTAATTCCGTTGAGATGTATAAGGTCTCAATCTCTCTCGTATAGGGAACATACATGAACACTGCAGCACTGTAAATGAATTACAAGTAATAAGGTGAAAGATTATGTCTGACGGCACCAGTTGTGTAAGAGAGCATGCAGGAACTGGTAGCAACACCATCTACGTCAAAGTCAAGGTTAGAGTCGTGCATCGTAGATGGGTCAATCAACTTTTCTCTGTTGCTTGTTGCCATGGTGATATCCCCCGGGTTACACTTTAAAACTACGATTTTCGGCGGCAATGTTCAACAAAAATGTTGTAATTGCAGCAGTTATAAGCCCATTCTTATTTAGAATATCTCTTGAAAAGACCAATATTATAAACACTTTTCTAAGAAGTTTAATCACCATTGTCTCGTGGGTGACGGGACAGAATAACAAGAAAAAGTTGATACACGTTTTGCTGTACACCCATCCCGCATCAATGTCTCTGTTAGGCCTTGTGGTTGACTGGTAGAGAATGCCTCATGGCATTAAGTCGACCATTTGTACTTTTACTTCTGTATTTTGTGCAATAAAGTTTAAATAAATAAATAAGTCTCAGATTGGCGTCCCCTATTTATTAAGGCGACGGGTAATGCAAAACTAGCGCTACTTACGAATTTTTATTTTATTTTCTAAACCAGATCAATTTTCAGCAATTGCAAGATTTTAGGAGCTGGAAAACACCTTTAGTACCTATTTATTAAATCATTATACACAATTTCTTGTTCTTTAGTTATCTCTGAAAACTTGGCCAAAACTATTGTGGCCGCTTTTGACGTGAACAAGTTCTGTGGGGTAAATTACAGTGAACAAATTGTATATAGTGTTTTGCTAGCTCCTAGACTTCAGCTATTTTTAAAAAGTATCTGATTATGAAGGTATAGGAAAAAAAATAGAAAGTGGCGCTAGTTTCGCATCACCAAGTTCGTTAGTTCGTCAAATAAAACTCAAAAATAAGAGAAATTATATATATTTCAATATATTTCTTCACAACGTTCATCGCACGGCACCAACTACGCTATATATCGTACAAGTTCAACACAACCAAACCATAAGCTAAATCACAATATCACCAAACGCACACAAAAACTGCCGCGCAAATCTAAAAGGTCGCATGTACCTACAAATGTAAGGCTTATACGACTTTTGAAATTGCGCTGCAGATGGTACGAAGTTTGATATAATATTTTTCACCTAATGTAAGATTTCCTATAATTGTATTGACATAATCTGAATTATTGCAAGTTATTTTTTTTTTTATAAACTAATAACATTAATGTTATGTGAAATACATTAGGTGTAAAAAATATATCAAATTCGTACCAAAGTACAATCAATAAATAAATATTACTATATTTATACAAAATAAGCTTAAACTAAGGCGTTAATGAGTGTCATACCCCCCTCATCCGAAAAAACGTATTCAGGATATGACACACATAAAAAAAAAAACATAATTTTAATATAAACTATTAGATATTGACTGGTGGTTAGCAAGAATTGATTCATAATTATAATACAAAAAAATACTAGGTGATTTTCGCTCTCGAAAAATATCATCTTTTATTTATAACAAGGAGAAGTTTCAATGTAGAAGAGTGGTAAAGGAAAATTAGTACTTCATTTTATTCATAAAATGAGTATAAATTACAATTATTTTGAAGCTTTTAATTTTATACGAATTATATTGAAATGATCACCATTTTAAGGTATATTTACTGTAGGTATTAAACTGAATAAATAAATATAGGTGATCATTTGTCAATCGATAAGATTTGCCATATGAATGTTTTATACTTACATATAAAATACGTTAAGATACATATTGAATTAACGCTAACTGATAATTCTATGTGTTATGAAAAATGTGAGGTTGGACAGATGTTTTAAATTTGTAAGTCCTTAAATGAAAGATTTTTGGGACTTGTGACAGGCTACAAAAACAAGGTTTTATTCATACGGAAACGATCTTGCAATTTCGAATGACCAAAAAATTTGACATTCCAAATTTTCAGATTAAATCGATACTTTTTGAGAACGAAAATACAGGTAATACATTTATAACGTTACCCTTGCTAGGTGATCTAGTCGTCTAGACTTCTAGAGGGTTAGCTCAAATGAGCCATCAATTCATCTCGAGTGAAACTCTTTGTATACAAACAAATAATAATATCGATCTACGATTACAAATTAAAAAGATACGTTACTTTAAATAACAAATTATGGCAAAATCATTTATCTATTTAAATTGCCTTGATTGAACATAAGCCAAAGTCAAAGTAGTTTATTCTTCGATTTAGGCATAATCACAATGCACTTAATGAATGTTAGCTGTTTTGCAAAACAGTAAGTATATATACATACACTTGAAAACACAAGGTAAATTACTTTTTTACTTGAATAAGCTTTGAGCTTCTAATTGAGTGTTGAAGTACAAAACATGTAGGTATATTATATAATCCCTAAAGATAATTAAATTTTCAGTGTCAATAAGGATTCGTGTTAAATTACCTCCTGATATAAAACATTTAAAGCAACGTATCTATTAATTTATGTCATAGTTTTGTTTTAAAATAAAATAAAATATCCAAGCCTCAATTTTCACTATGACACGAAATTCAAACTCGTTAAAGATTCAGCCTCAAAAATTTAGTGAATTTTAATTCGATTTTTAATCTAACCGCGAAACACTACCACAACTATGCCACTGAGAATTTTTAAAATTCTAATTCTTCTTCGCAATGACTTCTAAATTACCTATACTTGTTTAAGATAATAAATGCAATTTTGAATACCTTTAAAATAATTCATATTGTTTTCGAATAGTAGTAGCGCCTGCTGTTTACTTTTAATTCGTATTCGACTATCAATGTTATAAATTTGGAGGACACATTCATATACTCAGATTTCATTACGTAATTTTGCAAATAAATCTAACCGAAAATACCTACTTTCAAATCACCGCAAAAAATATTACTCGTGCTTTTTTTGTATTAAATTTAAAAGTTTTTATATGAGTGCATATTTGTTTGATCGAGTATATCTTATACTCGGTTGGTGCTTATAAATGGTTTTATTATTAGTTCTTGCAAAAATTGTTTCATTTTACAATGTCAATGGCACAATTTTAGAAGATATTAAATAATTATTATATTAACTTGTATGAATACTATCATAGCCAATTAATTTAGTAATAAAGAAGTCATTGCAATTATAATTTTGCCCTTCTTGCCTAAAAATTAGTGCTTAGTACAATACTGTGTTATAATATAAATTGCGTTTCGCATAATTTTATTTTACATAATATTTTCGACTGATTTTAATGACATATTACAAACAAACCTATATTTATGGGGAAATTTGTTAATGTTCACTAGATGGAGCCAATGGCACGCACGGCAAAGAAAAAAAAATGAAACAGATCTTATTGCAAAATGTATCATATTGCTCATTAGAACTGAAAAAGTGTACAGTTGATGAGACATATGTTTTGAATTATGACAATTATGTTCATATGTATTATTTATTAATATTATTATAGACTTCCCTTGGTCTTAGACATATGAAACGGATGACTACTCGTAATAGTCGCGAATGGTTTCGAAAGATGTCGAGGGGTATAATACTTGACGTGTCCCGTTTGATGTATTTCAATAAATATGTTTAAAATATTAGTTTGCTTGCCGTACATACCAGAGGCACCTTCTAGGCAATAGGAGTATGTACAATATATTTTATCGTCTTACTTCAATAAAATACAAATATTTGTCAGATTACACTTATAAATAATTGCCCGCGCGATTTCTATTCATCAAGACAACTTTTTTATACGTATTTCATAATGGATGACATTTTTCTTATCTATCCCAAGACCAAGAAAAAAATATTATTTTATTTGGTCCAATCTGAATTTTCTGACACAGTTTAATAACAGATAAAATATATTTATACATAATCCTATTTGAAGTATACTATTAGTAGCAACCATTTGTTCGTTAAATCATATAAAGACGTACGCTAGAGTTGGTGTTGCCATTTTTAAATTTCAAAACCCTACTAAATTTATTATTTATACCTAAATTACATATTAATACATATTGCCATATATTAACTTGTCTATACACATCAGAATGTTTTGATATTTCTGTAGACTTTATTTTTGAAGTTACGTCTAGAAAATAGGTTGAAATTGAAAATTATAAGCTTCGCTATAAAAATATCCTTTTTATACCAGCTTTTGGGAACTATAATTGGAATATATTAGCACTAAACAGATTGCTATTGGCACGTCTTCTTCGCCCATCTTTTCTAGCCTCACATATTCATTATATGAATAATTATTAGTATCTTTGTCTTTCTTTAAAGTCTACAGAAATACCCATCTACACAAACCGTGCCTCTACCTACCAGGCATAAACCGTCCGGTCGGTACAGACTCGGTCAAAGGGACTAGTTTAATTCAATACACATTATCATTAGATTACGTACTTAAATGCACAACGTTTTAAAATCAGAATGTCTAAATTTGTTCGCGTTCTGAGATCACAATTGTATGGATATTGTACTATTTTGGGACCAAACCACTGGGGTGCGAGGAATGGAATACGGTTCCATATTGATTCAATTGACAAGTTTGGTCAAGTTACGGTATACATTACAGTTTATATCAAAATCAGGGCAACACTACGAAAGCGTAACGCAAGTTACAATTTCATCGTAATTTTTTATTTATGGTGCAAATTTAAGTGTTAATTAATCTTAGTTTTTTTTTTATAACAGATGTATAAATTTGTGATATAAATAAAAAAAAAACACGCAGTCTGGTAGCTTGCGTTACACTCTAGAATTACCTACCACAAATTAATCTGATTATGAAAGGTACTCTTTTCTAGTTATTATTTGGAGTTTTAGAGAGAATAAATATTTAGGTGCCCAAAAACTGTTCATGTAGTAAACATTTTGTTTAATAGTATTTTAGTCAAACGATATAATTAATCGTTGCACTAAAGGTGTTCTCTTTTATTTACTTATTTATCAGTAGTTAAAACTCTGATCATTAATTACATAATCAAGTTTAAAACCATTTTTCCTTCAGGAAATATGGCCTAACCGAAATAAGCTAAGTTACTAGGGACGTATTTATCTAATAATAGATTCAGTTGATGTCGAGTATTATAAATACAGTCAAAATGTTCTACAAATATGTGCAGTGTTTGACATAATTTGATTTCACCTAATGTTTTGCACGATGTCACTGTTGACAAATTATTAAAAAAAACCGGCCAAGTGCGAGTCGGACTCGCGCACCGAGGGTTCCGTACAAACACTTTCCATCCCTAAGTGGTTAAGTTAAGTTTGCACCTGGTATGTATAGCGCCCCATATAAATTAGGTGCAAAGTTAGGTATTAAAAATTTTTTTATGGTTTTCGTAATTATTCCTTTATCTATGCTATAAGACGTTGCTTCGTACCAAATTTCAAGATTCTGAGTTCACGGGAAGCACCCTGTAGGTTTTGATTCCCTTGCAAGTGTCGAAAATTTGCAAATTAGGTGCAAAGTTAGGTATTAAAAAAAAATTTATGGTTTTCGTAATTATTCCTTTATCTATGCTATAAGACGTTGCTTCGTACCAAATTTCAAGATTCTGAGTTCACGGGAAGCACCCTGTAGGTTTTGATTTCCTTGCAAGTGTCGAAAATTTGCGGCATAAACGGCTGTATCTTTTGATTGCGTTGGCTTAGAAGTTTGATTTTTTCACAGCTTCAAGGGACAGTAGACCTGAGTAATTGATATAAATTTCAGCTTCATACGTCCACGCGTTCCTGAGAAAAAGGGTCTTGACAGACGGACGGACAGACGGACAACAAAGTGATCCTATAAGGGTTCCGTTTTTTCCTTTTGAGGTACGGAACCCTAAAAATGAAATGAATCAAAATATGCAGTCGCATTAATCATATTATAGCAAATATAATTATGCGAATTTAACATTATGTGAAACAAATTTTATATCAAACAACCGCACGATGTAATAAACTACCGATAAAACAGTGCAGCGTAATTCTGTACCGAATGTATTAATGGGATGAAATGATATACCTACTCACTGACACATACAAAATTACGTCTTAACGATTCCAGCTCATTTGATTGTTGTCTACAACGTTGTGTTTGTCGTTGCGTTTACACTTGGACGAATATTATGACTTTGCTAATTATTTAACTAGGTATAATTATGAAAAATAAAAAATAATGAGGGGAAACATTCACTGTTAATCTTACAGCAAAATCGGAACAGTTTTAAACCCCCGACGGAAAGGCGTGTTATATGTTTGACCCCTATATCTGTGTGTCTATTAGCTGTTAAGCAGATGAACTAATTTCGATGGGGCTTTTCTTCATTTGAGACAGTGTTTTTCAACTGCGGTAGCGTAGCTAATCTGGACAAAAATGTGTCTAGCCTTTTGAAACTCATGTTTATTTTTTTTTTAATTTTCAAAGTGGGTTTTTGCACTATTTGTTTAATTTTCAAACATTGATTGTAGACATTTTGTCTTCACACTCTTCAGTAAATTATATAAAATAGACGTGTAAAAAACTTAAAATCAGACTGTCATAAATAACACTTAAATGCTTATTTTGTCCACTATAAAACCATATTTACACAACTTATATTGTGAGTATCAAGATAAATGGAAACTAAAAATTGTCAAACAGTTCCATTATTTTCGACTCAATCATAGGTCAAGAGTATACTCATCGTTCTGTGTAATTTGTCCTAGACACTCCATATCATTTTTTCGCATAATTTACGTTTTAGCGTAAATTTATGTTTTTTTTTTTCATTTTAGCGTAAATTAATTATTTTAGGAATTCTTTTATTTGCTTAAAAAACTTCTTGGGCTCCAAAAAGCCTCACATTGCGTAAAACTTACGGCTCGTTTATTGCTTCCTTTACAGAGTTCGTATAACGTAACCATAGACAAAACATAGCCTATAGCAGTCTGATTTATTCGCGAATGAATTATCTAAATAAGAAGCATTCGAAAATTTCATACGTCATTCGCGAATAATTTGGTTATTTTTACTCGTCATTCGAATACATTTTGTCCATCTCTGGCCTATACTGATATTTATCAATATCGATGTTTTTTATTTCAGTGGAACCTGTTAATTTTCTAATATCATTAACATTTTCACGACCACCAACCCGCCTAGTAGGCGCTCGTAATATTTTGAACTGTAGCTATAAGAAAACTCGCCTACAGGGCTCGGTTTCTAAGGTAGTGTTCATTTTTTAACTCGTTGTAAAAGTGTCCATAGAATGACAGCTGTCAGTAATTGTCACGGTTACGTCGCGTCGCAGGAGGGTGAATATTTTTTTCGTCATTCCCATTTCTGCAAATATTGTTAAAATAGATGATTGTTGAAAGTCGATTTTTTATGTATCCCGAAGCCACTCCCGAGGGCGATCCAGTTAGACCATAACTAAAACGACTTGCTCTTCCGTTGCGGCAATAATGGTGAAAAAGGAATGACGCTAGAACCGCGCGGTTAGAACTTTCGGAGATTTACCCAGGAGGGTCAGTTAACTGGGCCTCAATTTATCGAGTTCTTGTCCGATGGTTTTTATAGCGGTGTCTCTTTCCTCCATTGGAAGGCGTTGGTTTTGACGGCGGGGTTGGCAGAGCTGGCGCTGGCCGCGAGGGCTACCCCTGTCCGACGAATGTTTGCTGCTGCGTTATCTGTTTAAAAAAAACGATTGTCAGATTGGTTGAATGCAATTACTTTCTTTCATTTTTTTCTGAAACCATATAGTCTAAGGTTAGATAAATCTTGAAAATCTCAACCTATAGTAAGCCTACAGAAAAATGTATGACTACCGGGAAATAGAAATCTATGAAATGAAAAATTCTATTAAATTAAGCATTCGGTGAAGTGTTTGTCTATAAAAGAAGAGGATGCCGGTTATTTTTCATTTTTTACCCTTTGATAAATTTTATCGGAAATAAGTTTGATAAAACTTTTCTATCGTCAAAAATTACTCACCGAGTCCATTTCTGACATTCGCGACGAGCCTCATCGCCGGATTGGTCACTATTCCGTTCCTCTTTCCCTTGCTGTGAACAAAACAAACAAGTCCTGTAAAATATGTAGAACGGGATTTATCGCATCATCATCATCTTTCAGCCCACATCCACCCACTGCTCCATCGCAGGCTGTTGCCTTTTCGGAGAATTATTTTTCATAGAATTTTCACTTCGCCGATTTATTTCCTTCTGTTGTTATAATTATAACATTTAAATAATGTTTAATAATATCATCCTATTGCTTAGGTTAGGTAAGGTTAGGACAATCCCAAATAGAATACGGTTTCAGAGCTTAGCGAAAGCGGATGATACTTTAGCGAAATGAATCATTCGACGAATAGACAGAGAACATGACCTTGATCGAGTTGACCGATACTCATGTAATAATGTTGGATAATCTTGTAAGTTTAAATCAATAATTATTACCTTAGCAAAAAGAGAACGAAAATTCAAAAAGACGAAGACACCAACGATAGATATCGTTTAAAATGGTTGGGTACTGAATAGGGCTGCCATTAATGAGCCCTTAATAATGACTAACTTCCTTTGACGATTAACTTTCCACCTTATTATACTAAACAGAAATTGATACCGAAAACCAAAATAGTTGTGCTGCCCATTTCGACTGTCAAGGAGTTACAGATATAGAAAAAAAGGGATTGCATGCGTATTTTGTCGCGTAATTTAATTATAGGTATAAGATTGAGATATAAATAACAGGTTATTCGACAAAATACTACGGTAAAACCATGGTATAAGAAAACAGGGTATGGCACTCCCGAATGACAGGTGGACTTTCGACGTCATCACGCTATGATTGGTTGGTTGGTTCTGCGTTCCGTTTCTGTGTTCCCATAATCATAATACTTACTCATTAATCCCCATGTTTGCTGTATGAATCTTATAAAATCGTGAGTGTTTTAAATCAATAATAACGACAAAATAAGATTTTGCCAAATAAAATGACAATAATGGAAAATGAGTAACACAATAATAAATTAATAATCAATAATAATAATATTTGAAATTTTTGCATGCTGTGATAAGCTAAGTGTATCTAAAAACAAGCCATTTACTATGTCAGCCTAATGTAACTACACTTAAAGCAAATACAGATTTTGATTTTAATTTTTTTTTTCTGTAATGCATAAATGCATTTTTTTTTTTTTACTGGCGGCAAACATTTTTTTCCTTATAATTATTTTGTTACCATGAAGCGGTAACTAATCAGTGACGTAGAACGTCCCAGTAGCCGGAGTGTCATACCTTGTTTTCTAATACCGTGGGTAAAACATTAAGGCGACGGGTAATGCGAAACTAGCGCCACTTACAAATTTTTATTATATCTTCTAAACCAGATCAATTTCCAGTAATTGCAATGTTTGGGGAACTGGAAAAGCATCTATAGTATTTATTAAATTATTATACACAATTTCTTGTTCTTTAGTTGTCATTAAAAACTTGCCAAAAACTATTGTGGCCGCTTTTGACGTGAACAAGTTTTGTAAGGTAAACTACAGTGAACAAATTGTATATAGTGATTTAATAAATATTAAAGGTGTTTTGCTAGCTCCTAGACTTCAGCTATTTCTAAAAAAATATCAGATTATGAAGGTATAAGAAAAAAGTCGAAAGTGGCGCTAGTTTCGCATTACCCGTCGCCTTAATTCTTCTACTTACATATCTGTAAAATAGGTCCTTAACCAAATTGTATTGTTAGTTATCACACATCATAACCAGTTAATGTGTTATTGTAAAACCCAATAGACGTTTATACTGTAACATTACAAATCCATAGAACATATTAAAATAATGCATATCTTTTGCACCGCCTAATAACGCAATTAAATGTTCAAGTTTTCCACTACCCAAAGGTTGTCTGGGAGAGATCGCTCTTTAGCGACAAGATCGCCTGTTGTTGACTTTTCGTAATTTCTTGCATTGTATTTCTCCTGTATGTTTTGTGAGGTGTACAATAAAGAGTAGGTATTTTGTATCTTTGTAAAGCAGTTAAATAAAAATCAGGATAGGGTTATTGTCCAGATTCCGATCTTTTGTGAAGGCTGTGTTCGGACAAGGTCTTTAAATATTATTTAAATATAAATTATGGTGTTAACTAAACGACAAGTAAATGCTTTATTAGATAATCTTTATCACTGCCCTGGAGATCTAGTTAGATATCAAAGAAAGAGCCAATTTGACCATAGCTTTTTTTGCATAAGTATATCATTAGTTGACTGTTTTAAATTATTATTTTGGTTATTTATTTGTATAAAATTACTTCGTTTCTACTTAAAATCGTCATTTTACCATTTTTTCCGAGTGGTATGCATATTAACGAAGCAGCCTGCCTACTGAGCCGGCTGTCCTGGATTCGAGTCCCGGCCGAGCAAAAAAATATTTGTGTGATGAACTCGAATATTGGGTTTCTGGGTCCTGGATGTTATCTGTATATATATTTATATATTATTTATATCATCGTCTAGTACCCGTACCGTAGTACAAGTATTACTTAGTTTGGGAGTTGGTCGATTTGTGTAAGATTGTCCCTAATATTTATTTATTTATTTATCGTTTGTATGTTAATATACCTCAGCGAAAATACAAGCTGCCAACGCTTACATACATAGACTCTACGCCAAACGGTTTTTTTGTAATCTATTTATTAAGGGAGACCGAGGGGATTTGAAACAAAGGTGAGTTGAAACTACATCAATGTCTCGGTATCCATATCTGTTAGGGAGCTGGCAACAACGCTGTTTAGACGCCCCCACCAGCCACCACGCGCATGTCTCATTAATGTGCGTTCTTGCTTCGCTATCGGATGTAGTCAAAAAAATTACGTTGTTTCTACTCACCTCTGTCTCAAATTCCCTCGGTCTCCCCTAGGAGTAATTATGTAAATTTTAATATATTCTATGGATTTGTTAAGACGAAGATGATTAAGTTATGTAACGTTAGTAAGCAACACGGATGATGTTATAGAAATAACCAATTTCTGTAAGCTACCATTACCTATTATAAAGTGCTAAAACAACCTTGTATAATTAACAAACCACGTAAGAAATTGCAATTTTTCCAACAGATAACTGTAATAACATTTTGAGTGCAGTTGTTACTCAAACCGCTATAATTGACAAGATTTCATATTTTTAAGACTACAATTTCATTACTTTTCTGTACTTCGCTTAAAAAGAAGACGTAAACACTGTTTTTTTTTCCTATAATTTTATTACTAAATTATTAAAACTTACTCATTCTAACATGTAGTACATAACTCCAAAACTATGACACAATGAATAGGTCACTTAAGTTTGGTGTCTAATAAAAAAACCTTGACATTATTGACAGCTTATTTAATAGGTCGAAGACTACAGCTCTATACAGGCATGGTTCTCGTAGATTTCGTTAATTTTATGTGCTTTTTTAGGGTTCCGTACCCAAGGGGTAAAAACGGGACCCTATTCCTGAGACTTCGCTGTCCGTCCGTCTGTCACCAGGCTCTATCTCAAGAACGGTGATAGCTAGACAGTTGAAATTTTCACAGATGATGTATTTCTATTACCGCTATAACAACAAATACTAAAAATAAAAATAAAATATTTAAGGGGGGCTCCCATACAACAAACTTACAGATTATGGTACGGAACTCATCGTGCGCGAGTCCCACTCGCACTTGGCCGATATTTTTATTTATATTTCTTTAAGTACATACAGAAAAATAAATTCAATCATGTTTAAGGGTGTACACGACGCAAAGCTCTCTAATTTCCACCTGTTAGATATATGAAATCTTGTCAATTGTTGTACTGTTGGTTTAAGAGCACAACTTTTTTTTTGTTCAAAGAAAGAAAGAAAGTAATAATAATACAGCCACTATAACTCTAATTTAAGCTGTATAAGTGTTTTTGCAGCCTTTGTGCTACTTGGGTTGCTTCATCGCTTGGCCTTCAAATGTTTAAAGTGCCAAAGTCGATGACGTATGTGTTGTTCTTGTTCATATCTCACAAAAATTCAATTCAATTCAATTCATTTATTTGGCCAAGCAACAAAAAACGTTACATTTAGCAAGTCAAGTTACAGAAAAACATGCATTATTAACTAAACTAAATGAGGTAAATGGTACTATACTATACAATGTTAAAAATAAATAATTTCCAGGAGTCTAAATATACAAATTAGCTAAGCCTATTTCACAAACATGATTTCTCCTTTTTTAACTTATCACAAAATTCATTTATCGAGTAAAATGGATTACATTGAAAAAATTGTTTGAGTTTACGTTTAAACTCGAGGTACGGCATATTCATTATATGGGATGGTAGCAAATTATACAGCGTAATTTTGAGCGGAAGGCCTTGCTTAAATGTTTTGACTAACTTCGTTTGAGGGACACAGAGTTTATGCCTATTGCGTGTGTTATAATTGTGTATGTGTTTTCTTGTTTTTAAGTTAATTCTATCCCTATGAATTTCCAATAAGCTTTTAAAAATAAACAATGAAATAACGGTCATTATATGGCCTTTTACAAAGTACTCCCTTGCAGAATTATTTTTCGTAGGCCGTATAAGATTCTGATGGCTCGTTTCTGAGCTACAAGAATACTTTGTATTCCCACCGCATTACCCCAGGTGGTTATCGCATAATTGAGGTGAGCATGGACTAGAGCATAGTAACCATTGAGTAGAGAATGTCTATTAATAAGAGGTTTAAGTTTAAAGAGAGCAAAGTTACCAGAAGCTATTTTATTACAAATTTTGTCAATATGTAGCGAGTGGCTTAATCTATTGTCAATTTGATAACCTAAAAATATTGTGTTTGTTACGCTATTTAATCCTAAGTCACTATTGTTAGAATTGTCAGTTTTATTTTTATTATTATATGTTATTAATGTCGTCTTATTGGTGTTTAAAATAATCCCGTTAGCGTTAAACCAATCTTTGAGCGTAGCCATAACATTCTCAATTTTCTGCCTTAGTATATCAATATCTTTATCACTAAGTCCTACGTGTGTGTCGTCAGCGAACAATGTAACCATAGCATAATCAGGCAGGCATTTAGGTAAGTCGTTTATGTAAATTAAAAACAAAACTGGCCCCAAAATAGATCCTTGTGGGACACCAATATTAATATTCTTCTCGCAAGAGTATCCGCCATTTACATAAACCTTTTGACTTCTATTGCAGAGATAGCTCTTAACTATGTTAAGTTCATTGGCTTCAAACCCGTAATGCTGAAGTTTTTCTAAGAGGATTTCATGGCGGATACAGTCAAATGCTTTTGACAAGTCACAGAAAATACTTGAGCATTTCTGAGAGCCATCCAAAGCCTTAAGAACAAAGTCAATTACTTTACGTAACACCATGTCAGTCGATTTGCCCTTTTGAAACCCAAATTGATTGGAATCGAATAAACTATTCTGTTCAAAATATTCAACAATTTTGTTTTTAATTATGGATTCTAATATTTTTGATACAGCAGGTAGAATACATATGGGTCTATAGTTATTGGGGTCTTCTAATGCGTCTTTTTTATATAGAGGGATAACTTTACCTATTTTCAGGCATTGGGGAAATATTCCCTTGTCTAAGCAACTGTTAATTATAATACGTAATAATTCTATTAGGTAGTCATTTTCGATAAAAATCCTTTTGATAAAATTAGCGTCTAGGTTGTACATATCTTTGGAAAATTTGTCTTTAAGTGACCTGATTGTCCTGTTCAATTCAAATCTTGTAACTGGGGAAAATGTTATTCTTCTTTTCGGGCATTCAATTTTGTTTAAAAATTCTTTACACTTTAACTTATTACAATTGAGGTGCCCTGCAATCCTATGAGCTGCAGAAGAAAAGAAAGCGTTAAAAGTGTTTGCTATCTGTTGATTATTTGTTATGCGATCACCATCGACATTAAGTAGTTCTTCAATTATATTTTTTTCTACGTTATGATTTCGACTGGTAAGTTCCTTTATGACTTTCCAAGACTCCTTTACTGTATTTTTGGCTTTGCCTATTCTCTCTGATAAACTAAGTTTTTTGGCTTTATTTATTACTTTACGTAGGATTTTTTTGTAAGTTTTAATTCTTATCTGTCTTTGATCACACGGGGCAAACTGTTGTAATAATTCCATTTTTTGTAAATTAAGTTTTGATATTTCTATACCTTCCGTTTTCCATTTTATACAATTTTTTTTCGATTTATGAACTTTTTGCTTTGGAAATGCTATGTCAAAGTAGTGCGTGATCGCTTCTATTAGTATTTTCATTTTAACATTAGGGTCAGAGTTTAACATAATTTGTTCTAAGAGATTTTTGTCACTAGTTACTAGATAATGAAAATATGTGTAGTTAGACTTGCTCATATGTCTTACTAGGATTGGAGTTTCCTTATAATTATTTTCGCTCTTATTCAGTATTTCTGTTGACAAATATAACATAATTACGTTATGATCAGATAGTTTCGTATTTAAAATAATTGTTTCACAGTGTTGCTCGTCAAAATTAATTATAAAATTATCAATGCATGTGGCACTTGGTCCCTTTATCCTAGTTGGTTTTGTAATTAAGTATTTACAGTCATAATTTGTTAATACTCTTTTGAACTGTTTGATTTTATTATTCGTTTTTAACATGTCAAGATTAAAATCACCTGCAACAATCATTTTTTTGCCTTCCCGGGTGATCTTGCTAAATATAGCAATGATGGTATTCTTAAAGATATAAAAATCATAATCTGGACGGTATACACAAATTATGACCAGTTTTGATGATTTCAATTCAATGGCTGCTATTTCACAGTTCATTTCAAAAGCTAATTTAACAATATCTTTCCTTTCTTTGTATTGTAGCCTATCTTTAACAAAAATTGCTACACCTCCGTGCTTAAAAATTTTCCGATTGTAGTACGACGCAAGTACGAAACCTTCAATTATCACACTATTCATCTGTAGGTCATTAGTCCATGTCTCGGTAAGGCAAAGTATATCACAATTACAGTCCTGGGTCAGCAATTCCAGTTGAAGATATTTATTATTAATGCTTTGTATGTTGGTGTGCACTATTATTAAGTTAGATCCTGCATGCGCTTGCCGTTCGTAAAATAATTGGGGCAATTCGTTACAGATTCTTGAACACACTTTATGAATTGTAGTGAAGATGACCCATTGAATTTTGAGCCATTCAAGGTTATTGTATTTACAATTGTGTTCTGAAGGAAATCACGCGTGTATTTATAGCAAGAATTAAGGTCCAAGAATCTGACACCTCCATTGTTATTTGCTAATTGTGATAATTGACGGTTGATGGAGTATATTTTGGCGTCATTAAATCCATTGTACAGGATGCTACTGACTATTACATTGCACCGCCTATTCGGTAGGGAAATTAAATCCGTTAACATTTTGATATAGTTCGTTAGAGATGCGCTCCCATTTACACATCGACTTATTAGAAATACAAGTGTGCTGTTTTCAGCAATGTTATTGCTGTACGAAGAGACATTCTCCAAGATGATATTGGGGCTTGCATTCGGTTTACAAATATTTGTAACATTGAGTGTGGGATTCTTCTGTTTAATGCGCTGCGCCAATCCTATTCCAACTTGATCCGAAAATATGACTAATGATTGCTTTATCAGTCGTTTTTCTTCATTAAGCTTGTTGCATGGTTCGCTGTGTTTTGGTAAGTCCTTTTCTTTAGATGGGATGTTGTTGTCACTAGGATCTGCTGGTGATTCGCTGTTGCCTTTAATTTGTCCCCTACTGCGCGTAGCCATAGTTGTTAGCTGTAGTTTTTTAAAGTCCTGGTCTGTTGCAAATTTAAGTATTTTATATTTTTTATTACATTTTTTCAATGATTTTATTACTTTTGTATGTAAAAAACCACCAAAAACTAAGGACCCGTTGGAAAACTTGCCAATTTTCAAAACACCAACTTTCTGACTCAACACTCATACCCTTGTACTATTTTCAAAGTGCACAATTCAATGTAGGTATAGTCAACCAATTTGATTTCTAGGCCACTATAGAACCTTGTCACAATGACAATGATATGAGATTTCAAGCTTTCATATTGACGTTCACTGTGACAAGGTACGGAATGACCTAGGAATCGAATTGGTTGACTGTAAATGTTTTTATAACATATGGCGACACAGACGGTCGGAATTTTCATTCGGTTTCCGTACGAAATGACGTCAGCAAGCGAGACATCGCCACATGATATGACCGACAGAGACAGACACTTTCTGACCTCGAAACCGATCGAAAATTCCAAACGTCTTTGCCCTAATACCGTTCAAATCATTTTTCAATGCGAATTTTATTGCTAAAGTTGATTGCATGACCTAACTAATGATGAGTGAATGATACCCTGTTACCACAGTAGTATTATAACCAGTATTTTGATTGCATATAAACGCCTACAGTGTACCTACTAAACATGTGAACATTCAAGGTATGAGGAGTGTCTACAATTGATTTATTTTACACTTCGAGTTATTAGGATCACAAAACGAAAACAGGTAAGTTTTAATAAACAATCTTTCAATTTATTAAATACCGAATTGGATGTTACTCATTGTAGCAAACATATTTATTATTACTTGCTGTGGCTACTTTAAAAAGAAAAGAATAACTTTATGTAAGGCTATTTTTCTCATGTGGAAAGAATTTGATGATATGCACAATCTTTGAATTTATTTTTGTCGGGTTTTTTCAATCTTTCTTGTAAAATTTCCAGATATGTTCACATCCAAGAACTTTTTGGAAACTTTTTGTATGTTTTGAGTGTCTGTGGTTACTGATATAAATACCTTTTATTCAACTGGTGATATACTGAACAGTTAGAAGGGAAATTATTCTGAATTAATAGAATTTCCCTTATTATTTTCCGATAGTTAATTCAATGTTATTGCCTGTCAATGTATAAATTGTTTAAATAACTACGCGTGTCGACTGGCGTTTTTATCAAGTCACAATACTGGTTATAACACCAACCGCGCCGTTACAGTATAAACCCATCTCGCTCACTCACGTTTTCTTAAATATGCGCCCTCTCGCTCGCCCCAGACTCCCCACTAGCCTGTTGTACGCCATTCGGCTCTTCGATGCGGCACCACTATATACATAAACTATACTATAATAACCTTTTATTCCAATTTTTTTTTCGTCAACTTTATCGATACAAGAAAACCAGCCTGTCTATCACAACTACGCTTCGAGGCTCTTCTCGCGCGACTAAGCGTCACCTGTCACTCTCATACAATATGGCGAAGAAAGAGACAGGTAACATTTCTCGCGCGAGAAAGAGACGCGTGTCACAGTTGTGCTAGGGTGCAGTACGGGATTCTTGGGAGTATGGTTGATTAATTATTAGAGCCAAACCCATTTCAAAGACATAATAAAGCACTACAATTGTTTGCCTTATATACACCGACCATAAGGTACTGTCAAACAAGAAAGTGTAAAAATAAAAAAGTGGCAACACTGTAGTGTCGTCTCGTTTAGATTAATAAGAAAGGGACGACACTACAGTATTTTTATGTCGTACAGTACTTGTAGCATGTCTGCCAAAACAAGCACCAAAACAACCTAGTATGCCGCCTTAATAAATTGGTACAAAATCAATATAAAAATATTATTTTATGAATATGAAAGTCTGGCCACTCATATATGAGGATTGTCAAGACGGCTCTATTTATAAGATTTATATGGCAACAATTTTGCACCTGTCAGTATAGTCCGAAAACATAATATTGGCAACTGAACATATTTTTTATGACAGGAAGTGCAATATGTTTAGGTGCCTGTTTTGGTAAACCTTGCGGTCAGTGATCAAAAGCTAAAAAAAATACTTTTTAGTGCAAAACGTTGCGTTTTAACAATGGGTTTAGCGCAATAAAAAAATAGTTTTTACATAATAAACAATTTGCGGCAAATACACTGTATTTTAGTTTTTATAATACAAGCGGCAACATATAGCGATTTATATTCACAAAATACACAAAAGCAATATATATGTTCGACAAAGTAATACTAGCTCAGATAAAAAGCACAAACATAGATCACTTTCGGAGCGTTTTATTTCACCTTTCCCTGTTGTTAATCATAGTATAATCGACTATCAGACATGCTGATCTATAGGCACCGTAATTCTGATAGCACTATATACCTTCAGAGAACTATGGAGCTGATATTAACAATAAAACACAAACAGAAAGTAACTCAACAAGTATTTTGTTTCTTAATCATACATAAAACAATCAATTACATTCATGATATACCTAAATAACCATACTATATTAGCTCAGTGACCCAAACAGGATCTTAGCCTCCGAAACGAGAGCACGCCACTTGTCCCAGTCCTGCGCAGTTTCTCGCCAGCTTTCGGCTTGAAGCTTATGCAGATCCATCTCCACTACATTTCCTCATTGGTACCTGGGACGACCGACCGGTCATCGACCCAAGTACGCTCTTTTTGTCGCGCGGTCTTCTTCCATTCTTTATCTATCCAAATATCATTAACCCTCCATGATGCGTTCAAGAAGCACCCATTATGACCACCATAAAACTGTTTTGTTAGCACACATTTCTTATCTGTCAAAATGTTATTATTGCTAAATAATAACATCGATTTCGATGATAATATATTAAAATTTAGAACATCTCTGAAAAACAAAGAAATTTGATTTGACCTCTATTCTAATATCAGTCGAGATGACGTTTAGTTCCAAATAAATTGTCAATTTGCAATCAAATTTGACAAATGTCGCACATGAGTAAGATATCGAACTATATGATAGTTGGGGCCGACTCGTTTGTCCCTGAATTAAAAAAAAAACTATGACTGCTGCCAGAAAACATCATTACCGCCATTACCGGGTAATATTTGTCATAATGTGCGACTCCTGAATGCATCATCGAGGCTTATGATATGTGGCTAGATGCTAGATAAAGTAGTGTATGTAACTGTACATAATTACGCATTAAAATACTCATGTGATGTTATTATGAAACTTGCCTTCGGCTCGTTTCATAAACCCAAACTCCTGTTGAATACCCTTCATTATGTACAGTCACATAAACTACTATTGTAGGTGACCGAGCCAACGATAATGGTATTACAATTTTTTTTTTTTATTTATTTATCATAAAAAACTTATGTTATGTATGAGGACAGTTTGTTGGCGGATAAAAATACATAATTGGCTAACTAAATACAACGGTTTAAGATGACGTACCTGTCGCTCCTGTCCTGCGGTTTGGTGTCCCGGCCCAGTATGATGCGCATGTGAGTGTCGCGGTTGAAGTGAGTGTCAGCCTGTACGGGCTGAACTGCTGTCAGACTAGGCGGTTGAGAACCTGAGAAATCAAATCAAATCAAAATCATTTTATTCAAAATAGATCCATGTAGAATGCTTTTTGAAGGTCATTGCTATTCATATACAATTCAAATAATTTTACAACTAAGTCATAAATACCCTAAAATACTAAGTCATATTACTTTATGAGATTTACAATCAAAAATTGTTTAAATAAACACGCATAAATAATTAACACTAACACAATTGTTATCAACATTAATTCTCCAACCATATGTGTTCGTCTGAAAAGTGATAATACGGTATTTCACTATAGTGACAATGTATTATGTCATTGTAACTGTCGTATCTCAAATTAAACGCCCAATTAATTAATGAGGTTTTTCATTTATCACGACACAAATACAAGATATTAACAAGTCGCCATCTTGGCACAGAGAGAGAGCGAGAGGGAAGAAGAGGGAGGGAGAAATATACGTTCAAAAATACACTGAATAAACTACCACTAACTTTTGGATATTTTACTATTTTTAATTGGATAAAAACTAAAAAGAAGACTAGGTCTGTTTTGACTACTGTCACAAGCGCTATCTTCACAGAAACTTCATACTAACAGATCGTTTTTGTCATTTCATAAAGAGTAGCTGATTTGAGCTGTCATTAAATACCGTATTGTAGTGGTTGACTGAGCTTTGCTCGTCGTCGCACTTGATATCATGTAATCATAATTATGTTTTGTTACTTATGTGCAAGTTAGTTGCACCGCCTACATTTTTTCTGCTTTGCCCTAAGGTTGACTGGTAGAGAATGCCTCATGACATTAAGTCCGCCTTTTGTACGATAAGTTTCTTTTGTGCAATAAAGATTAAATAAATATCAGAATTCTGTTTCATTCTGTGTTTATGAGACTGGTAGGCTCTGAAGCTTAAATAGCTTAATGGATTCTAAAAATTTACCAGGCAATATTTACCTACTATAGAGTTTAAGTTAAAAAAGTGTAATTCACTTATTTGAATGCAAAATGTAATTGATATGCTAAATAAATCTAACTTCTTCTTCCGTTTTTTGACGTGCTTGAATAAATAACGAGGTAACAAAATACCAGCAATATACTTTTGAGCGAATTTTACATCGGTGTGTACGGAGTTCCAACGAGGTGCACACTTAACCATGTAGTTTATAAAAGTTCATTCACCATGTGTAGATTGTCATGTTGCTGCATGTTTTGATAAACCGTAACCACGAGACATACTGGTCGCTTCGCTCGTCGTCGAACCTTATCCGTTTGAGCGAAAACCTAACTTAACAAGCTATTGACTATGTAGGTTTCGAGAGGCTGCATATAACATTAACTATCGACCCGCTCCGGCTTCGCACGGGTGCAATTCTGATAAACTATGCATGTATTATACATATAAACCTTCCTCTTGAATCACTCTATCTATTAAAAAGAACCGCATCAAAATCCGTTGCGTAGTTTTAAAGATTTAAGCATACAAAGGGACATAGGGACAGAGAAAGCGACTTTGTTTTATACTATGTAGATGATACCATATAGTGATAGGTCGCTTCGCTCGTCGTCGTACCTTATTCGTTTGAGCTAAAATCCAACTTAATAAAACTCACCCTGCGTGGGTTGTGTAGGGCTGCATATATCACTAATAGGACTGCGAGGAGGAGACGCATACAGCGGGCTCATGTTGTCTCTGTCATGCGGGTACCCGTGTCGTTCGTCGCGTCGTCTATCTCGCTCGCACGCATAGCCGCGTAGGTCCGCGTCTCGCTCGTTTGCTGCGTAACTCCTGTTAATAATCGAATAATTTAATAATAAATAACCTAAATGAAAAATTTAAAACACCTTCGACACAAGTAGGTGGTCATCATGAGACCATCATTCAATGAGTGATATAGAAAATCATACTAAAACTGAACATAACAACTAAATTCACTGTCACTGTCACTTGTTTCAATTAAAGCTGAATATCTCGGAAACTAATGGTCCTATTTCCACCAAACACAGCTACTTACTTAAAAACCATCTCGACGGACAAGTCATTTGATTTAAAAAATCCGACTGAAATTGGTTTATCAGTTAGAGCCACAGACAGACACACAGATACACATACTTATAACACCCCTCTTTTTCGTCGGAGGTTAAAAATAGAAAGAGATATTAAGTGACAACAATGCTTAAGATGATGTACGCTTAAGAGGCCTTATTCCTTTTAAAATGCTGACTGTTTTTGAAATGTTTCTCTATGATCAAACATGTTTCTTAAAATATTATTTATGTTACTACCTAGAACAGGGCTATTGGGATTTATTGGTATATATTTGAAACCTACAGTTTGAATTTTTCATTGATAATTTTTGTTTCAAAAACTACTCGAAATTGACAAAATTCACACGGTAAATTAGTTTTTCAACTAATTTTCTAATGCACGCAATAAAAGCATAAAATAGCTACTACCTAGAACTCGGGAAAAAGTATTATCCACTTTAAAAAGTAAGTTGAAATTATCAATGTATTTGTCATAATATGAAAAAAATAAATTTTAAAAGGAATAAGGCCTCTTTAAGTTTTTAAATACAAAACGCTGGAAAAAGATTGTTTACTTCGCGCGTTGCGGCGGATAAAGCAATCTAGAAAGTGTATATTTTTCACCATAATCTGTCGCGGCGTAAAATAGTATTTCGCAATAAATCACAATACGTTCATTTTAGCCAAGTGTTCGTCAATAACCAGAAGGAGGAAAGGAGTAAGTTTACAAATAAAAAAAGAATTGCAAGCGTTGAATACGCACAAGTCGCTATGTGCAAATTTGGGGACCTATCCCTTAGATCTATCCCACATTCACCCTAATTATAAAGATCTAATTACCTAAGTTTGGAATCCTTCTCGACCGCATGATGTTCAGGTATCACGTTTTCTCTGTCCTTGTCTCGTCGACTGCGGCCGCACCGAGCAACTTGTTGTGCGAAAGAGAGCGATAGATTCGCCCGGTTCGGCTGCAAAAGAGTATTCTCTGATAAAAAAAAACCCTGCTGAATTGAGAAGACTTTCGACCAAAAAACATCCATGACCCAGGAACAATGGAAAATTGATTCCAATTGCAGGTGAAAATATTCTGGTTCATCACACAAATATTTTCCCTTGCCGGGACTCGAACCCAGGATCGCCAGCTCAGTAGGTAGCTGCACTACCATTGCACAAACCGTATCATCAAATAGAGGCATTAGTGTGTTAAGTAAGGTAATCCTTGAATTATTTAACATCGTCAGAGGTTGTTTTAATATAATCTTTTTATCAATTCTGTTTTTAATGTGGAAATACCACATTCTTATATGGAACAATTAATTTTTATACTATTTTTTTATGTGGTGATACGACATTTCTTATTTATATACACGGTGATGAATCCAAATCGGTCAGTAGGGAGAAAACGAAAACTATAAGAGATACTGAAATCTGTTCTTAGGAACCATGGTGTCGATTTTAGATTTAGTAGAAACTGCATTCCAATTTTTTTTCTTTATCTCATACATAACCGGGAATTTAACCTGGTTAAAATTCTGTAAGTAATCGCATGTCGGCTAAACAGCCCTGATACAGTTCAAGTCACGTAGAGTTTTTTTATTATTACGGTATAGGATGATAAAACTACGATCAATGCTACTTTGGTTACCTTATCGTGAGTGTGTGTGAGATCAGGCGGCGGGTCGTGCTCACGCGCAGAACCAGCGGACGATTTGGTCGAATTGCTGTGTACACTGCGACGTTTGTACTCTGGTGAATCTTCTGTAAATCAAAATGATTTGGCTAAATTACCTAGCGATGTTAAACCTTTGACCGCCAAAGACGGCAAATCACGTCATCGGGAATTCGTGCCACTGACGCCAACGACGCGTCCAAAATTTCAATGGTCAAAAACATGCTAATTCAAACCACTATCTGTGTTTTTCAATCTCTGTTGATTTTGGGGCACTTTTTTTTTGGTTTGGCGTCAGTGGCACGGTGAATTACTTTGCCGCTTGGCGCTCAAAGGGTTAAGGATCGACAACACCGCTGCTCAAACACGCTGATAGTGCGTTTACGCAATCAAATGTATGCAGAATAATTGACGGGTGATACGTCACGTCTTTTTCATACGTTTGCAAGCGTAAAGGCACCGTCATCGTATTTTGATCAACGGTGTGTTCGATCCTTTAAAGTATATGTTTTATTTTGATTTGATTTTTGATGTATCTGTTTATTCAAATTTACACTGAAAACAGTACAGTAACAATAAGAGATGGAGAAGGCACTTTAATTCGGAGTGAGTACTATTAAAGTCTGACCAGAAATATATGAGGATGCGCCATATTGCGGAATTTGACTGGAACTAATTTCTTGCACTGGCAATGATTTTATGATGGTTTGTCAACAATGTCAGTGACATTCGTGGTGGTTTCTTTAAAAGACGAATATTTAAAAATAACCAAAGTTAATGCAGTAACCCATTCACAGTCGTGAACTTAATATTATCAATGAAGTATACACGTGTTTACTACACGAAAAACAGTCGCGATTGGTTTTAAAATTGTTGCCATATAAATCCTATAAATAGATCTTGACGATCCTCATATATTTCTGGTCAGGCTTCAACCTGTAATTCATCAATCATTAACCGAGGTTAAAAAACGCGCGTTATTCGCAGTTCGTCGGAATCTTATTTGTTTTTTAAGCATGCTCCTCAATTAGTCGAGTGCGACCGATTTGGTAATATTTTCAATAACATAGTATAGGAAGAAGATTGTCACATCACTAGTTTGTTAGAAACTGTCAAGTGCTACCTAAGTGCCACGAGTTACCGATGTGTGGTTATGTAGGGGAACGTGTGTGTTATGTAATGGAACGTGTGTGTTATGTAGTGGAACGTACTGGTGTGCACTGTGTCTGGAGGCGGGATCTGCGCGGGCGCGGCGCGCTCGAGCAGGCGGCTGATGTGCGCGTGCCCGGCGCGCCACGCCACTTTCGCGGGCGTGCGGCCTGTAAGCAAATATGTCGCGTTACTACATGGGTGGATCAAGAGAAGAGCGTTGGTAGCCTCGTACCAATGAGATTTTCGGAACTTATGTACGGAATGTCATTTGATATTTACCATTCGCTTTTCGGTGAAGGAAAACATCGTGAGGAAACCACCTAAGCCCAATAAGGCCTAGTTTCCTCTCTGGGTTGGAAGGTCAGATGGCAGTCGCTTGCGTAAAAACTAGTGCCTACGCCACATCTTGGGATTTAGGTAGCCGACCCCGATTGAGAATTTATTCTCAAAAAATGGGACAAAGACTAGGAGGATGATGATTCTGTCTTGTTACCCAGGGGACAATAGTGTATTAAACTTCTAAACAGTGTTAATAATTTATATTACTGATATTGACAGTAGATAGTCTATGTCTATGGGCTTATAACTGCGCAAATTCCAAGCTTTTGCTCAATATAAGCACGAAAAATCTTAGTTTTAAAAAGTGACCCGGGAGACGTCACCATGGCAAAGAGTGGCAAAAAATAGTTGATTGACCCACATTAATTTTTTAATGAATCATCGATATAAATGTAATATGTTCTTGTCTGTGGAGTAATTTTCATGCATCTCGTTCTAGAGCTTTCTCCTTCGCAGCCTGGTACCACACGACATTCACCTTCTTTATTTGGTCCATGTACATAAGCTATCCATGGTCTTTTTTTCTTTCACGTCCCTTCTAATATACGCTTTGGATATTTTTCACAAACATGCAATGAAATGTCGTCATAACGTGCGTTATAACAGGCTTCGAAGTATCACGTTTCAGGCGGTACAACTACAGCCAACTATAAAGGAATTTCACACAAAATTTTAGGCCTAGGCCGGGAAGTATTTTATTTAAAACATGGCGTTTGTTGAACAGGCTGAACAGCTGTTTTTTTTTTTCGAGTAGTGTATCTATTTCATTGCATATGTTTGAGAAAAGCACTGTACATGCCTTAGCCATGAAAAGGACTACCGACTTCGGATCACTATCCGTCTACATATACCTACTCACCCGGCAAGCCCTTTTTTCCCGGCGTCTGCAGTAACGTACTATATACTCACCACAATGGTCCGCTTGTAGTGGATCAGCGCCGTGTTGTAGCAGCCACAACACGCATTCCTCGTGTCCCTCCTGCGCCGCTATACCTGTAATAACGTACATTCTAGATATATTCTCTAACTTTTTGTGAGCAATTTACTCAAATGTTTACAGTTTACAATGAAGCGAAAAATTTAATGGTTCAGACAGGATTCAAACCTGCGTTTCCAACGGCTTTCCGGGCCAACACGGGCGTCCTACCAATTGGACCACCGAGCCAGATGTCAGAGCCATTGAATCTTTCAACCAGTTGCTTCAACATGCCTTAGGGTGGCATCGTAGCGCCATCTACCGTAAAGTTTAGACTTTATAGTCGGCACCATCGTCTCAAATTTGTTGAGAATCGATAGTAACGATGTGCTACACCCAAATTATTATTATTATTATTTTATTAAAGCAGTAACAATGTTCATTGTAAACATTTGGTTAACGTTAGCAGACGTTACTGCTTTAATAATAATAAAAAAAAAAAATACTCCTTAAGAAACGAGCTTACAGCGCCTTGCACGTCCGGTTTAAGAAGTCTTATTCCTTAATTATTATATTTCATATTTAATTAAATATATTGATTTTATACCTACTTTCAACCAACTTTTTAAACTGAATAAATACTTTTCCCCGCGTCCTAGAAAGTAACGTAGCTATTTCATGCTTTTATTGCGTGCTGTCGAAAATAAGTTGTAAACACGAGTTTGCGGCGCTTGCAGTCGAGACATTGGGTTCATGATCAGCTGACATGACATGAAGGCTTTGTTGAAACGTCTGATCGACGTTTCGGGAGACCCAAGAGCTGGCGCCTGTCTCCGCCAGAGAATCTCTCTGGCCATACAAAATGTCTCTGTTTGACCTTGTGGTTGACTGGTAGAGAATGCCTCATGGCATTAAGTCCGCCATTTGTACTTTTACTTATGTATTTTGTGCAATAAAGTTTAAATAAATAAATAAATAAAATGGTAACGCCGCCAGGATACTAGGGGACCATGCCGCAGGCGGACCTTTTGAGATCCCTTTTTTATTATTATTGCATTATAGGTTATTTAGAGTAAGGTTTTATATATACGTTTTTATTATATTGTTTCTTTAAATTTATGTGAAATTGTAGATGTCGTTTTCTATGTGAATTTTGTCAATTCGAGTAGTATTTGAAACAAAACTTATCAATAAAAAATTTAAACTAGATTTCATATATATGCCAATAAATCTCCATATCCCCAAGTAGTAACATTGACATTTATTTTAAGAAACATGTTTGATCATAGAGAAAAATGTCTAAAACAATCAGCATTTTTGACCGGTTAAGGAGCTACAGCGGTCGTGTCCGACCACGCCGGCACCGCCTAAAGGTCTTCGCACATTATAACAACTCAACGGCGACTCGATTCTATGCCAAATATTGAAATTTAAGCCCTCTGTCATATTTACTAGCTTTAATTTCAAAAAATGATATTAGTAGTGGACGACGAGTGGACGACGCGTCGTACATTTTTTGAAATTAAACCTAGTAAATGTGACATAGGGCTTAAATTTCAATATTTGGCATAGAATCGAGTCGCCGTTGAGTTGTTATAATGTGCGAATACCTTAATAGTGTTGCCTTGCGGCGTTTATTACCCTAACGCTCATTATGATGAACTTACCTAGCGGTGTAGCGCCCTGCGTACACACGGCTGAAGTGTCGGCGCCGTGAGCTAATAGAGCCGCTAAAACTGCAGAGCGGCCGCGCCACGCCGCGGCGTGTAGCGCGGTCCGGCCGCAGCGGTCGCGGCCGTCCACGTCAGCGCCACCTAGGAAATATACTGTTTAATTATCTTAATCTCAAGGATAGGACCCAAATCTATTCAAGGGACCCTATGTACAGTCGCCATCCGACATATCACAGCATTTAAGGCGTTCATAAATATGTGAACATGTACTGTAACGCCCAGTCAATAAGAGTCGTGTTCCGATATTTGTGGACGCCTTATATGCTTCGATGTATCTGATGGCGACTGTACGATACGATACGGGAGTTAGAAGGTTAACTTTTTCAATTTATATATAAATAAAACACACGATTGACTGGTCGGACTTTAATTGATTATGCTTTCGAGTCGCGTACCCTTAATTTGACAATATTCGCCAGGATGAATACACTCTTTGACCATCTTTTTCAAATAGTGTCAAATCAATCATTTCGGATCGTGTTTAAAAGTGTAGGGTAGTGTGTTAATCAATCTAGATACAAATAAAACTGACCGACTTTGATGAGCAGATTGACCATGTCAACGTGCCCCTGCCACGCCGAGACATGCAGTGGTGTTCTACCCTGCAAAAGTAAAAAAATGTCATCAATAAATCATTATCTATAAAGGCGCAATATTAAAATGCTCATCGCATTATCCATGTGACTTGAGCTCAACAAAAATCGAACCACTCAAGAACTTTCAAAGTGGAAATTATAAGTCCAAATGACACAATTATTATTTTCACATGCTAGCATTTTTGGGATCATTGCTTTTATTTCAATAGCTTGACGCATACACACACGCCGATACCACCTATAATCGTTGGTGTTTCACTACTATATAGTTAGGGCCGTATCGAAGTATGTAAGCATGTAAACACTGGTAGCCCTCGCCCTCTGCGCCGGTCGGCGTCGAGCGCGTCGGCGTCGGCGCCTCGCTGGTACAGGGCTCGGGCCGTGTCTCGTGTCACACACAGTACAGTCGCTGTACCTCGTTGTCGGTGGTGTCGGCGCGGGCGCGGCACTCGGTGAGCAGGAAGCGCGCCATGGCGAGCCGGTTGTCGAGCGCCAGCACGTACAGCGCGCTGCGCCGGTCGGCGTCGAGCGCGTCGGCGTCGGCGCCTCGCTGGTACAGGGCTCGGGCCGTGTCTCGTGTCACACACAGTACAGTCGCTGTACCTCGTTGTCGGTGGTGTCGGCGCGGGCGCGGCACTCGGTGAGCAGGAAGCGCGCCATGGCGAGCCGGTTGTCGAGCGCCAGCACGTACAGCGCGCTGCGCCGGTCGGCGTCGAGCGCGTCGGCGTCGGCGCCTCGCTGGTACAGGGCTCGGGCCGTGTCTCGTGTCACACACAGTACAGTCGCTGTACCTCGTTGTCGGTGGTGTCGGCGCGGGCGCGGCACTCGGTGAGCAGGAAGCGCGCCATGGCGAGCCGGTTGTCGAGCGCCAGCACGTACAGCGCGCTGCGCCGGTCGGCGTCGAGCGCGTCGGCGTCGGCGCCTCGCTGGTACAGGGCTCGGGCCGTGTCTCGTGTCACACACAGTACAGTCGCTGTACCTCGTTGTCGGTGGTGTCGGCGCGGGCGCGGCACTCGGTGAGCAGGAAGCGCGCCATGGCGAGCCGGTTGTCGAGCGCCAGCACGTACAGCGCGCTGCGCCGGTCGGCGTCGAGCGCGTCGGCGTCGGCGCCTCGCTGGTACAGGGCTCAGGCCGTGTCTCGTGTCACACACAGTACAGTCGCTGTACCTCGTTGTCGGTGGTGTCGGCGCGGGCGCGGCACTCGGTGAGCAGGAAGCGCGCCATGGCGAGCCGGTTGTCGAGCGCCAGCACGTACAGCGCGCTGCGCCGGTCGGCGTCGAGCGCGTCGGCGTCGGCGCCTCGCTGGTACAGGGCTCGGGCCGTGTCTCGTGTCACACACAGTACAGTCGCTGTACCTCGTTGTCGGTGGTGTCGGCGCGGGCGCGGCACTCGGTGAGCAGGAAGCGCGCCATGGCGAGCCGGTTGTCGAGCGCCAGCACGTACAGCGCGCTGCGCCGGTCGGCGTCGAGCGCGTCGGCGTCGGCGCCTCGCTGGTACAGGGCTAAGACCGTGTCGAAGTGGCCTTCGAGAGCTGCCAGTCTGGGGAGCGATAGGTTTCGTTTAGCAAATGAATGACAAGCACTGGATATCTTTTTAGGCAGAACAACAGCCCATTGAAGAATTACCGCTATCGAGATAAATATACCTAGCAAAATATGGATAAATGAATTCTGTAAGTCAGCTCATTATAGCTTAAATAGCTTAAAAAAGAGATTGAACATTGATATCAAGAATATATTTCTTTCTATCAGGATGATGCCACGCAGAAGTGAAAGGGCACTGCAATTTCAAATTATAATTATTTGTACAAATTTTTAGAACTGTATGGGATGTCCTTAGATGTCAAATCTCCAATTCCAACTCTGAGAGATCTAATGGTGTGATTGTAGCGGTTTCATTAAGGTCTTCGCACATTATAACAGCTCAACGGCGACTCGATTCTATGCCAAATATTGAAATTTAAGCCCTATGTCATATTTACTAGGTTTAATTTCAATAAATGATATTAGTAGTGGACGACGCGTCGGTGCATCGTCGAAATTAAAGACGACCGCGAAGTGAAGACCTTTAATCAATAAAATAAGTCCCAACACACAAACTTTACCGAAACCTTTTCCCCTGTGTTTAACATAGGCCTTTTGTTAAGGGTTCTAATGACCCGCTAGATACATTCGCTGAATAAGCTGAATCACGCTATCGTTGCTTTTACACAGAATATATAAGGTCTGTCAATCCATTAATGGGTATGCAGTTAAAGTGACAGTGCAGCTTCAATACAAAAGGTAATAAGTGACAAGTGTAGTAAATGTGAACATTGGTCGGATTGGTCCTTCGAGCCAGCTGAGTACAGTGACATTGAAAAAAAAAAGTTAAGTGTCAGAGTTTACGGGTTACGTTGTTTCAAAGACTTAGTAATTTTCGCGGTTTGTTAAAGACTTTTTGCGAAAAAAATGACTTAGATTTTTTTTGTTCTTTTGGACTTAGAATATTTTCATACTAAAGGTAGTGACAAGTGTAGTGAGTGTGAACACGTCTCACCTAAGTGCAGTTTTTCCATCGTGAGCGTGTTGATGTACCGGCGCGGCCCAGTCGTCGATCAGTACTTCGACCAACGCCGTGTGTCCTTCCTGGGCCGCTAGCATCAGGGCTCCTTTGCCGTCGTTGTCTGCTTCGTCGACTTTAGCGCCCGCTTCTAATAGGGCTTCGCATACTTCTATGTGACCTGGTTAATGAGGATACATGACAGGTTGATGCCGAGGGTCTAAAACGATCGATTTGACTGTAACCTGAAGGCAAGTATTTATGTATTTCGATAAGAGCGTTACGGTAGCCTTTGACAGCATAGATACTTTTTGACCTTAATCCAAATTTTTGCCATATTTAATAAATAAAATAAAATAAATAAATATCGGACAACCTCACACAAATCAATCTCGTCCCTCAGTAGGGTCGATTGCAAAAAAATGTACATAGTTAAGGGCTTTAATTAAAACAAAGTTAATTGATTCCTTTGTGGGACGAAAGTTACTCATACATTTTGTATGACTACCTTTCGTCACACAAAGGAATCAATTAACTTTGCAAAAAAATTGTACATAGTTAAGGGCTTTAATTAAAACAAAGTTAATTGATTCCTTTGTGTGAAGAAAGTTACCCATACATTTTGTATGACTACCTTTCGTCACACAAAGGAAGCGATCGTATTTTATGTCAACTAAGCTTTTAAGTATGTAAATTTTTTTTGCAATCGACTCAGTAAGTTATAGACACTAGACGACGATAAACATATTCATACATATACATCTAATGTAGATCATAATAATTGTCACTATTGGCAGGATTTTTGAGCATAATCTGTAATCTGATTGGCATTAGCCGCGATTGACTTGTGGTATAGTGGTTATTATAAGTCTAAGAAGACAATGTTACGTCGCCAAGATATAAGCATGATAGAAAAAAATAGGCAGCTTACTGAAATGTCAGTAGGCCTAACGTTATTGCAGTTAGGCCGACTGGTATATCAGTAGGCCTAAGCGTTATTGCAGTAAAGCTTACAATTGTATGTTGGTAGTAGGCCTAACTGGAGTAACAGTTAGGTCTACTGAGATGATTTTCATTTCCAAATATAAGGATTTATTTACTAACTAAAATTAAGTGGAGGTAATGACTTCCGGTTCGTGACTTAAGATGGCCGCATGCGTTTAGGTTTCGTTGTCCATTATTTATTCATTTTCGTTGTTCAATGTGTAGTATTGATAGCGTATTGTGCAGTGATCTAACGTAGGAGTGAATAGCTAATGAAGAATTCAACTTGAAGCGTTCATAGCCCTTCCTGGGTCAAGGCCCGATAGCCCGCGTGGTTTTTTGTAAATCGCTATCACTTTACAAAAAGCAAAACCTCACCGAACAACGGCATGCTCTACGAGCAAACTCGAAATTGGCGAAATCATCATTAACTATGATGGAAGCCATATTTTAAAATTAGAATAGAATAGAAGTGGAGGTAATAATACTACAAGCTAGGAATAGGAAGTCTACCTTCAAAAGCGGCGTAATGCAGAGGGGTCCAGCCAGAGTTGTCTCGATGGTGTTCGTCCAAGCCTCTGTCCAGAAGTTGCCGTACTACTTCCACGTTACCTGATAAAAACATGGTAAATAATAATAATAATAATAATAACCGCCATGTGGGATGTTGACTCGACGATCATTGTCCCGATAGTCGTTTCGGCGAACGGTCTTATAGCGAAGAGTCTCGACAAACATCTTAAGAGACTCTCGCTAGATGGCTGGATCAAGGGTCAGATACAGAAGGCCGTACTCCTGGACACGGCGCGCATCGTCAGGAGGTTCCTCTCTCTGCAGCCCTAACCACCGGTAGCCTGGGCCTTGCCCCGCTGCCGGCGGCACCCTAGGTTAGGTTTTTTATAATGCATTTATATTTTGTAATTACTTTATTGTATTTTACTTTTTATATAAATTTATTGTAAAAACCCTAGCCTAAGATACAAGAGAAATAAAGGAATAATAATAAATTTATTTCAATACAACAACATTTTTTACAATAGCACCTTTTACAGAGGGTCCTTAAAATTAGAGACTACTTCCTAAATAGGTGAGACCTGAGCTTTAGGTTAAGCAGTGCTCCTTGCCATAAAACCGCACTGATGTTTAAAACATTTAAACCAAAATTAACTTCTGATTTACACAAATTATTAAAATGATAAATGATAATGTTTATTTGCAGAAATGGGTACAAATTAGGTGGTATAACGTAATATTCTTAGGTACATCTTTAAATTCGGCTTAATTATGCATGCGAACAATAATTATAACTAAATTTAGTTTATATTCAAAATTTACAAAATAAAGCGTTTCCTTTCCTTCCTAAAAATTACTTATTATAAGTTTTAATGTTTGAAAACTCTTTTATAGAATAAACACTTAGTTCACTTAGCCAAGCTAATAGTTTTTTTTACAATTGAATGGGAAGATCCTTTATGTCTCTCGGTAGCTTATTATAGTAGTTTATGCAACTGATACATAATGAGCGGCCTTAAAACACGAGTGTGGTTTTATGAAACGAGCGTCAGCGAGTTTCATAATAGGATCACACGAGTGTTTTAAGGCCTAATTATGTACAGTTGTATACACTACTTTATCTACACACATATCATAAGTACTCTAAGATGGGTTCAGAAGCCATAAGGAAATGACCGGCATCACTAGTGCTACCTGTAAAATATCTAAAAACGACATATACTAATGCAGTAAGAAATAAATCTGAACAAATACATAAACAGATTATTTATTGTAATAGTTGTAATTTACATTTACATTGAAACAATATTTTCAACTAAAATGTGAATTACAATAAACTTATCACAATTATACTTTCGTAACAGCAAAGAACCAACAAACAAATGACAACAATAATGGCGGCAATTGGAACCTCAGTCAAGACGAATGTTTTTTTTTTCTAAATCATATACAAACGAATGTATCCATATTCTCATGTTGTCACTCGAGATCAAATGTCGTGCGGTTTTTATAACAAAAAAATTGAATTGACGTTTGGTATCGATAACAATATTAATATCTATGGATACTAGAATAGAGACCTACTTTAGTTTTGACAGCTGTTCCAAATTTAAACTCATAACCTTACAAAAATTGATACTGTTATAACATTACAGTACAGATTTTACCTACTGCCACAGATAAGAAAGTTCTCATAGTAAAATTGGTTGTAGTAATGCTGGTCATTTCCTACGGTTTCTGAACGCATTTTAGAGCACTAATGATATGTGCGTAGATAAAATATCTTAATGCACGTGAAGTAAGGGCTGCGAGTGGTGTGTGTAAGACGAGCTTTAGGTACATTTGCTGTCCGTCCGAGGCAGTCGTGTGCCTCGTGCTCGAGCTCACATACCTTGCGCGGCAGCAGTAGTGAGCACAGTGCGCCCCTCCCTGTCCATGGTGTCGACGCAGGCGCCCCAGAACAGCAGCAGCCGCCGAGGCAGTCGTGTGCCTCGACGTGTGCCTCGTGCTCGAGCTCACATACCTTGCGCGGCAGCAGTAGTGAGCACAGTGCGCCCCTCCCTGTCCATGGTGTCGACGCAGGCGCCCCAGAACAGCAGCAGCCGCCGAGGCAGTCGTGTGCCTCGACGTGTGCCTCGTGCTCGAGCTCACATACCTTGCGCGGCAGCAGTAGTGAGCACAGTGCGCCCCTCCCTGTCCATGGTGTCAACGCAGGCGCCCCAGAACAGCAGCAGCCGCCGAGGCAGTCGTGTGCCTCGACGTGTGCCTCGTGCTCGAGCTCACATACCTTGCGCGGCAGCAGTAGTGAGCACAGTGCGCCCCTCCCTGTCCATGGTGTCAACGCAGGCGCCCCAGAACAGCAGCAGCCGCCGAGGCAGTCGTGTGCCTCGACGTGTGCCTCGTGCTCGAGCTCACATACCTTGCGCGGCAGCAGTAGTGAGCACAGTGCGCCCCTCCCTGTCCATGGTGTCAACGCAGGCGCCCCAGAACAGCAGCAGCCGCCGAGGCAGTCGTGTGCCTCGACGTGTGCCTCGTGCTCGAGCTCACATACCTTGCGCGGCAGCAGTAGTGAGCACAGTGCGCCCCTCCCTGTCCATGGTGTCAACGCAGGCGCCCCAGAACAGCAGCAGCCGCCGAGGCAGTCGTGTGCCTCGACGTGTGCCTCGTGCTCGAGCTCACATACCTTGCGCGGCAGCAGTAGTGAGCACAGTGCGCCCCTCCCTGTCCATGGTGTCAACGCAGGCGCCCCAGAACAGCAGCAGCCGCCGAGGCAGTCGTGTGCCTCGACGTGTGCCTCGTGCTCGAGCTCACATACCTTGCGCGGCAGCAGTAGTGAGCACAGTGCGCCCCTCCCTGTCCATGGTGTCAACGCAGGCGCCCCAGAACAGCAGCAGCCGCCGAGGCAGTCGTGTGCCTCGACGTGTGCCTCGTGCTCGAGCTCACATACCTTGCGCGGCAGCAGTAGTGAGCACAGTGCGCCCCTCCCTGTCCATGGTGTCAACGCAGGCGCCCCAGAACAGCAGCAGCCGCCGAGGCAGTCGTGTGCCTCGACGTGTGCCTCGTGCTCGAGCTCACATACCTTGCGCGGCAGCAGTAGTGAGCACAGTGCGCCCCTCCCTGTCCATGGTGTCAACGCAGGCGCCCCAGAACAGCAGCAGCCGCCGAGGCAGTCGTGTGCCTCGACGTGTGCCTCGTGCTCGAGCTCACATACCTTGCGCGGCAGCAGTAGTGAGCACAGTGCGCCCCTCCCTGTCCATGGTGTCAACGCAGGCGCCCCAGAACAGCAGCAGCCGCCGAGGCAGTCGTGTGCCGCGACGTGTGCCTCGTGCTCGAGCTCACATACCTTGCGCGGCAGCAGTAGTGAGCACAGTGCGCCCCTCCCTGTCCATGGTGTCAACGCAGGCGCCCCAGAACAGCAGCAGCCGCCGAGGCAGTCGTGTGCCTCGACGTGTGCCTCGTGCTCGAGCTCACATACCTTGCGCGGCAGCAGTAGTGAGCACAGTGCGCCCCTCCCTGTCCATGGTGTCAACGCAGGCGCCCCAGAACAGCAGCAGCCGCCGAGGCAGTCGTGTGCCTCGACGTGTGCCTCGTGCTCGAGCTCACATACCTTGCGCGGCAGCAGTAGTGAGCACAGTGCGCCCCTCCCTGTCCATGGTGTCAACGCAGGCGCCCCAGAACAACAGCAGCCGCGCGGCGCGCGCGTGTCCGGCGGACGCCGCCGCCCACAGCGCTGTGCGGCCGAGGCAGTCGTGTGCCTCGATGTCTGCCTCGTGCTCAAGTAGGAGCTCGCAGATTTCACTATAACAATAATCAGTTTTTAAAGACCGCACGAAACACGTAAAAAATCAAGAGCTTTTGTTGATACCGCGAGATAGCCCGTTTCATTTCCAATATCGTGATGGTAATTCTGTCACACTCATTTACATGCTCAAATGTCCCTCGAACGCGCCGATTACACGTTATGTGCAGTATTTACGGTGCGCGCAACGCGACAGATCCAGTTAAAGAATAAACTTTCATTAACACCGCAACGTACTCGCCTCGAATCTTTATAAATTCATTGCCACAGATCAGTAAGCCTATCATTCACACTCATTACACTTGTCAATTGGACTTATGTCTTTTTTATATTGAAACTGCACTGTAACTTTTGCTCATTTAATCAATAGATTGACAGCGGATACAAATATTCAACGGAAAAACAACGATCGCAACATTCACCTGATGTCAGACCGTCATCTACTGACACAGGGCCCCTAGGCTCGGGCCTTGTGGGCCTAGGGATAAATACGGCACTGCTAGTGACTAATTGGGTCCCTAAAGAAAACGCATGACTCTAATTTTCATACTCACGTGTGTCCCTCGAACGCTGCGACTAGTAGCGGCGTGGCTCGATCGCGATCACACCGAGATACATCGGCGCCTCTCTCCAATAGTAACGCTGCGCAAGAGACGCCAGTAGCGCATAACGAGGCCACTGATAGTGCGGTGCGGCCTGGAGACAAAAGAGAATTGTTATCACACTAATATTATAAAGGCGAAATTGCAGTGGGCCCCGAGTCGCGTAGCAGCTCCAATGCAGCTGTCCCATATGAAAAGCTCGATATGAGTTCCAAACATTTTGGGCCGTCCTGACATTTTTTACATAGTTTAAGCCGTTATAATTACTTAATTTTATAATTTATTTTAATAATATTAACTTCACACACATATCTGAAAGAAGCAGTCTCATAAACAATTTTTTTCGTCGCTGTTCTCGAACGTTCTAGTGACGTTCGAAGTGCGCTATTAGCCCATGATGTAGTGAACTGTTACTATACTACTGTTGTACAAAATGATAAAAGAAAAGGGGTAGCTCATGTCCAATGTCCGTCCGACTGTACAATGTCGGCGTGGCCCATGTACGCGGCGGCGATGTGTGTGCAGTGTGTCAACACCGCGAGCCGCCTGCCTCGTGTGACTCACCGTCCTCGTCGGCGTGGTCGACGCTGGCGCCGGCGTCGAGCAGCGCGCGCACGATGTCGGCGTGGCCCATGTACGCGGCGGCGATGTGTGTGCAGTGTGTCAACACCGCGAGCCGCCTGCCTCGTGTGACTCACCGTCCTCGTCGGCGTGGTCGACGCTGGCGCCGGCGTCGAGCAGCGCGCGCACGATGTCGGCGTGGCCCATGTACGCGGCGGCGATGTGTGTGCAGTGTGTCAACACCGCGAGCCGCCTGCCTCGTGTGACTCACCGTCCTCGTCGGCGTGGTCGACGCTGGCGCCGGCGTCGAGCAGCGCGCGCACGATGTCGGCGTGGCCCATGTACGCGGCGGCGATGTGTGTGCAGTGTGTCAACACCGCGAGCCGCCTGCCTCGTGTGACTCACCGTCCTCGTCGGCGTGGTCGACGCTGGCGCCGGCGTCGAGCAGCGCGCGCACGATGTCGGCGTGGCCCATGTACGCGGCGGCGATGTGTGTGCAGTGTGTCAACACCGCGAGCCGCCTGCCTCGTGTGACTCACCGTCCTCGTCGGCGTGGTCGACGCTGGCGCCGGCGTCGAGCAGCGCGCGCACGATGTCGGCGTGGCCCATGTACGCGGCGGCGATGTGTGTGCAGTGTGTCAACACCGCGAGCCGCCTGCCTCGTGTGACTCACCGTCCTCGTCGGCGTGGTCGACGCTGGCGCCGGCGTCGAGCAGCGCGCGCACGATGTCGGCGTGGCCCATGTACGCGGCGGCGATGTGTGTGCAGTGTGTCAACACCGCGAGCCGCCTGCCTCGTGTGACTCACCGTCCTCGTCGGCGTGGTCGACGCTGGCGCCGGCGTCGAGCAGCGCGCGCACGATGTCGGCGTGGCCCATGTACGCGGCGGCGATGTGTGTGCAGTGTGTCAACACCGCGAGCCGCCTGCCTCGTGTGACTCACCGTCCTCGTCGGCGTGGTCGACGCTGGCGCCGGCGTCGAGCAGCGCGCGCACGATGTCGGCGTGGCCCATGTACGCGGCGGCGATGTGTGTGCAGTGTGTCAACACCGCGAGCCGCCTGCCTCGTGTGACTCACCGTCCTCGTCGGCGTGGTCGACGCTGGCGCCGGCGTCGAGCAGCGCGCGCACGATGTCGGCGTGGCCCATGTACGCGGCGGCGATGTGTGTGCAGTGTGTCAACACCGCGAGCCGCCTGCCTCGTGTGACTCACCGTCCTCGTCGGCGTGGTCGACGCTGGCGCCGGCGTCGAGCAGCGCGCGCACGATGTCGGCGTGGCCCATGTACGCGGCGGCGATGTGTGTGCAGTGTGTCAACACCGCGAGCCGCCTGCCTCGTGTGACTCACCGTCCTCGTCGGCGTGGTCGACGCTGGCGCCGGCGTCGAGCAGCGCGCGCACGATGTCGGCGTGGCCCATGTACGCGGCGGCGATGTGTGTGCAGTGTGTCAACACCGCGAGCCGCCTGCCTCGTGTGACTCACCGTCCTCGTCGGCGTGGTCGACGCTGGCGCCGGCGTCGAGCAGCGCGCGCACGATGTCGGCGTGGCCCATGTACGCGGCGGCGATGTGTGTGCAGTGTGTCAACACCGCGAGCCGCCTGCCTCGTGTGACTCACCGTCCTCGTCGGCGTGGTCGACGCTGGCGCCGGCGTCGAGCAGCGCGCGCACGATGTCGGCGTGGCCCATGTACGCGGCGGCGATGTGTGTGCAGTGTGTCAACAGGGCGAGCCGCCTGCCTCGTGTGACTCACCGTCCTCGTCGGCGTGGTCGACGCTGGCGCCGGCGTCGAGCAGCGCGCGCACGATGTCGGCGTGGCCCATGTACGCGGCGGCGATGTGTGTGCAGTGTGTCAACACCGCGAGCCGCCTGCCTCGTGTGACTCACCGTCCTCGTCGGCGTGGTCGACGCTGGCGCCGGCGTCGAGCAGCGCGCGCACGATGTCGGCGTGGCCCATGTACGCGGCGGCGATGTGTGTGCAGTGTGTCAACACCGCGAGCCGCCTGCCTCGTGTGACTCACCGTCCTCGTCGGCGTGGTCGACGCTGGCGCCGGCGTCGAGCAGCGCGCGCACGATGTCGGCGTGGCCCATGTACGCGGCGGCGATGTGTGTGCAGTGTGTCAACACCGCGAGCCGCCTGCCTCGTGTGACTCACCGTCCTCGTCGGCGTGGTCGACGCTGGCGCCGGCGTCGAGCAGCGCGCGCACGATGTCGGCGTGGCCCATGTACGCGGCGGCGATGTGTGTGCAGTGTGTCAACACCGCGAGCCGCCTGCCTCGTGTGACTCACCGTCCTCGTCGGCGTGGTCGACGCTGGCGCCGGCGTCGAGCAGCGCGCGCACGATGTCGGCGTGGCCCATGTACGCGGCGGCGATGTGTGTGCAGTGTGTCAACACCGCGAGCCGCCTGCCTCGTGTGACTCACCGTCCTCGTCGGCGTGGTCGACGCTGGCGCCGGCGTCGAGCAGCGCGCGCACGATGTCGGCGTGGCCCATGTACGCGGCGGCGATGTGTGTGCAGTGTGTCAACACCGCGAGCCGCCTGCCTCGTGTGACTCACCGTCCTCGTCGGCGTGGTCGACGCTGGCGCCGGCGTCGAGCAGCGCGCGCACGATGTCGGCGTGGCCCATGTACGCGGCGGCGATGTGTGTGCAGTGTGTCAACAGGGCGAGCCGCCTGCCTCGTGTGACTCACCGTCCTCGTCGGCGTGGTCGACGCTGGCGCCGGCGTCGAGCAGCGCGCGCACGATGTCGGCGTGGCCCATGTACGCGGCGGCGATGTGTGTGCAGTGTGTCAACACCGCGAGCCGCCTGCCTCGTGTGACTCACCGTCCTCGTCGGCGTGGTCGACGCTGGCGCCGGCGTCGAGCAGCGCGCGCACGATGTCGGCGTGGCCCATGTACGCGGCGGCGATGTGTGTGCAGTGTGTCAACAGGGCGAGCCGCCTGCCTCGTGTGACTCACCGTCCTCGTCGGCGTGGTCGACGCTGGCGCCGGCGTCGAGCAGCGCGCGCACGATGTCGGCGTGGCCCATGTACGCGGCGGCGATGTGTGTGCAGTGTGTCAACACCGCGAGCCGCCTGCCTCGTGTGACTCACCGTCCTCGTCGGCGTGGTCGACGCTGGCGCCGGCGTCGAGCAGCGCGCGCACGATGTCGGCGTGGCCCATGTACGCGGCGGCGATGTGTGTGCAGTGTGTCAACACCGCGAGCCGCCTGCCTCGTGTGACTCACCGTCCTCGTCGGCGTGGTCGACGCTGGCGCCGGCGTCGAGCAGCGCGCGCACGATGTCGGCGTGGCCCATGTACGCGGCGGCGATGTGTGTGCAGTGTGTCAACACCGCGAGCCGCCTGCCTCGTGTGACTCACCGTCCTCGTCGGCGTGGTCGACGCTGGCGCCGGCGTCGAGCAGCGCGCGCACGATGTCGGCGTGGCCCATGTACGCGGCGGCGATGTGTGTGCAGTGTGTCAACACCGCGAGCCGCCTGCCTCGTGTGACTCACCGTCCTCGTCGGCGTGGTCGACGCTGGCGCCGGCGTCGAGCAGCGCGCGCACGACGTCGGCGTGGCCCATGTACGCGGCGGCGATGTGTGTGCAGTGTGTCAACACCGCGAGCCGCCTGCCTCGTGTGACTCACCGTCCTCGTCGGCGTGGTCGACGCTGGCGCCGGCGTCGAGCAGCGCGCGCACGATGTCGGCGTGGCCCATGTACGCGGCGGCGATGTGTGTGCAGTGTGTCAACAGGGCGAGCCGCCTGCCTCGTGTGACTCACCGTCCTCGTCGGCGTGGTCGACGCTGGCGCCGGCGTCGAGCAGCGCGCGCACGATGTCGGCGTGGCCCATGTACGCGGCGGCGATGTGTGTGCAGTGTGTCAACACCGCGAGCCGCCTGCCTCGTGTGACTCACCGTCCTCGTCGGCGTGGTCGACGCTGGCGCCGGCGTCGAGCAGCGCGCGCACGATGTCGGCGTGGCCCATGTACGCGGCGGCGATGTGTGTGCAGTGTGTCAACACCGCGAGCCGCCTGCCTCGTGTGACTCACCGTCCTCGTCGGCGTGGTCGACGCTGGCGCCGGCGTCGAGCAGCGCGCGCACGATGTCGGCGTGGCCCATGTACGCGGCGGCGATGTGTGTGCAGTGTGTCAACACCGCGAGCCGCCTGCCTCGTGTGACTCACCGTCCTCGTCGGCGTGGTCGACGCTGGCGCCGGCGTCGAGCAGCGCGCGCACGATGTCGGCGTGGCCCATGTACGCGGCGGCGATGTGTGTGCAGTGTGTCAACAGGGCGAGCCGCCTGCCTCGTGTGACTCACCGTCCTCGTCGGCGTGGTCGACGCTGGCGCCGGCGTCGAGCAGCGCGCGCACGATGTCGGCGTGGCCCATGTACGCGGCGGCGATGTGTGTGCAGTGTGTCAACACCGCGAGCCGCCTGCCTCGTGTGACTCACCGTCCTCGTCGGCGTGGTCGACGCTGGCGCCGGCGTCGAGCAGCGCGCGCACGATGTCGGCGTGGCCCATGTACGCGGCGGCGATGTGTGTGCAGTGTGTCAACACCGCGAGCCGCCTGCCTCGTGTGACTCACCGTCCTCGTCGGCGTGGTCGACGCTGGCGCCGGCGTCGAGCAGCGCGCGCACGATGTCGGCGTGGCCCATGTACGCGGCGGCGATGTGTGTGCAGTGTGTCAACACCGCGAGCCGCCTGCCTCGTGTGACTCACCGTCCTCGTCGGCGTGGTCGACGCTGGCGCCGGCGTCGAGCAGCGCGCGCACGATGTCGGCGTGGCCCATGTACGCGGCGGCGATGTGTGTGCAGTGTGTCAACAGGGCGAGCCGCCTGCCTCGTGTGACTCACCGTCCTCGTCGGCGTGGTCGACGCTGGCGCCGGCGTCGAGCAGCGCGCGCACGATGTCGGCGTGGCCCATGTACGCGGCGGCGATGTGTGTGCAGTGTGTCACCACCGCGAGCCGCCTGCCTCGTGTGACTCACCGTCCTCGTCGGCGTGGTCGACGCTGGCGCCGGCGTCGAGCAGCGCGCGCACGATGTCGGCGTGGCCCATGTACGCGGCGGCGATGTGTGTGCAGTGTGTCAACACCGCGAGCCGCCTGCCTCGTGTGACTCACCGTCCTCGTCGGCGTGGTCGACGCTGGCGCCGGCGTCGAGCAGCGCGCGCACGATGTCGGCGTGGCCCATGTACGCGGCGGCGATGAGCGGCGTGCGTCCCTCCGCGTCCGCCTTGTCCGGGTCGGCGCCGGCGGCTAACAGCCGGGACACTACGCATTCATGGCCCGACCATGCTGCCGCTCTATAAATAAAACACATACCTAAAGCTCAGGTCTCACCTATTTAGGAAGTAGTCTCTAATTTTAAGGACCCTCTGTAAAAGATGCTATTGTAAAAAACGTTGTTGTATTGAAATAAATTTATTATTTTATTATTATACATATAATCACGCCTTTTTCCCAACGTGGTAGGCAGAGACCACATCTTTCCACCTGCTACGGTCCTGACATACATCTTTCGCTTCATCAACATTCATTAATCTCCTCATGCATGCTCGTCGGTTTAGAGTACTCTTGACTTACCCTTTTTTCAGAACGTCTCCAGCTGATCAAGCAACCTTCGTCTAGACCATCCTTTTCCAACATTTCCATTCACATTCGCCTTGTAGATTTGTTTCGTGATTCTTGTTTCATACATCCTCTCTAAATGCCCAAAACAACTTAGCATCACTTTCTCTTAAATAAAACTCTTCATCAATTTCAATTGTTTAAGAAATGTACAAATTTACATATGTAAATTTGAATCTATTTTAAAAATAATGGGGAACCGGAGAAGAAATATTATTGATCACCTGCTGCGACACGACGATATAAAGACTATAATAGTAGGAAAGATTGAAGGGAAGAGAAAGAGAAGGATGACCAAGAAAAGCTTACATGAACCAAATCAAGGAGAAGGTGAACGTCGTGTCGTACCAGGCTGTCAAGGAGAAGGCGCAAGACCGAGATGCCTGGAAATTGCTCCACCGACAAGTGTAGCTCTTAAATTAATGATGACGCAGAAATGTACAGTAAAATTGGTTCACGTCTCAAAAATGGTTGACAGATAAACGAGTTCGCACGTAATCTACATTAATTAACGCAGTGTTTACCTCAGTGCAGTTCTGTTATCGGCGTCCACGCAGTCTACATCGCATCCAAATTCCAGTAGAACTTCCACAACCTGTAACAAGAAGAATATTTATTAAAAGCTTAGTCAGGCAGATTTTACGTGTGCGTTAGTGCAGTGTGGCTATTAATTCAATTCAATTTATTCAATAACAATATACATTGTGTTTGAAAACTTACTAGCTTAAGCTTAAGATGCATACTTATTACAGTTATTTAAATCAAGAACGACATACTTATGTAATGCTTAACTATCTAGAATCTTATATTTTTATTATTAGAATCAAGGACCATATACACGGGACCGCTATTCTTCATACTACGCACCGTACTCCGTTAGTTACTATCGTTCTACGTCGCTAGATGCCGCTAAGGGTCTCAATTCATTCAAAAGTCGTCATTTTTCAATCTCTACCGTACGGTACGCGCAAGCGTGAACTAACACAGTCGTCAAGCGTTCAACGACATTCCAACTTCCAAGTGATACAGTAAAAAGTGAATAGATGACGTTAGGTGCGATGTATGTTTTCTACGTTCCGTTTCGTCTCACATCACTACTTTTGTACTATAATGTCAATATATTATTTTACAGAAAGTCTCTTGGCGAAAAGTTATCATTTGCTTTTAATTTCTAAATTAGGAACATATGTCAGCGTCAATCGAGAAAATCGTAAAATAATTTTCAAATACGTTTTTATTAATAATTTGAAAAATAAAATGTTTGCCGCTAACCGTGAACGTGCCGTTAAGAGAGAATGACTGAAAACTATGAAGTGCTCAAATAGTGGAGTTACACTTGTAAGGAATTTATGAAGCCTAACCACAATCTTTATAAAAACTATCCAAATGCAGTGCAGTTTGGTACCGCAACAAATTTAAAGCAGCGCTGATTCTCGAACGAATAAAGTGAATGAAAGACCGATATTTGTCTCTGGTCCGCAAGTGAGATGAGATGCTATGACGCGAAAGGGATGCCGCTATATGAGTTTCGTATATGTCTATCTCGTTCTGACGCCTAACCATTCGGTAACTAAAATATTATACAATTCATTTTGCAGCACACTTCGTTTAAACTAATTAGTAATTTTGAAAAAGAAAAGCGACATTTCATAGCGAAATTATGTTTTTTTATTTAAATATCAATATTTGCAATACCAAATGTATTATTGAGGGAAATAAAGTTTAAAATGTGAGTATTTCAAAAAATTGTAGTTAAGACTCGGAACGTGTGCCGCCTTCCGCCTGTGACGGTGGCGTCAGTGACATGACTGGCAACAATGAATTTTTTCTTGTCAATCATTGACATGTAAATTTGATAATTTCAAATGAATTTTACGTGTTATGCCAATCTTTGAATTCTGTTCGTCGTTGGATACGGCGCGGCGATATATTAGCTGAAGGAAACTTTATTGATCTACTGCAAAATAACCATCGCCCGCTTGCAATAGCCGAAGACGAACACCGACGACAAATATGGCTTTGCGGAAATGTTTGACGTTCACCCTAGAACAATTAGGAATTGCCTTCATGCTATGAATTTACATCAGAGGCGGCCTGCGAAAAAGTTGTGTAATATTTGCTTTTTGTTGTTTTGTTAAGAGTACTCGTAATATAAAGAAAACGTATACTGTATAATTGTGGTTTTATTGAATATGACTGTCGTCGGTTCTGTTAGTTTATGGATGGGTACATTTCATATCAGTGTTTACTAAAATTATTGATGCGAAAGTGTGTTTGTTTGTCTCTCGCCTTTCAAATGGCAACGGAGCAATTTTATGGCATGATTTTTGGGTGTGGAGATAGTTAGGGAGCTGGAGGGTGACAAAGCAAAGGCTACTCTTTACCGCAATCAAACATCTCATTCCCATGGGAAAATCTATAATAGAGTTAATTCCCTTTGACCACTCGAGCGATGCCGCGGGTAACAGCTAGCATACCTATAACAGAACTCGCGACATGATAAATGGCTCTGGATTCCAGTTTTGACAAAGTGCCTTGGCCTCACAAAGGTCAGCTCACCATGTCAACATGATGTCAACATTGTCATCGTTAATCTGTTGCCTATTTACGATTAACAAACTCCCTACGTGCAAAACTTATCTAACAGATATTACGTTACTGACTAGTGACTGTTTGTTAGTGGGAAATATCGCTTGTCAATTCGGGCGTAATTTATTTTGTCCACATTACACCAGTTCACCAACGCCATCTAGCTATTTTGTGTAGCAAAAATTGGCGAGCCCGCAAGCAACCTTGAGCTATCCAGAGGTAGTGCCATCTATTTTAATACGATCAAACCACGTTGTTGAAGACTAAAAAATATAATCCTTAAAAATTGTGTATTTAAGTTATATTATCGTATTAAAATGAAGCAGTAACGCGTTTGATCTTCAAATATCAAAAATCACTTTAAAATATTGGTGAAAAATACAATTTTTGCCACTTCCAGGCTACGAAGCAGCGCCATCTAGTTTTTATACCGAATTTTGAGCTTTTTCAGAGTTACGTTTTCTTGTATGAGAACGTCGGTCTCGGTGTATATAGTCGTTGATTAGAATCGATTATTATAATTTATGTCACAATTAAAAAAAATTGTACTATAAAAGGATTTTTCAAAACTCAAAATGTAGGTATAGTTCCGTCGGCCGAATATCCGGCCAAACAACTATCCGTTGCATCTCTACGTTATACAGTACCCACAGACAACCCCCACTAGACGGAGCATGTAAGGCGACCCGCGCGCACCAACGATATGGTACGGCGGAACATTAAAGTATCAACACGGCGGCCACCGTTTAGTTGCGTCCATGTTTATGAGGTCTCTCTACACCACTTAACACTACAATTTACCATGTTATTTATTTAATTTCTATTTTCGTTGACGTACGCATGGATCATAAACAAGGACGCAACTAAACGGTGGCCGCCGTGTTGATAGTTTAATGTTCTGCCGTACCATATCGTTGGTGCGCGCGGGTCGCCATACATGCTCCGTCTAGTGGAGGTGGTCTGTGACAGTACCTCAGTGTGTCCGGCCGCGCGCAGCAGCGCCGCACACGTCGAGGCCCTGCCGGCGCGCTGTGGCACACTAGTGTACACTATACAGTACCTCGGTGTGTCCGGCCCAGGCGGCCGCCCGGAGCGCGCTCCACGCGTCGGCGTCCGGCGCGTCCGGCCGCGCCCCCGCGCGCAGCAGCGCCGCACACGTCGAGGCCCTGCCGGCGCGCGCCGCCGCGTGCAGCGCCGTGCCGCCGGTCGCGTCCGTCACCAGCGCCAGCTCCGGACAGCGCTGTGGATAACGATGATCTTAATATTCGAAGGCTAAGTTCAAAATCAATGACAAAATTGATTATGGCAGAATTTTATTTCTCATAAGAAACACAGTTTCGCTTACATGAGAACTTTAAAAGCTAGGTAAATATTATAATTATAAAAATAACAAGTTAATTCGCTCTTGGCGAGCATTGAGTTATGTTGAAAACAATAAGTAAACATACCTTAGTCTAATTTGGTTGCAAGCACCAGAGTTTTAGATTAAGATCCATGGTTTCAACATGTCACTTCACTTTCTTACGTTTTTTTATAATCGAACACCAACTAAGTTCGTTTAATTTGATACTTTTAGCAATTATTCGCAATGTTATCAATTGAGATTGCGCCGCGGCACTGAGCTAGGAACTGTTCTCAGTCTACCCTACAACTTAAAAAGTGAAGTTACACGATAGACCAAGCAGTACGCGTTACAGTATGCGCACACTGCTTACGTTTTATTATAATGCAATTTATAAACATCACAACAAGTATTATACTACTACTACTACGTGTTTATGACAGTAATTTTCTGTGCGGCTGTCGGATTGCTATTAGTCGGGTCCACACAGAGCGAACCGCCTCGCGAGGCAATTTCTGCGCGAAGAATTGCCGCATGCCTTGAGCATTAAATTAAATTATGCTCACCGAATGCCGCACGCGGCAAGCCCGAGCCCATTTGACAAATAAAACAATATGGCGCCGCCGCACGCAGTCAGACTCTTGACTTGCTGCTACGTTGCTACGTTGTCTTATCGCTAGTGCGATCTCTTTGTGACAATCAACATGAAGTCTAAATTAAAATTGCATATAATATACATACATACATAATAATGTAAAAAGATATTGTTGTTTCCGTGCAAAAGAAACGATATCATACGAAGCCGAGGCAAGATTGCTTCCCTCTTCAGGCGATACTATTAATACTTACTATGCTTTTTTTTTCGGGATAAAAAGTAGACTATGTGTTAAGTTAGGTTATAAACTATGTCCAGCCGTTTCAGCGTGAAGAAGTAACAAACATACACACACATAAATGAGATATGTACCTTCGCATTGTATGTATGTGGGAGACAAAGAGTAAGAGGAGAGAAATATTTAATCTTATCTTATCCCTCTTCAGGCGATATCTATTGCATTGTAAAACTGTAACATAAACATAACACATACCTTGAGCAGAGCTGCCAGTGCCTCGTCTTCCCCTTTGCTCGCCAACTCGAACACGGTATTCGGGTCGATAACTATCGGCTCTTCCGACTCCACGTTGGGTGCAAGCTCTTCTGTCTCTAGCGGACCAGCGTCCAATGACAGCTGTAAGATAAAATTAAATATTAAATCATTAAGCTAGGCTAATAGATAAGGTTGTTTATAGCAATGCATCTCATTACGACAATGTATGTTTGAAACTTGAAATGATACCAGTCTGCTAGGCCTTGTAGGGCGTAATCGGGGTCGCAGGCATGCAACTACGTGCCTGGTTTTTTGGCCGTCTTTTTGGGGATGGCGGCTTACTACCTTGGCATACGTGTCTGGGGACTGGCGAGATAAGAACCCTAAACCCAGGGTTGTGTAGGGCAGGGATTTTGTCACTGTCTGTTAATTTTAATGCAACGTATTTTATTTATCCTCATAAGTACTTAGGCCGATTTCGCGTTTTTTTATTTAGAATCGTGTTTAATTTGATATGATTTTGATACTTGTACCTACAATAAACGAAATACGCCGGGACTTAGACTTGTTGGACGGTTAAATTAATAACTGAGACTTGTTGGACGCATAAGATCCAACACGCAAATTGACAACGGCACAACGTTCTCTAAAATATGATTTACTTTGATGCAAGGTTAATGATAACAAGTGAAAGATGTCACATTGCACATAACAATTTTCACTCTAAAATATTTAATCATCTTATCACCGCTGTCATGCAGACGCCGTGGCAAATATTTGTATATTCATTGGATACTGCAGTTGCTAGCTATTAGTCATTGTCCATGTCTATAAATACCTTACATAATGATCTATACTCACACTCATACTCATACTCATTTATTAATAAAATGTCTATTTTTAGGGTTCCGGACACAAAGGGTAAAAACCGGCCAAGTACGAGTCGGACCAGCGCAATGGGGGTTCCGTAAAAAAACTTATCCCATCGTTAACAGGGTTAAGTTATATTTGCACTTGGTATGTATGGCGCTGGATACAAGTGAGGGCTAAAAAGCTGAATTATATTTTTTTGGATGGTGTATTTTATTGATTTCATTACATATGTTTGAGAAAAGCACTGTACATGCCTTAGCCGTGAAAAGGGCTTGCCGGCTTCGTATCACTATGCGTCTATACCTACTCACCCGGCAAGCACTTCTTTCCCGGCGTCTACAGTAATGTACTTTTATATTCATCACTCACCAGGTCCGGAACTTCTTCTGTAGTCTCTCCCGGCGCAGAGTCGGATCGACTCAGCTCCAATAACGCGCGTAAAACGCGCCGGTCGCGCGGCCACCGCGCGTCTGTGTTCCCTGATATCAGCTCAGGCATAATTGACTCTAAGGCCGATGGATCTGAAAAAAAATTGTAAGTGGTTTAACCCTAAATGCATACAATTACACTAATTCTATTTATTACGTAATTACGATATCCACGTCAGTTTGAGATTTCGGGACAATCTTGACAAAGTCTATAAAGACTTGAGATTGTGTCAATAACGACAATATTCGATTTTGACTTGTGTCATTTCAGTAACGTGTAAATAGACATCATCACGCATTTAAAGGTAAACTAGTCAACATCTTCCTCTATAATAACCTAAATTACAAATTTAAAACACCGCCGACGCAAGGACATCATGGGACCCTCATTAAAAGAGCGATATAGAAAATGCTACTAAAACTGAACATAACTACAAAATTTGGAATTCTTAGCTTCAATATTGGCTAAGATCTTGTCACTTGTTCCGATTATAGCTGAATATCTTGGAAACTACAGGTCCTATTTCCACAAAACATAGCTAAGCACCATCTCGACGGACAATCCTTTCGATTAAATGACCCTCACTCAAATTGGTCCATCCGTTTGGGGGCTACGATGCCACAGACAGACCACAGAAAGATACAAATGTTAAACTTATAACTCCCCTCTTTTTCCGTCGGGGGTTAAAAATGAATCCTTGGCAATGGATGTGTATGAGCCAGAGCGTAGCGGACTATTCATTTAAATTAAGTAATTTGCGTTTATACTTTACTATAAACCACCCGCAACTAAGTGCGCTTGAAAGTCTTAATCATAACCCTCTTTTTGAGTTACCGTTGTAAAATATAAAGTATCCTATAGCCACTTCACCAAAATACTTCAAATTTCAGACAGTTTGGCGACCGCGACATGAGATCAGAAAAATATAACATTAATAAAAAATCGTTTCAGTCTACTTTTAATAACCTACATAAGGTATTTAATATTTATTGTAAATTACTTCAATGTAGTATGAATACAATAGCGTGTCAATTTATTAATGAATTCATTGATAAATTAGCGGTCCAAATTAGGTAAATTAAATACATATAAAACATGAATAATTACATATTACTGTTAAATAAATTACAAGTGGACGGGAAAACGGGGGAACGGGAAAACTGGGGAACGGGGAAATGGGGGAACGGGAAAACTGGGGAACGGGGAAATGGGGGAACGGAAGTTTGCGGTTCTAGTTAACCGCAAACTGGCGTGTTGTTTAAAGTTTTATAACTGCACGTTTAGTTTTAAACTTTTACCTACAAAAAAACTAGCTTTTGCCCGCTTCGCTCGCGTTATAACATGTCATACCACTATGCTACGAGAGCAATGCTTTTTTTTCGGGATAAAAAATAGACTATGTGTTAAGTTAGGTTATAATCTATGTCCAGCCGTTTCAGCGTGAAGAAGTAACAAACATATAAATAAGATTTGTACCTTCGTATTGTATGTATCTGGGAGACCAAGAGTAAGAGGAGAAAAGTATTTTAAATAAAATGATTTTCCGAAGTAAGCAAAAGGCAGGAAATAAATTATGACGGGGCATATACAGCGCTTCTGAGATTTTTAATATAAACATTGTAGTAACTAGCAACTTTAAAAACATCTAGATATGTTTAATTATTTTGATTTCCTAAATATATAATTTACATTAATAAACACACCGTAATATTTGTAAAGTAACATGCTTTGGCTTTAAAGTCAATTTTAACAAGTGGGTGCATTGAAACCGTTTAACACACATTCTTAAATACACGGAACCAAATAAACTACCATTTAACTTCTGGATATTGTCCTATTTTGAATTCGACAAAAACTAAAAAGAAGAGGTGTTTTGACTACTAATTTTTATGAAGTCACAAACCAGTATATGTAAATCTTCATACTAGCAGATCGTTTTTGCCATTTCACAAAGGATAGCCGATCTTAGCTGGCATCAAATACCGTATTGACATCCTTTTTTAGTCATTCAATATTAAAAATACTCACATTGACAATACCACGTCGTTCTACTATCCTTCATTGTGACACAATTAACTCAATAAAACTTCACTAAAAAAAAATTCCGATCAAAGTATTCCTTCTTGTAATTCTATATTTGTGTGAGTTTTTAAAAATCACGTTTTTAAAGTATTAAAATACGTCAAATAACACACCCGTTCACAACAAGCAAGAAATGCTTACTGATCACAACAAATTACAATATAATATCCTTATTACAGTGATGAATCATTTTCAACCTATATACAATGACAAATAGAGCTCGAATTGACTTGTTCGTGATACACAGGAAGAGATAACATTTAGTAGTAATTGTAATCAGTTTGTGGAAATGAGATGATACGGTAATGAGGGCTGATGACTGGGGGTGTTTGTTTGATTTATTGGACCCTAATTTGGGTGCTCATTAAACATTTTAACAGGTTTTTCAGTAGTAAAGTGTTTATGGTAATGACATGATATGGTAATCCATACTAATATTATAAATGCGAAAGTGTGTCTGTCTGTCTGTTACCTCTTCACGCTTAAACCGCTGATCGATTTTGATGAAATTTGGCATAGATATAGTTTAAGATACGAGGAAGGACATAGGGTAGTTTTCGTCCTGGAAATTATACCTAAAAAGATTGAAAAGTGAGTGAACATTTCTGTTGGGGTGCAGTGACCCTGTAGGAAATGTAATTATTAGGCCAAAAGCACAATTGCTCTTATATTTGCTTAGGCGCTTTTAATAATCCCTTTTATCAAGCTCCACGCGTACGTAGTCGCGGGCAAAAGCTAGTGAGAAATAAATAAATATCGGACAACCTCACACAGATCGATCTAGTCCCACGGGAAGTTCTAGTAGGCTATATGTATGTAAGTAAGTATAAACACTTTATTGTAGTGGTCCCGTGGGATGATCGGGTAGCACCGCGTGACGCAGCTAGTATGTAAATAAAAATATCAGGATTCTCTTATTTTATGAAAAAAAAACGCTTCCCCGTTCATTTTATACACAAAGTTTTCCTCGAAAGTAATATTTTTTTTAGAAACCTTGTAAATTTTGGAAGAATTTCATTACTCAAATCATCATTTTCAAACGAAAATAACGCGGGGGACAGTGTTCAAATCTTCACTCCGATAGTTGAGGCCAGTTCGTGGAAATGAGATATGGTAATATGAACATTGTGAACTGATAAATAACATAATTAGGATTTCTGTTTGATTTATTTGTCCTTAATATAGTACCTCATTTGACACGTGTAACATAATAGTTTTCTTTGTTGTTGAGTACTTATAGAATATCAATTTTGGTACAGGAGAAGATCCGAATATGGTTATGATTATGACACTTTTTCACTATGACGCCGGATACATTTGAGGTGCAAAGTTAACGCAACTGATCGCGTTTACTGTATAGCCACTCAATTGCTTCGAATTTTGAGCTGGACTCTATTTATATAATAAAATAAGAGCGGTGATAGGTAGCCGTAGTTACCAAAAGCAATCTAGTGGATTGGAGCGCCCTTGAATATTTAATTCATTCTGTTTTTAGTATTTGTTGTTATAGCGGCAACAGAAGTACATCATCTGTGAAAATTTCAATTATGATGGTTCATAAGATACAGCCTGGTGACAGACGGACTGCGGAGGCTTAGTAATAGCGTACCGTTTTTACCATTTGGGTACGGAACCCTAAAAAAGGAGAGTTATAGGGGCGAAGTTGCGGTCACAGTCTTGTCTATTATATAAATAAGTCCACGAATTCCTCCTTTGACGCACAAGGGAAACACGGTAAGAAGCCGTTGAGGAAACTTTTAATAATTTGTACAAGAGACAACAAGGAAAACTGAAGTGAATGACCTATTAACAAAACATTACTGGTTAATTAATTAATAAGGTCAAAGGTCAATCTTAGGGGGATAATATATGTAGAATTAATTTTATTATATAACACGACCGCACGTTCTCACGAGGAAGGTAAAAACATAACCTTTTTTGTCCTTTTTGTTTTTCCGTAATCGGGTATAAATAATCCTATGACCATGCCAATCCTATAACCACCGGCCGTGTAGGCGGTACAAAGCAAGGAGACATATAAACACATACGTACAAACATTTGACGACGCGGTTGACGCAGTTTGTAAGCACCTGCCTACTGAGCCGGCGGTCCCGGGTTCGAATCCCGGTCAGGGCGAATATTTGTGCGATGAACTCGAATATTTGTGCTTGGGTCATGGTTGTTCTATGTATTTAAGCATATCAATCAATGGCCTTTTAGTCTTTTACAGACTATACAAAACAGTGTCATGAAGAACGACGCTTTTCATGGCAATGCAAGCCAATACTAGAACGACACACGCGACCACAGGCTTGGCAGATGTAAGACTGGCCTGCGCGCGTTGAGCAAGGGTAAGTAAGTAAGTATATATTTCATTAAGTATATATTTACCTATAAGTATGTGTATCGTCGTCTAGAACCCTCAACACAAGCCTTCTTGAGCTTTATTTGGGACGAGATCGATTTGTGTGAGGTTGTCTGATATTTATTTATAGTAGTTTTCGGTCTGCGTGCACCATTCTATAAGTACTACCATTGCGCCACTGCTGGGCAAATGCCTAGATCAGAACCCCAGAGTACGTGCAAGTTGCGGCAAATATACTTTTCTCAAACATGCAATGACATTTCGTCATAACATGCGTTATAACAGGCTTCGAAGTATCACGTTTCGGGCGGAACAACTCGTGAGAACTATAAAGGAATTTCATACAAAATTGAAGGCATAGGCCGGAAAGTATTTTTTTTTAAACATGGCGTCTGATTTCATGAACAGGCTAGACAGCTGAATTATGTATATTTTTTGAGTAGAGTCGTTTTTTTTTATTCATTGCATATGTTTGAGAAAAGCACTATACATGCCTTAGCCGTGAAAAGGGCTTGCCGGTGTATAACTACTCACCCGGCAAGCTCTTCTTTCCTGGAGTCTGTAATGTACTACACAATATAGATGCGTTTTCCATTTATTGATTATCTTGAATAACCTAATAAAAAATTTAAAACACCTCCGACACAAGTAGGTACGCGTCATGAGACCCTCATTCAAGTCACTTCTCCCAATTAAAGCTGAATATCTTGGCAACTACTGGCCCTATGTCCACCAAACATAGCTAAGAACTATCTCGACGGACAAGTCTTTCATATAAAAAAAAACTGCACTTAAATTGGTCCATCCGTTTGGGATCTACGATGCCACAGACAGAACACATATACCTACACACGTTAAACTTATAACACCCCTCTTTTTCGTCGGGGGTAAATATAATATTTTTCCATTCGGTGATCATTTTTAAATTGCCTACTTCCTGTAGGCTCATCTTTAACAAGAATAGATTACTTTCTAAAATATTGGAGTGAAACTTCTAATGCCACTTCCAACAAGGTTGCGTTAAACGTTTAACGCTACCGTGGAGGGGGTAGGAAAGCACTGTTGCGTTAAACGTTCAACGCTCCTGGGGAGTGGGAATAGAAAGAGACAGAGCGAGAGTGAAGAAGTTTGTCTTAAAGAAACAATATGAGTTCACTCAAAATCAATTTCTACCCCTTCCTATTTTCATATCCACATTACGAAGTTTCACTTCTTCCGCGCGGAGGGACTCCACGCACTTTTTTTTATTGCTTCACTTTAGACACGAGCATAACTAAACTTACCCGAAAGTGAATCTTTGCCCTCGGATTCAGGGTCGCCTTCTTTATCCTCGGATTTAGTGTCAAGTTTCTGGAACAATACAAGGTTTTATACAAAAATATTTTACAACAATTCTCTAGTAATGTAACAAAAAACCGGCCAAGTGCGAATCGGACTCGCGCACGTAGGGTTCCGTACCATCAAATAAAATCGCACTCTTACACATTCGCATTTATATAAACTACCTACCTGAGTTGTAATGGTTTCCAGCTGTCTCATAGTATCTGTCTCTCTCCGTAGAGCTGATTCAACATCGCAGCCCGAATCCAGTACCCATAGAAGAACTAACGTGTGGAGATCTATCACTTCGTCTTGATCGCTGTAATAAACAATATGAATTCAGTTCACAACATTCTCTTTTTTTAACAAAGTTTTTTTCGATGTCGAAACATACACGACTTTCGCTAAGATAATAATCAGTTATAAATTTATGAAACATTTCGCGCAGCCCTCTATGAGCAATGGGGAAACATACATTAAAAAACCCAACATCCCGACGAATTGAGCACCTCCTCATTTTTTGAAGTCAGTTTAATTAAGTTTCTGTCAATAAATTTCATTTTTGACACAAACTTTTATGGCCGACTGTACTTTTCTTTGAACAACCAATTGCTCACTGATACGGTTCTACAGAGCCCAAACTCTGTCTCTATTACAAAGTTTCTAGGGCCACCTTCCGGCTCCATCATCAGCCCAGCCCCATGATACCATATTATTATATTGTCATCAAAGTTAAGTAGGTATGTAAACTTTCAGCTCAATCGGTTGAAGATATCTGCTTCAAAATTGACTTGCAAGATTCCACCCGATGAAACATAGTTACACACATTACAATACAATACAACAATTCTTTCTTGCACACCAACAAGAAAAATGTTGCAATTGTACAAGAAGCAATCTTAATTTAAAAATGGTATGTACACTATAGGCATCGCTAATGAGCGATCTCTTCCAGGCAACCTTTGGGAAAAGGAATGAGCTAATAAACGATAATAGAGTAGGTGGTGAGATAAAAAAATTCAGCAACATATACCATGTGGGTCCTGTAACAGGAGCAAAAAAATTAAACATAGATTTTACTCGTCAAACTGAACAATATCTGTTCAGATACTTTTTTTTTTAAATACTGTTTTCATATGTTCATTATTTCAAACAAAGTAAATAGCATTTTCAATGTACGCCGTCCAACATTGACATCGCCTTAGCATTGACATAGCTGTCACTTTATCAAATGTTTCGCAATACATTGCTTCTTTGAATAAACTTTATTTTACAGGTTTACATTATAAATGAGATATTTTTAAAAGTTGTTTAATAAATGTTGTTCAGTTTGAGGGGTAGAAACTATGTTTTAATTTTTTGCTCCTGTTACAGGGTCCACCCGGTATAATACACATTGCTAGTTATAAGAGCCTGTAAATTACAAGAAGCTTACGTGGTCTTTTTCTTCTGGGCGGCCATATGCTGCTCCAAACTCGTCATATGGAATACGTAGTTATGAATTTCCAGGGCGCTCAATCTGTAACAAGAACAAAATGTTTAGGGGGAATCACTACCTACATAGTATAAAACAAAGTCGCTTTCATCCATATGTATGTTTAGATCGTTAAAACTACGCAACGAATTTTGATACGGTCTTTTTTCTAGATAGTGATTCAAAAGGAAGGTTAATATGTATAATACATAAATAATTTAACAGCATTGCACCCGTGCGAAGCCGGGGCGGGTCGCTAGTAATCTAACAACCTAAATTAAATATTTAAAACACCCCCGACACGAGTAGCCGGTCATCATGAGACTCAAGTGATATAGAAAATGCGACTAAAACTGAACATAACTACAAAATTTGGAATTTTTAGCTTCAATATTGGTTGATATCTTAAATAAATAAATATTAGACAACCTCACACATCTCGATCTAGTCCCAAATTAAGCTCAAGAGGCTTGTGTTATGGGTACTAGACGACGCTATACATACTTATATAGATCTTGTCACATGTTTCAATTAAAGCTGAATATCTTGGAAACTACTGGTCCTATTTCCACCAAACATAGCTAAGGACGTTCTTCTCTTCATGTTTCGAATAAATAAAACTGCCCCAAATTGGTCCGTTCAAAATTGATGACGTAATTTCTGAACAGCCCCTAATACGCAGGGTTGCCAAAAAGAAGCGGGCTGTCACACTCGTGAACTACATTTTGAATAGCTACCTCTTAGCGTCAAGAGTGTAGTACATGGCTAACGCAGCATGTACACCAGCCACGTTGCGAATCTTATCTAGTTTATCTTAGTTTTATCTTCTAAACAGACAGCTGTCACTCGCTCTGTTACGTGCGTATATTACCTACCGCTACGAAGACCCCAGGGGTGTCAAAAAGCTGAGGGCTGTCATAAATCGCTAGTGAGCGATAGACATTTTGAATACTTGCCTCTTAGCGTCGAGAGTGTAGTACATGGCTAACGCAGCATGTCCGTCTGATGGGCAGCACAGGTAGCGCCGAGTGCAGTGCTTCACGTCCACCAGCCACGCTGCGAGTCTTATCTAGTTTATCTTAGTTTTATCTTCTAAACAGACAGCTGTCACTCGCTCTGTTACGTGCGTATATTACCTACCGCTACGAAGACCCCAGGGGTGTCAAAAAGCTGAGGGCTGTCATAAATCACTAGTGAGCGATAGACATTTTGAATACTTGCCTCTTAGCGTCGAGAGTGTAGTACATGGCTAACGCAGCATGTCCGTCTGATGGGCAGCACAGGTAGCGCCGAGTGCAGTGCTTCACGTCCACCAGCCACGCTGCGAGTCTTATCTAGTTTGTCTTAGTTTTATCTTCTAAACAGACAGCTGTCACTCGCTCTGTTACGTGCGTATATTACCTACCGCTACGAAGACCCCAGGGGTGTCAAAAAGCTGAGGGCTGTCATAAATCGCTAGTGAGCGATAGACATTTTGAATACTTGCCTCTTAGCGTCGAGAGTGTAGTACATGGCTAACGCAGCATGTCCGTCTGATGGGCAGCACAGGTAGCGCCGAGTGCAGTGCTTCACGTCCACCAGCCACGCTGCGAGTCTTATCTAGTTTATCTTAGTTTTATCTTCTAAACAGACAGCTGTCACTCGCTCTGTTACGTGCGTATATTACCTACCGCTACGAAGACCCCAGGGGTGTCAAAAAGCTGAGGGCTGTCATAAATCGCTAGTGAGCGATAGACATTTTGAATACTTGCCTCTTAGCGTCGAGAGTGTAGTACATGGCTAACGCAGCATGTCCGTCTGATGGGCAGCACAGGTAGCGCCGAGTGCAGTGCTTCACGTCCACCAGCCACGCTGCGAGTCTTATCTAGTTTATCTTAGTTTTATCTTCTAAACAGACAGCTGTCACTCGCTCTGTTACGTGCGTATATTACCTACCGCTACGAAGACCCCAGGGGTGTCAAAAAGCTGAGGGCTGTCATAAATCGCTAGTGAGCGATAGACATTTTGAATACTTGCCTCTTAGCGTCGAGAGTGTAGTACATGGCTAACGCAGCATGTCCGTCTGATGGGCAGCACAGGTAGCGCCGAGTGCAGTGCTTCACGTCCACCAGCCACGCTGCGAACGAGTGGTGGAAGATGGACAGGTAGCCTGTCGCGCGCTCCATCACCAGTATCCTGGAAGCAGAGGTAAGATTCATTACGTGTGTGAGTGGGTTTTGGAGACGAAGACTTTTGTTAAAGTCCAGACATACGGCAGCACCTCTGCCAAGTCGAAAAAAGTATCAATTGGCTTAGGTTTCCGTACGATATTCCGCGACGTCCAATAGATCCCGAGTGGATCATCCAGATGATTATATTGGACGAATATGTCCAGTGAGATCAGGATCAGCCAGGTGATCCTATGGGACGCCATGGTGTTCAACAGTTCAGATTGTGGTAGTGTGATTGGCTCTGGTCCGCATGGTGGTGTCACTGATCCCTTGCGGGTCAATTCCCCCGCTGCATCATTGCCTCTCTAGCCACTGTGTCCCTTTATCCATTGTAAAGTTACCGTATTTTTGTCATTGAACTGTGATAATACAGCCCTATAGAGCCCACCTCCTCAACAGATGCAGCCGGCGGTTGAAGTCCTCCCTAGTGACGCTGTACTCCTTGGTGAGCAGACACTTGTACAGCATCTCCTCCGTCACGCCGCACCGGGCCGCCAGCAACACGTCGAGGAGGATGCGAACCTGGAATGGAGAGGATATATTTCAGACAAGTTTATTGACGTGATAACGTCTTATAAATCGATGAACGCCGGCTGCACGCACGAAAAAGCATGACTCATTTCATTGTGACGTTCCGCCTGAGCCGAGCGTGCGGTAAGTCGTATATTACGCCCTAGGGCGGTAAGTAATTTTGGTATTGACTACTATTTATTACTTTTGTTTTATTTCCTCCAAAGTGATGAAACACATCGTACTTGACTCGAGTGGTAAAGGAATTCCAAACTCGTGTCATTAAAGCCTTCGGCTTTGGGCTTCTGATAGACTCTCGTTTGTAATTCCTCGTTCACCACCCTTGTGACGTAATGTACTATTATATTAGTAAAAGGCTGATTGAGTCCACTGGTGACCGAATAGCTGTCACTCTGGCAGCTTCCTCGCACAACGCATCAGCATTGCGATTCAGCGAGGAAATGCTGCCAGCGTCTTCGGGACCATGCCGCGGGGGCAGTTTTGTAGATTTATTTTAGCTTAATTTTTTTTATTTTAGAGTTTTAGTTCTTTAGTTTTAGGTAGCTATTATATTATATACCTTAGTAAATCGCCTCCCGTGGAACAGTCGCTGCGCGAGCCACAGATACAGCCCGTTCAACGTGCCCGGAATTTCCTTGATCTCGCGAAGAGCTATGAATCCGTCTGCCACTCCGTCTAACACCTACGGACGAGTTGAAATCAGTAATGTTGCTGATGGGTCATTGTCAGATTTAGGTTCGCGTCTTTTCGGTGGACACGTACAAAGTTAAGGACTTTAGGCCTAGTTTTCCGATCAAAATTATATTAGCATAGATGACGTTTCTCTTTCTATGGGCTTGCGTGTTAAAAACATAACTTCTATGCACATACGCTATTAACTATTGGCCACCGAAGAGACAACTTTTGTTTTTTTGAACTGACAATGAGGGAGTTCGTAATTCGGTTGTACATACATACCCCATCAAAAACATAAATGTTAAACGAAAGCTAAGTTCAATATCGCGTGCAACGCTGTCGACTTCACCGACAAAAGAATTGAGATCTATATGAGTGCCAAGTTCTTTGCCCTATTTTTTTTAGAAACAAGGACATGCTACATACTAAAATAAATGTATGTTATAATTTCTTGTTTCTCAATACTACTACAATGTTTGCTCCTCAATAGTTAATATAAATTCTTAAATTATAACAAACAATTATTTACTCAATGCATTTATTTTACTTGGGGTGTAATTCAATATCAAGACTGACTTGGCTAGTTTTCACATACAAGTTTATATTATATTTGTCTACTTATTAACCTATCTTCGTTAAGGTAAGTACACAAGTTAGTGTACGTCCTGTTACTTATACTGTTAGCTTGATAATAATACTATGTTACTTTTATAAAATTTAGTTTGTTGGTGCTGATAATATTATGTTAAGAAACATGTCTGATCATAGAAAAAAATTCTAAAACAATTTGCATTTTTGGACGAATAAAGAGCCTTAACCCCTATGCTTAAACACGGATCCGTGCAGGGCATTTCAACTTTACGTTAAAATATCATTTAGATTGAAATTAATTGGCAAATTATTGACATACGAGGGGTAGTACAAGTTGTTAGTTACCTTTTCCAAATAGAGTAAGCAGCCGTCACTCTTGATGCGCAGATGGTCGAGCGCGGCCGCCGCCGCCGCCGCGGCTGTTGCGTCGTGCGACACACGAGCCCTGGAAATACAATGCAATAGTACATTACATCAGAGGCCGGGAAAATGAGGATTTCCGGCCAAGATACGGGGCCGGGAATCCGTTTTCACGACGAGGCATGTATAGTGCTTTTCTCAAACATACAATGAAATAAAAAAATATACTTCAAAGAACAACATTTTATTAATTGACAAATAGGACATTTTAGTCTAACAACCAACCTTTAAAAACAAAACCTGCTTTTTGTCAAACCAGCCAGCTGTGTGAATGACCTTGTTGTTGAAACCAAAAAAAAGTTACTTTGCAGCCCTAGGCCTGAAAAGCAGTATCAAATCCCTTTACAGTCCTCTCGAGTTGTTGCGCCCAAAAAGCGATACTTCCGAGCCTATTATAAGGAATGTAAAGACAATATTTCATTGCATGTTTGAGAAATAGTAGATTACTGCAGACGCCGGTAAACAAGTGCTTGCCGGGTGAGTGGGTGTAGACGACCGAGCGTCTATACCTACTCACCCGTACCCACCGGAGGCCGGATAGTGATACGAGTGTATAAAAATTTGCTTCCCGGCTTAGGCCTTCAATTTTGTATGAAATTTCTTTACAGTTCTCTCGAATTGTTCCGCCCGAATGTATATTGATAAAAAAATCAGGATGCGAAGTGCATAGTTTATGGTCAGTCAAAGTTTAAAAAAAATAGTATATTACTGCGGACGCCGGGATAGAAGAGCTTGTCGGGTGAGTAGGTATAGATGGCCGACCATAGGGAGGCCGGACAGTGATACGAAGCCGGCAAGCCCTTTTCACGGCTAGGCAAATAATATAACGATATTGCGAAATATTTCCTATTGAAAAAAAAAACCTTGACTTTCATCACTATGGATATTTTTGGCTTTATTATGCAAAAAACACTTGAAATTAGCGGAACATTTAGTCCTGTTTCCTCTTTGTTTACAACAGTGATACTCACTAACTTTCAACGTCAGTTACCAAACATTTATCGTTACCAGTAAAATAGTACAACTAAAAATCCGCAACATGGCGTGGATTGAAAAACCTGTGGGGCTATAAATATGCAAGAATGAATTGTCTGTAAGCCATACTCATTTAATTTAGGACTACCATACACCACTATTAAATTTAATTTTCTCAGAACCAAATCACTTCCTTATGCTATCAAATCTTTCTTCAAAATATACGAAGTTATCTTTGTCACACGTTGACTCAACCTTTGACAACGGTAACTGTAAACTTGGGCTATAATTTAACCCAGAGATGGGCATTAATCGATTAATTTCTTAATCGATTAATGCACGAATTTTTTTAATAATGTAAAAAAAAAATTCGTCAAAATTAATCGCGATTAATTAATTGTAGATTAAATTAATCGAGTCTTCGATTAAGGATTAACTAATTTATTTATTTATTTGTACATGGAGAACCAACAGCTTAACTAACGCTATTAGTGGCATAACTAGTAATACAGAGCCAATCATAGGATCTTACATATAGCAACATATGTGAGATTTTAATCGATTAAATTTCACGATAAATTTTCGATTAAAAGTTAGAACACGCTCATTTGTGCTTTTTACGAAAGTAGAATATGACTTGTCCAGGGACTGAAAGGGTACCTTTAGAATCGGTTTTGATCGGGTTTTTTTTAAAGGTATCCGACCGTTCTCTCTTTCCCCTTCCCTTTTGTTATGGTAATACAAGGTGGTTTTTAAAGTGCAGCACACTGAGATGTCCTAGGTAGGGACTTTAGACTTATAATGAAAAATATCTTATTTCTTCCTAATATTAATCGAGAGAAAATTAATTGAATTAATTAATCGATTAAAAATTTAATCGCTAGATATTAATCTACGATTACCTTAATCGGGATTAAATTAATCGTAACTCGTTCGATTAGATTAACCAATCGTCAGTTTCAATCGTTGATCGCGATTAAGTAAGTTAATCTTAATATTTAATCGATTAACTTTTGCCGATCTCTGATTTAACCGTGATGTACCTGAGTCTGGGTTCGGTGTCAAGCCTGGACAGCACATAACGCTGGACGTCGGCGGAGACGTGCGCTCGTTGTAACTCGTCCAGGGTTATCTTCCTGAATCCTGGAATGAAACAACAGTACATTACTGCAGGCGCCGGGAACGAAGGGCCTGCCGGGTGAGTAGGTATAGACGGATAGTGATACGAAGCCGGCAAGCCGTTTTCACGGCTAAAGCAGTATACATCTGCTTTCCTCAAACGTATGCAATGGAAAAAAAATACACTACTCAAAAAATATATAATTCAGCTGTTTAGCTGTTCATGAACACAGACACCATTTAAATAAAAAGCTTCCCGGCTTAGGCTTTTAATTTTGTACGAAAATCCTTAACAGTTCTCTCGAGTTGTTCCGCCCGAAACGTGATACTTCGAAGCCTGTTATAACGCACGTTATGACGATATTTCATTGCATGTTTGGTAAAATGTGTTTTCTTTCTTTCTTTCTTTCTTTCTTTTAAAGACGGGCCACAGACAACCCCCACTAGACGGAGCATGTAAGGCGACCCGCGCGCACCAACGATATGGTACGGCAGAACATTAAAGTATCAACACGGCGGCCACCGTTTAGTTGCGTCCTTGTTTATGATCCATGCGTACGTCAACAAAAAAAGAAATGAAATAAATAACATGGTAAATTGTAGTGTTAAGTGGTGTAGAGAGACCTCATAAACATGGACGCAACTAAACGGTGGCCGCCGTGTTGATACTTTCATGTTCTGCCGTACCATATCGTTGGTGCGCGCGGGTCGCCTTACATGCTCCGTCTAGTGGGGGTTGTCTGTGAGACGGGCCAAACAATGCGCTTTTTACAGTTATGCTAGACGCACTGGAATCCAAAGGCGATAATGATAGCTCCTGCATTACTGTGCCCCATCTCCTCGACCCTCACCTGTGAACATCTTGGTGAGGCTCTTGCAGCGCCGCGCGCAGCACACCAGCAGCAGCCACTGCGGGAACAGGTGCTGGTGGCGGGAGAGTAGCGCGGCTACAGTGCGGGCCGACTGACTCACCTGTGAACATCTTGGTGAGGCTCTTGCAGCGCCGCGCGCAGCACACCAGCAGCAGCCACTGCGGGAACAGGTGCTGGTGGCGGGAGAGCAGCGCGGCTACAGTGCGGGCCGACTGACTCACCTGTGAACATCTTGGTGAGGCTCTTGCAGCGCCGCGCGCAGCACACCAGCAGCAGCCACTGCGGGAACAGGTGCTGGTGGCGGGAGAGCAGCGCGGCTACAGTGCGGGCCGACTGACTCACCTGTGAACATCTTGGTGAGGCTCTTGCAGCGCCGCGCGCAGCACACCAGCAGCAGCCACTGCGGGAACAGGTGCTGGTGGCGGGAGAGCAGCGCGGCTACAGTGCGGGCCGACTGACTCACCTGTGAACATCTTGGTGAGGCTCTTGCAGCGCCGCGCGCAGCACACCAGCAGCAGCCACTGCGGGAACAGGTGCTGGTGGCGGGAGAGCAGCGCGGCTACACTGCGGGCCGACTCCGTGCTGTCTCGCTCTGGAGGTTGACCTGAGGCAATGAGACCAGGATTATTATTGCAATCCATACCGATATCACATATGAACACTCATTTCCCAGAAGATTTACAAATTCTTCCAAAAACCTCATTAAAATCTGATATAAAATAACAGCACCATACACCTCGTAGAATCCGACAAGAAAGTGTAGTAATTACAAAATTGGCAATACTGTAGTGTCGTCCCGTTTTCTTAGATTGATTAGAAAGGTCCGACACTACAGCATTGTAACTTTTTAATGGCTACACTTACGCACGGCGGAGCGTACCTAAACTTTAAAACCCTATGCTATATTCAATGTTTCTAAATCTCATATTTTAACAAGACATACGGGGATCAAATAATCTGGGCTTACAGGTATCAACATAAAATTAAGTAATCGCAAAAGTTTCATCAAACACTTTCTTTGACACTTTCTTCTCATCGATTTTAATCATGGCACTTAGCTAAGGCCAAGTAAAAATGGTATAAGATAGTTGAAAACTCTTAGCATGAAATAGTAAGACTCACCATTCATCCCTTCATCAATGGCGTCCACCAGCAAAAACAGACACTGCTTCGGGGGATCAATCTCCAACAACGGAAAGAGTAGAGCCTTCTTGAAGCACTCATCAGGATTCTTCTCCAAATTGTGCGGTAACAACGCTTGCTGAATCTCAGGCTCAGCCAACAACTTATCATAGTACGCATTCGCTATTAAGGTCCTCGGACTGACAGGAAGAGATGGTATCGGAGGGGGATCATCAGGCTCCGTTTTCTCTTCTTTCTCCCGTTCTAGAACGTTCTGGTATTCAGGCAATTCCTTCTCAGGTTCTTTCGCTTTCTGCGGGGAGTTCTCTATTGAATTCGGTTTCAGTTCGCTCTTGTTTGGGTATTTGAAGTTGGATACTGGAATCCTCGATTTCGGAGGGCTGTTTGTCTTTTCGTTCTCGCTGTTGCTGTCTGTCTTCTGTTCTGTGGATAGACTCTTCTGTAGCACGCTTGGTTTCTTCTCTGTGAGAGGCTCGGAGCTTTGTCTGAGGAGTCTGGAGTTGCGGATTTCTTTGGATTGTCGCTGGGAGATGTTGCGAAGGAAGAGGTTTTCGTGGTTTTCGTAAAGAGGGTTCTCTTTGTCGTCCGTCGCGAATGGATTAGTTGGTTTTACGCTGGAGCGAGGCAAGATTTCCGGTAACTGAAAAAATTAACATAATAATAAATGTCTGACAATATCACACAAATCGATCTAGTCCCACAGTAAGCTCTACTAGGCTTCTCTATGGACACTAGACGACGATAAACATATATATAAATACATACTTAAATACAAATAAAATCCATGGCCCAGGCACAAATCGAGTTCATCACACAAATATTTGCCCTTGCCGGGATTTGAACCCAAGACCGGAGGGGAAGAAATGGGTGGCTTTGCCTTTCCCAATAATAAAAGTGGTTAAACTTCTGCTCTGCACGAATTCTAGAATCTCCGTTTAGACCTTTACTGATAGAGAATGCTATTTTGGCATAAGTCCGCCATTTGTACTGACCTTTGTTTTGCGCAATAAAGAAAATAATAGAGTTATTGAGCGACACTCACATCTTCTACTCGGGTGGAAACCATAGAGTCGAGATAGGCCTCCCGCTCGTGTATCCGGTCGATGGTGCGCGTCCGTCGGCCGGTGCTTCCGTCTTCTTCGTCCGTGCGTTGGTCTATGGATAGACAAAAAGTTTATTCTGTCAGTAGCTTTGGGCACTTTTACAAGCCTGAATCTGAATCTACCGGCATTTCACAAGAGGACCGCAGTTGAGAAGAAAGCCGAGAGAAACTCAACGGTAAGGAACTCTCTAAGGGACTCGAAGCTAAATAAAAAAAATGATAACATCATTGAGTACAGGATGAAGTCTCTCACGTCAGTTTATTAACCCTTAAATGCATGGTGTAAGATGCGGCTTACATAAACAAAAATGAATTACTGGTTGATAACAAGAAACATTTATTTGAAATAAAATAATATTTTATAATATTGTGTTTTTTTTTAATTCATGCATTTAAGGGTTATACACTGGTAAGCCGTTACTACACTATTAATTTGGCCCTTGCTAGTATGAATAGACCGGACCCCACAAACGGCACCCGTTCACGAGCATGACGCATATGAAACATAAAACATATAGTGCGTGAGTGGGCAAATACTTAATAATAAATGTCGTTGTTACACAAATTTTAGGTTATTTATTTTACACCGGATGATCCGACAGTATACTCATCATAACAACCAAACGGAATTTTTATGAAGAACATCAGTCATAATACACCAGCAAAACTTGCGAATACCTGCATTTTTTTGTTATTAGTAAGTATATTGTAAGTTCTTTGCACATACCTTCGCTATCCGCTAGTAGTGGCTTGGAACTCTCTTCTCCATCATCTCCCAGTTCTTGGAACCGGCTGCACAACCTCTCCTCTTCGGAATTGGTTCTGTGCACAAAAATATAGTAATTATAAATAAAAGCAAGTGACAAATACAGATCTCACACTACGCGCAACTATCAATGGCATTGTAAATATAATTTAGAAATAAAGCGCACGACACGATTTGACGACTTTGTTTTCTGACCTCGCGCATAAGGGATCCGCTACCGCCTAACTTTTTTGTGCGCCCGCCTCCTAGGATAGCTCAAATTGTAGCTTATTCCGACGCCGAGATCCCATTTTTATCGTTTGTTGAATAGATAGCTCAAAAAAATTTTTATTAGGAAATTCCCAATCCAAGTCCGCGATTTTTTTTTCTGCAGAGACACACTGTGTAGTCTGTCTCACCCTCGACAGTCTGTGGGCGAGGCGCCGCGCTCGCTGTGCCCCTGCAAGTGGTGGCGAGCCCCGCCTGTGACAGGGACACACTGTGTAGTCTGTCTCACCCTCGACAGTCTGTGGGCGAGGCGCCGCGCTCGCTGTGCCCCTGCAAGTGGTGGCGAGCCCCGCCTGTGACAGGGACACACTGTGTAGTCTGTCTCACCCTCGACAGTCTGTGGGCGAGGCGCCGCGCTCGCTGTGCCCCTGCAAGTGGTGGCGAGCCCCGCCTGTGACAGGGACACACTGTGTAGTCTGTCTCACCCTCGACAGTCTGTGGGCGAGGCGCCGCGCTCGCTGTGCCCCTGCAAGTGGTGGCGAGCCCCGCCTGTGACAGGGACACACTGTGTAGTCTGTCTCACCCTCGACAGTCTGTGGGCGAGGCGCCGCGCTCGCTGTGCCCCTGCAAGTGGTGGCGAGCCCCGCCTGTGACAGGGACAGACTGTGTAGTCTGTCTCACCCTCGACAGTCTGTGGGCGAGGCGCCGCGCTCGCTGTGCCCCTGCAAGTGGTGGCGAGCCCCGCCTGTGACAGGGACACACTGTGTAGTCTGTCTCACCCTCGACAGTCTGTGGGCGAGGCGCCGCGCTCGCTGTGCCCCTGAAAGTGGTGGCGAGCCCCGCCTGTGACAGGGACACACTGTGTAGTCTGTCTCACCCTCGACAGTCTGTGGGCGAGGCGCCGCGCTCGCTGTGCCCCTGCAAGTGGTGGCGAGCCCCGCCTGTGACAGGGACACACTGTGTAGTCTGTCTCACCCTCGACAGTCTGTGGGCGAGGCGCCGCGCTCGCTGTGCCCCTGAAAGTGGTGGCGAGCCCCGCCTGTGACAGGGACACACTGTGTAGTCTGTCTCACCCTCGACAGTCTGTGGGCGAGGCGCCGCGCTCGCTGTGCCCCTGCAAGTGGTGGCGAGCCCCGCCTGTGACAGGGACACACTGTGTAGTCTGTCTCACCCTCGACAGTCTGTGGGCGAGGCGCCGCGCTCGCTGTGCCCCTGCAAGTGGTGGCGAGCCCCGCCTGTGACAGGGACACACTGTGTAGTCTGTCTCACCCTCGACAGTCTGTGGGCGAGGCGCCGCGCTCGCTGTGCCCCTGAAAGTGGTGGCGAGCCCCGCCTGTGACAGGGACACACTGTGTAGTCTGTCTCACCCTCGACAGTCTGTGGGCGAGGCGCCGCGCTCGCTGTGCCCCTGCAAGTGGTGGCGAGCCCCGCCTGTGACAGGGACACACTGTGTAGTCTGTCTCACCCTCGACAGTCTGTGGGCGAGGCGCCGCGCTCGCTGTGCCCCTGAAAGTGGTGGCGAGCCCCGCCTGTGACAGGGACACACTGTGTAGTCTGTCTCACCCTCGACAGTCTGTGGGCGAGGCGCCGCGCTCGCTGTGCCCCTGCAAGTGGTGGCGAGCCCCGCCTGTGACAGGGACACACTGTGTAGTCTGTCTCACCCTCGACAGTCTGTGGGCGAGGCGCCGCGCTCGCTGTGCCCCTGCAAGTGGTGGCGAGCCCCGCCTGTGACAGGGACACACTGTGTAGTCTGTCTCACCCTCGACAGTCTGTGGGCGAGGCGCCGCGCTCGCTGTGCCCCTGCAAGTGGTGGCGAGCCCCGCCTGTGACAGGGACACACTGTGTAGTCTGTCTCACCCTCGACAGTCTGTGGGCGAGGCGCCGCGCTCGCTGTGCCCCTGAAAGTGGTGGCGAGCCCCGCCTGTGACAGGGACACACTGTGTAGTCTGTCTCACCCTCGACAGTCTGTGGGCGAGGCGCCGCGCTCGCTGTGCCCCTGCAAGTGGTGGCGAGCCCCGCCTGTGACAGGGACACACTGTGTAGTCTGTCTCACCCTCGACAGTCTGTGGGCGAGGCGCCGCGCTCGCTGTGCCCCTGCAAGTGGTGGCGAGCCCCGCCTGTGACAGGGACACACTGTGTAGTCTGTCTCACCCTCGACAGTCTGTGGGCGAGGCGCCGCGCTCGCTGTGTCCCTGCAAGTGGTGGCGAGCCCCGCCTGTGACAGGGACACACTGTGTAGTCTGTCTCACCCTCGACAGTCTGTGGGCGAGGCGCCGCGCTCGCTGTGCCCCTGCAAGTGGTGGCGAGCCCCGCCTGTGACAGGGACACACTGTGTAGTCTGTCTCACCCTCGACAGTCTGTGGGCGAGGCGCCGCGCTCGCTGTGCCCCTGCAAGTGGTGGCGAGCCCCGCCTGTGACAGGGACACACTGTGTAGTCTGTCTCACCCTCGACAGTCTGTGGGCGAGGCGCCGCGCTCGCTGTGCCCTGCAAGTGGTGGCGAGCCCCGCCTGTGACAGGGACACACTGTGTAGTCTGTCTCACCCTCGACAGTCTGTGGGCGAGGCGCCGCGCTCGCTGTGCCCCTGCAAGTGGCGGCGAGCCCCGCCTGTGACAGGGACACACTGTGTAGTCTGTCTCACCCTCGACAGTCTGTGGGCGAGGCGCCGCGCTCGCTGTGCCCCTGCAAGTGGTGGCGAGCCCCGCCTGTGACAGGGACACACTGTGTAGTCTGTCTCACCCTCGACAGTCTGTGGGCGAGGCGCCGCGCTCGCTGTGCCCCTGCAAGTGGTGGCGAGCCCCGCCTGTGACAGGGACACACTGTGTAGTCTGTCTCACCCTCGACAGTCTGTGGGCGAGGCGCCGCGCTCGCTGTGCCCCTGCAAGTGGTGGCGAGCCCCGCCTGTGACAGGGACACACTGTGTAGTCTGTCTCACCCTCGACAGTCTGTGGGCGAGGCGCCGCGCTCGCTGTGTCCCTGCAAGTGGTGGCGAGCCCCGCCTGTGACAGGGACACACTGTGTAGTCTGTCTCACCCTCGACAGTCTGTGGGCGAGGCGCCGCGCTCGCTGTGCCCCTGCAAGTGGTGGCGAGCCCCGCCTGTGACAGGGACACACTGTGTAGTCTGTCTCACCCTCGACAGTCTGTGGGCGAGGCGCCGCGCTCGCTGTGCCCCTGCAAGTGGTGGCGAGCCCCGCCTGTGACAGGGACACACTGTGTAGTCTGTCTCACCCTCGACAGTCTGTGGGCGAGGCGCCGCGCTCGCTGTGCCCCTGCAAGTGGTGGCGAGCCCCGCCTGTGACAGGGACACACTGTGTAGTCTGTCTCACCCTCGACAGTCTGTGGGCGAGGCGCCGCGCTCGCTGTGCCCCTGCAAGTGGTGGCGAGCCCCGCCTGTGACAGGGACACACTGTGTAGTCTGTCTCACCCTCGACAGTCTGTGGGCGAGGCGCCGCGCTCGCTGTGCCCCTGCAAGTGGTGGCGAGCCCCGCCTGTGACACGGACACACTGTGTAGTCTGTCTCACCCTCGACAGTCTGTGGGCGAGGCGCCGCGCTCGCTGTGCCCCTGCAAGTGGTGGCGAGCCCCGCCTGTGACAGGGACACACTGTGTAGTCTGTCTCACCCTCGACAGTCTGTGGGCGAGGCGCCGCGCTCGCTGTGCCCCTGCAAGTGGTGGCGAGCCCCGCCTGTGACAGGGACACACTGTGTAGTCTGTCTCACCCTCGACAGTCTGTGGGCGAGGCGCCGCGCTCGCTGTGCCCCTGCAAGTGGTGGCGAGCCCCGCCTGTGACAGGGACACACTGTGTAGTCTGTCTCACCCTCGACAGTCTGTGGGCGAGGCGCCGCGCTCGCTGTGCCCCTGCAAGTGGTGGCGAGCCCCGCCTGTGACAGGGACACACTGTGTAGTCTGTCTCACCCTCGACAGTCTGTGGGCGAGGCGCCGCGCTCGCTGTGCCCCTGAAAGTGGTGGCGAGCCCCGCCTGTGACAGGGACACACTGTGTAGTCTGTCTCACCCTCGACAGTCTGTGGGCGAGGCGCCGCGCTCGCTGTGCCCCTGCAAGTGGTGGCGAGCCCCGCCTGTGACAGGGACACACTGTGTAGTCTGTCTCACCCTCGACAGTCTGTGGGCGAGGCGCCGCGCTCGCTGTGCCCCTGCAAGTGGTGGCGAGCCCCGCCTGTGACAGGGACACACTGTGTAGTCTGTCTCACCCTCGACAGTCTGTGGGCGAGGCGCCGCGCTCGCTGTGTCCCTGCAAGTGGTGGCGAGCCCCGCCTGTGACAGGGACACACTGTGTAGTCTGTCTCACCCTCGACAGTCTGTGGGCGAGGCGCCGCGCTCGCTGTGCCCCTGCAAGTGGTGGCGAGCCCCGCCTGTGACAGGGACACACTGTGTAGTCTGTCTCACCCTCGACAGTCTGTGGGCGAGGCGCCGCGCTCGCTGTGCCCCTGCAAGTGGTGGCGAGCCCCGCCTGTGACAGGGACACACTGTGTAGTCTGTCTCACCCTCGACAGTCTGTGGGCGAGGCGCCGCGCTCGCTGTGCCCCTGCAAGTGGTGGCGAGCCCCGCCTGTGACAGGGACACACTGTGTAGTCTGTCTCACCCTCGACAGTCTGTGGGCGAGGCGCCGCGCTCGCTGTGCCCCTGCAAGTGGTGGCGAGCCCCGCCTGTGACAGGGACACACTGTGTAGTCTGTCTCACCCTCGACAGTCTGTGGGCGAGGCGCCGCGCTCGCTGTGCCCCTGAAAGTGGTGGCGAGCCCCGCCTGTGACAGGGACACACTGTGTAGTCTGTCTCACCCTCGACAGTCTGTGGGCGAGGCGCCGCGCTCGCTGTGCCCCTGCAAGTGGTGGCGAGCCCCGCCTGTGACAGGGACACACTGTGTAGTCTGTCTCACCCTCGACAGTCTGTGGGCGAGGCGCCGCGCTCGCTGTGCCCCTGCAAGTGGTGGCGAGCCCCGCCTGTGACAGGGACACACTGTGTAGTCTGTCTCACCCTCGACAGTCTGTGGGCGAGGCGCCGCGCTCGCTGTGCCCCTGCAAGTGGTGGCGAGCCCCGCCTGTGACAGGGACACACTGTGTAGTCTGTCTCACCCTCGACAGTCTGTGGGCGAGGCGCCGCGCTCGCTGTGCCCCTGCAAGTGGTGGCGAGCCCCGCCTGTGACAGGGACACACTGTGTAGTCTGTCTCACCCTCGACAGTCTGTGGGCGAGGCGCCGCGCTCGCTGTGCCCCTGCAAGTGGTGGCGAGCCCCGCCTGTGACAGGGACACACTGTGTAGTCTGTCTCACCCTCGACAGTCTGTGGGCGAGGCGCCGCGCTCGCTGTGCCCCTGCAAGTGGTGGCGAGCCCCGCCTGTGACAGGGACACACTGTGTAGTCTGTCTCACCCTCGACAGTCTGTGGGCGAGGCGCCGCGCTCGCTGTGCCCCTGCAAGTGGTGGCGAGCCCCGCCTGTGACAGGGACACACTGTGTAGTCTGTCTCACCCTCGACAGTCTGTGGGCGAGGCGCCGCGCTCGCTGTGCCCCTGCAAGTGGTGGCGAGCCCCGCCTGTGACAGGGACACACTGTGTAGTCTGTCTCACCCTCGACAGTCTGTGGGCGAGGCGCCGCGCTCGCTGTGCCCCTGCAAGTGGTGGCGAGCCCCGCCTGTGACAGGGACACACTGTGTAGTCTGTCTCACCCTCGACAGTCTGTGGGCGAGGCGCCGCGCTCGCTGTGCCCCTGCAAGTGGTGGCGAGCCCCGCCTGTGACAGGGACACACTGTGTAGTCTGTCTCACCCTCGACAGTCTGTGGGCGAGGCGCCGCGCTCGCTGTGCCCCTGCAAGTGGTGGCGAGCCCCGCCTGTGACAGGGACACACTGTGTAGTCTGTCTCACCCTCGACAGTCTGTGGGCGAGGCGCCGCGCTCGCTGTGCCCCTGCAAGTGGTGGCGAGCCCCGCCTGTGACAGGGACACACTGTGTAGTCTGTCTCACCCTCGACAGTCTGTGGGCGAGGCGCCGCGCTCGCTGTGCCCCTGAAAGTGGTGGCGAGCCCCGCCTGTGACAGGGACACACTGTGTAGTCTGTCTCACCCTCGACAGTCTGTGGGCGAGGCGCCGCGCTCGCTGTGCCCCTGCAAGTGGTGGCGAGCCCCGCCTGTGACAGGGACACACTGTGTAGTCTGTCTCACCCTCGACAGTCTGTGGGCGAGGCGCCGCGCTCGCTGTGCCCCTGCAAGTGGTGGCGAGCCCCGCCTGTGACAGGGACACACTGTGTAGTCTGTCTCACCCTCGACAGTCTGTGGGCGAGGCGCCGCGCTCGCTGTGTCCCTGCAAGTGGTGGCGAGCCCCGCCTGTGACAGGGACACACTGTGTAGTCTGTCTCACCCTCGACAGTCTGTGGGCGAGGCGCCGCGCTCGCTGTGCCCCTGCAAGTGGTGGCGAGCCCCGCCTGTGACAGGGACACACTGTGTAGTCTGTCTCACCCTCGACAGTCTGTGGGCGAGGCGCCGCGCTCGCTGTGCCCCTGCAAGTGGTGGCGAGCCCCGCCTGTGACAGGGACACACTGTGTAGTCTGTCTCACCCTCGACAGTCTGTGGGCGAGGCGCCGCGCTCGCTGTGCCCCTGCAAGTGGTGGCGAGCCCCGCCTGTGACAGGGACACACTGTGTAGTCTGTCTCACCCTCGACAGTCTGTGGGCGAGGCGCCGCGCTCGCTGTGCCCCTGCAAGTGGTGGCGAGCCCCGCCTGTGACAGGGACACACTGTGTAGTCTGTCTCACCCTCGACAGTCTGTGGGCGAGGCGCCGCGCTCGCTGTGCCCCTGAAAGTGGTGGCGAGCCCCGCCTGTGACAGGGACACACTGTGTAGTCTGTCTCACCCTCGACAGTCTGTGGGCGAGGCGCCGCGCTCGCTGTGCCCCTGCAAGTGGTGGCGAGCCCCGCCTGTGACAGGGACACACTGTGTAGTCTGTCTCACCCTCGACAGTCTGTGGGCGAGGCGCCGCGCTCGCTGTGCCCCTGCATGTGGTGGCGAGCCCCGCCTGTGACAGGGACACACTGTGTAGTCTGTCTCACCCTCGACAGTCTGTGGGCGAGGCGCCGCGCTCGCTGTGCCCCTGCAAGTGGTGGCGAGCCCCGCCTGTGACAGGGACACACTGTGTAGTCTGTCTCACCCTCGACAGTCTGTGGGCGAGGCGCCGCGCTCGCTGTGCCCCTGCAAGTGGTGGCGAGCCCCGCCTGTGACAGGGACACACTGTGTAGTCTGTCTCACCCTCGACAGTCTGTGGGCGAGGCGCCGCGCTCGCTGTGCCCCTGCAAGTGGTGGCGAGCCCCGCCTGTGACAGGGACACACTGTGTAGTCTGTCTCACCCTCGACAGTCTGTGGGCGAGGCGCCGCGCTCGCTGTGCCCCTGCAAGTGGTGGCGAGCCCCGCCTGTGACAGGGACACACTGTGTAGTCTGTCTCACCCTCGACAGTCTGTGGGCGAGGCGCCGCGCTCGCTGTGCCCCTGCAAGTGGTGGCGAGCCCCGCCTGTGACAGGGACACACTGTGTAGTCTGTCTCACCCTCGACAGTCTGTGGGCGAGGCGCCGCGCTCGCTGTGCCCCTGCAAGTGGTGGCGAGCCCCGCCTGTGACAGGGACACACTGTGTAGTCTGTCTCACCCTCGACAGTCTGTGGGCGAGGCGCCGCGCTCGCTGTGCCCCTGCAAGTGGTGGCGAGCCCCGCCTGTGACAGGGACAGACTGTGTAGTCTGTCTCACCCTCGACAGTCTGTGGGCGAGGCGCCGCGCTCGCTGTGCCCCTGAAAGTGGTGGCGAGCCCCGCCTGTGACAGGGACACACTGTGTAGTCTGTCTCACCCTCGACAGTCTGTGGGCGAGGCGCCGCGCTCGCTGTGCCCCTGCAAGTGGTGGCGAGCCCCGCCTGTGACAGGGACAGACTGTGTAGTCTGTCTCACCCTCGACAGTCTGTGGGCGAGGCGCCGCGCTCGCTGTGCCCCTGCAAGTGGTGGCGAGCCCCGCCTGTGACAGGGACACACTGTGTAGTCTGTCTCACCCTCGACAGTCTGTGGGCGAGGCGCCGCGCTCGCTGTGCCCCTGCAAGTGGTGGCGAGCCCCGCCTGTGACAGGGACACACTGTGTAGTCTGTCTCACCCTCGACAGTCTGTGGGCGAGGCGCCGCGCTCGCTGTGCCCCTGCAAGTGGTGGCGAGCCCCGCCTGTGACAGGGACACACTGTGTAGTCTGTCTCACCCTCGACAGTCTGTGGGCGAGGCGCCGCGCTCGCTGTGCCCCTGCAAGTGGTGGCGAGCCCCGCCTGTGACAGGGACACACTGTGTAGTCTGTCTCACCCTCGACAGTCTGTGGGCGAGGCGCCGCGCTCGCTGTGCCCCTGAAAGTGGTGGCGAGCCCCGCCTGTGACAGGGACACACTGTGTAGTCTGTCTCACCCTCGACAGTCTGTGGGCGAGGCGCCGCGCTCGCTGTGCCCCTGCAAGTGGTGGCGAGCCCCGCCTGTGACAGGGACAGACTGTGTAGTCTGTCTCACCCTCGACAGTCTGTGGGCGAGGCGCCGCGCTCGCTGTGCCCCTGCAAGTGGTGGCGAGCCCCGCCTGTGACAGGGACACACTGTGTAGTCTGTCTCACCCTCGACAGTCTGTGGGCGAGGCGCCGCGCTCGCTGTGCCCCTGCAAGTGGTGGCGAGCCCCGCCTGTGACAGGGACACACTGTGTAGTCTGTCTCACCCTCGACAGTCTGTGGGCGAGGCGCCGCGCTCGCTGTGCCCCTGCAAGTGGTGGCGAGCCCCGCCTGTGACAGGGACACACTGTGTAGTCTGTCTCACCCTCGACAGTCTGTGGGCGAGGCGCCGCGCTCGCTGTGCCCCTGCAAGTGGTGGCGAGCCCCGCCTGTGACAGGGACACACTGTGTAGTCTGTCTCACCCTCGACAGTCTGTGGGCGAGGCGCCGCGCTCGCTGTGCCCCTGCAAGTGGTGGCGAGCCCCGCCTGTGACAGGGACACACTGTGTAGTCTGTCTCACCCTCGACAGTCTGTGGGCGAGGCGCCGCGCTCGCTGTGGTCGGCGCGCGCGCGGCGCGAGGACTGGCTCAGGATCTGCATCGCGAGCGAGCGGATGAACTCGCCGGGCCGGAGGCTGCTTTCGCTGTGACCCTGCAATTACGACGTTAAACTTACAAACTTTCATGAGACATATTTAGTATAATATGTTACGTCGCCCTATACTCGACCCACGTAGCTCCCTCCACGCCCGACACCCTCTACCACGGTGTAGCAATAAAAGTAAAAATGGTCGTTACGGGGAACAAACAAAAGTGTCGTTACTAGAAATTGAGTTTCATGGTAGGAGGAGTCATTGGTCGCTATTGCCAAGCTACGTGGGTCGAGTATAGACCGTAAGTGGGATTACGGCCACTCACTTCACTTACAATTTCACACTTTACTACCTCATTTTATTACACTGTTTGACTACTGATTTGGGCTTCGGGAGGCTTGGGACATAATTCTCTGTAGACACTTCGTTAGCTAGTTTGTGGATGGTACAGCGACATCTAGCAGGCAATTGGGTAAACGTTATTGAAGTCACAGTTTGCATGCGGCGTGGAGGTACTACTAGCGACATCTATCACCAGTTTGTAGCTCTAATTCTCAACAGGCGACGTAAAAATATGAAATGTTGTCAATTAGCCACAGACAACCCCCACTAGACGGAGCATGTAAGGCGACCCGCGCGCACCAACGATATGGTACGGCAGAACATGAAAGTATCAACACGGCGGCCACCGTTTAGTTGCGTCCATGTTTATGAGGTCTCTCTACACCACTTAACACTACAATTTACCATGTTACTTATTTAATTTCTTTTTTCGTTGACGTACGCATGGATCATAAACAAGGACGCAACTAAACGGTGGCCGCCGTGTTGATACTTTAATGTTCTGCCGTACCATATCGTTGGTGCGCGCGGGTCGTTGACATGCTCCGGTTGTCTGTGCAATTAGCTGACCTGTAGGAAGTGCCTCGCCAGCAGCCGGCGGTTGAGCGCGCGCTGCTGGCGCGCCTGCGGGCCCGGCCCCGGCTCGCTGAGCTCCTGGCACAGCGCCGTCTTGCCGCTGCCCGCGTCGCCTGGAAATGTCATACATAAATAGTAGTTTATGCAACTGCTTTAGTTTTGTGATACTAATTAAAAAAAAAAAAAAAAATTAAAAAAAAAAAAAAAAAAAACTGCTACATAATGAGAGGCCTTAAAATACGAGTGTGGTCTTAAACGAGCCATAGGCGAGTTTCATAGGAACGAATTATGTACAGTTGCATACACTACTTTATCTATACACATATTCATAATCATTATCACAGATTTCCTTTCATGTAAATATGAAACGCTCAGTTCTGCCAGTCAGTCCGCGGAGCAGAGGAATACATGAGCTGACTCGCGCGGCGGGAGAGGTCACCATTACAGCATCAATTTTTTATGAAAATTTATACTGTAATGGTGACCTCGCAGTGGCTGCAGTACCGCAGAAATTACATCTCTGATTTTGGTCGCTGCCAAGTAATATAGGTTTACCTTACCTATAATATCTAAACTTATTTTAGGAATGTAACAAGATGGGTGTACATAAAAAAATTACAACCCATCCACAATAGTCTAGTTGACTCATGTTAAATTGTATTAATATTGTATAAAAGTTATTCCATTTCATTATGTTCAGCCACCTTCTGTCATCATCCATTATAGGATATGTGTTGTCTTATTATCCCGCTAGATGGCGCTATAAACTTTCACAAACAAACAAACAAACAAACAAACAACGAGCACTCACCCAGTATAAGCGCCCCGCAGGTCTTGCTGACCGGCCTCTGCTCCAGACAGTGCGCTATCTTCTGGAACGCCCACTCCCTGCAGAAGAACCGTCGCTTGTCGGTCGATATCGTCTCGGTGACGCGGTGCGCGGAGGAGGACTTGCGAACCGGCCGGGAGGACGGGGGGGTGAGGGGGGTGCCTGAAACGTACAACAGTACTTCATAATAATAATAATACAATACCTTATTGCACACCAATAAAAGTTTACAAAAGGAAACAAGGCAAATACAATTTATAAATAACGGTAGACAACAGGCGGTCTTATCGCTAAAAATCGATCTCTTCCAGACAACCTTTGGGTAGTGAAATTGATGAAAATTCTAACTTGATAAAGAGTAGGTGCAGCAGAAGGTGAAGGGAGCACGTAATTAGATACCAACAGAAAACAAGTACGCATATGGGTAAATATACACATACATAAATAGATAAACATAAACTTACATAATACATACATAAATACAATAATATAAATAGACACTAGACATATACGAATCTTATATAACACAACGCAATACAGTCATAGTCAGTCATCTCAGTACTAAAGGTGTAAACCTTAGTCAAAACCATTTTTGACCAGCTTCATTGGCCAATTTCAGCCAAGTACTTTTGCCTGATTTCTTTTTCAGCTGTATGATATTGATATGTAGCTGTAGCGTAGGATTTAAGGCGACGACGGATAATGCGAAACTAGCACCACTTCTGAAGTTTTTTTTTTATATTTTCTAAATCAGATCAATTTTCAGTAATCGCAGGAGTCTGGGAGCTGGAAAAACACCTTTAATGTATAAGAAAAAAATCGGAAGTGGCGCTAGTTTCGCATTAACCGTCGCCTTAAACCAAAACTATCGAACAAAATTATCGGTGGATAGAGTTCTTATTTAATCATTATATATCTACATACATATATATCCGAGTGTTAGCCTATCTCACAATTAAAAGTACTTTTGACCAATTAAGAGTTTTGACCTATATATACCTAAACATTCTCTTAAATTAAAATTCTTATTGATTTCCTTCTTTTATTTAAAAGACAAACTCACCATCAAACTCCAAATCCCGTTCTCTATCTCTGTCTCTGTCCCTATCACGGTCACGCCGGTGCTCCCTCGGTTCTCTCTCTCTATCGCGCTCAGGAAAGCCTGCAATCATACCAAAATGTATTTGTATAAGCTGAGGAAATCATCTAAATCGGGGATTAATTGGTAATGAGCGTTTGCGATAATTTCCGGCAATATTCCTCTCGATTTAACCCTTAAATGCATGATTATGTATATATATATATATATATATATACACGTTTCTGGAATGACACAAGTCAAAATCTGAGTATTGTCAATAAGGACTTGATTGTCTCGAAATCTCAAACTGACGTGGATTTCTTTGCTAATTACGTCATTTCAGAAATAAAATTAGTGTAATTGTATGCATTTAAGGGTTAATCTCTCTCAGTACTCTTGTCATGAGAACGTGACCGTGCCCGCTAGCGACAGCGTAAACCATACAAGAATCAGCGCCCCTAGAGGTTACTTTGTACAACTACAATTATTTTTAGGGTTCCGTACCCAAAGGGTAAAAACGGGACCCTATTACTGAGACTTCGCTGTCCGTCCATCCGTCTGCCTGTCCGTCCGTCCGTCTGTGACCAGGCTGTATCTCAAGAACAGTGATAGCTAGACAGTTGAAATTTTCACAGATAATGTATTTCTATTGCCGCTATAACAACAAACAGTAAAAATAAAATCAAATAAATATTTAAGGGGGGCTCCCATACAACAAACTTACAGATAATGGTACGGAACCCTTCGTGCACGAGTCCCACTCGCACTTGGCCGATATTTTTTTCCTTATTATTATTTTGACTTGTCAGTGACGTGACGTAGAATGTCTCACTAGCCGGAGTGCCATACCTTATTTTCTTATACCATGCTGCAACTCAAGTTTTCAATTCTTCAATAGAATCACTCACCATCGAAGTCCATATCCCTTTCTCTTTCCCTATCCCTGTCCTTGTCTCGTTCGCGTCTATGCTCCCTTGGTTCTCTGTCTCTCTCTCGCTCGGGGAAGCCTCGATGTCGCTCGGTAGGCGTCCTGTCATGGCCGCGAGTTGGTGCGTTCTCATTTAGTGGTAAAGATCTGGAAAAAAATATGTTAGTTTAAAGTAAGCTATTAGAAACAAGATTCAGTTATACAATAGTGCCATACCTACAGACAAACTGTCATAACATTTTCGCAGAGCTTTTGATTACTGTACAATACAATACAATACAATACAACAATACTTTATTGCACAACAACAAGAAAAATATTACATGAGAAATCTTAAATTAAACAATGGTAGACAATAGGCGGTATTACCGTACTGTAATGTTTGTTGTCAAATTAATAAATAAATAATAATAATAATATCGGTCCCTTAAAACACAATCGTACTAACTTTTCTTTTCGAAAAAAGTCATTGCAATTAGGACGTCAGTGCACAACTCTATGTGGTTTAAATTGAATTGGCAAAATAATTGTAATTAGTTTGACTCTGTGAGCTACGTTGCGAATCTAAAAATTAAAACTATCGTAAGACATCTTTAAATTATAAAAGCGGTTTAAAGTCACGTAAAAGTCGTGAGAAACGGCCCGGCATGTTTGGAACTCACTCTATCCGTGACCTACGCGAGTCAGTTTTTGTATACACATATACTATGTATGTATGTATGTATGTAAACACTTTATTGTACATAAAAACAAGAAAAACACATTACAAAAGAATAAGCATGTACAAAGGCGAACTTATCTCTTTAAGGGACTATTGCGTAATGATAGAATAAAATACCGTGTCTAACCTTAGATTGACTCTGTGCTCGGCCTGCCTCACGGCCGAATGTCGATGCTGTTGCTGCCTCATGCTGACTTGATTTTGCCTCAGATACGCTTCCACCTGGAAATATGGAGGAATACATTAATTTTATGTTTTAATTCCTTATCCATTCACAAATGCTGATAGTTTTAGACTTATGCTGGTAGTTGTTCCTGAAATAACCTAAATTAAAAATGTAAAGCACCACTGACACAAGTAGCTCATCATCATCATGAGACACTGTTTTAATGTGTGATATAGACAATGCTACTAAAACTGAACACAAATAAAGCTAATAACCATCTCGACAAACCAGGCTTTCGACTAAAAATAACCGCACTTAAATGGTTCGAGCTTATGGACGTTATAACACCCCTCTTTTTGAAATGAAATAATTTATTCAGTAAATAGGCCACAAGTGCACTCTTACAAGTCAGATTGTGAATCTACCGGCATCTCCCAAGAGGAGACCGCTGTTGAGAAGAAAGCCGAAAGAAACTCAACAGTAAGTCATTTTTTCGTAAATACATTTATGTTATGACTAATTACATGAGTAGTTTTCGTCGGGGGTTAAAATACCTTTCCATCATTCGTCTCCGCCCTCTGCGTCTTCCTCCTAGTCTCCCCCCGCTCCCGCTCTCCTCGCTCCCCTCTCTTCTCCTTCTTTTCCTTGTCCATCTTGACTTCTAGAGGAGCGTTCAGCAGTTGGAAATTGCCGCCGTGGTTGTAGTTAAGGGGGTCGAAGTCCGTTCTGGCTAGATTCTGTGGACGCTCTCTCGTGCTGACCGGTTTCGGTTTTCGATATTGCGATTTTGGTACTACCTGAAAAGGAAGCGGTTAAAGGTGAATAAGGCTTGCGTCCAGATAGACTGAAAGAGTAAAAATGCGTCAATAGATGAGCCCATCTGTTTCTGTAGGACCTAAATCTAAAAAACCGTATAAGGGGCGAGCCAAATGAATGAGAACCTAATGTCAGTGTATCCCACTTCTGATTTTGTAAATCTTGGTACGACAACCGGAATCCCCTTTATATATGGCAAGTGATACATTTATGACAAATGAAATTCGGGGAAGTGAAATGTTCCCCTGAGATTAACATGACAATATCGGATTCGATTCTGATTTATAAATTTGGCACGTACCTGACTATAGATTGGCATGTGATTCGACATCTTACGCTAGCTTTGGTTAAAAATATATCTCCTAGAGGTTTCTACGGCGCTTTGGTAATTGACGTTACGCTACAGGAACGCTGCGGACTGCATATCACAAGGGTTCTGGTGCTGGGACCGTGGTGGTCTGAAACAATGGAAACACTTCATTAGCTTTATACTTTTGTACTATCTTTATCATCATCGGCCTTTTACATCTATAACAGATGAGTTACGCAGCGTCTAATAAAGTGCGGCATTTACGAAGATGGCTTGATAGCCCGATACGAAAGCGACAGCCGCGGCCGCATAATTGACAAATAAATGTTGCGCCTATCGATGAAGAGGGAAGAGCTGCACGCTGGGGTCTCAGGTTGTATCTTACATATCTACAATTATAAAATTATTGGAAAATAGTTCTGTACATCGTTATCTCTTGGTAATTTTCTGTTGTCTTCTCATCACGGATATGAATCAATTTTGGTACAGGTACAGGCGTAGCATCTGAATTATCAAGGGCCGCAAATACTCGTCGTTACTTAACAACTACGAATGTAATGTCGAGACATTGGTTGGTCAGCAGACATGGTCTGCTAACATGAGAATGTAACATGAAGGCCTTGTCGAAGGGTTGATCAACGAGGGAGACCCCAGAGCTGTCGCTCACCTCTGCCAGAGAATCTCTATGACTATACAAAGAGGTAACGCCGCCAGCATACTGGGTACCATGAAGAAATAACCTACTTTCTTCCATGCTGGGCACCATGCCGCAGGCGGACCTCTTAGATGGGGTATTCTTTTTATGACCTTTTTTTTTAATTGCATTATAGGTTATTTATATTAAGGTTTTATACTATACGAGAACGAAGTTGCTAGCACCTTAAGTATACTGACTGTAAAATATAAAATTACAGGTTGGTTTTCTATCAGCCGCGTACACGATAATTAACTTTTCACAAGAAAGCTAGACTTGTCATAGTAAGCATATAGTTTTAGCAAGCCATTGATAAGGCTGATGGTCAAGCTTTTCATTGCAAGCTTTCAAAGGCTCTAGAAAGCTAATACGTCCTTTAATGCTGACCCCGATGTCAGCTATGAAAGTTCACGTAGTCTCTGTACGTGTTTTGGCCGAGATGTTTCCCTGACTACGGTGACTATAGCTATTCCTTTTTACAAGCTTTTATTTAACTTTCAATTTATATGGGATTAGTACTGATAGAGCATAGTTTTATGATGCTGGTGGACGATAAAATGCTAGTTCGAAATAGAATGAAATAAGGAATGTGTTAGATTTGAGGTATGTCGGAGAGGATGGACGAAATTTTGTAATAAAGATGTAAGGTAAACGTCCCCGTGCTCGACACTGTCCCGATAGTTGCCATCTTGAATGTTATGTCATTAGCGATAGAGGTGACAGCATGGTGTCGACTATAAGGCATTAGCGTGTCGAGCACAGGGAAGTTTACCTTATTTATTGTAAATAAACGACGTGAGCAACGACTAGTGCGTTTTCCCAGCCCCGTCCCCACATGTATGTAGCTTGTAGTTATGTTTGTTCGGGTGGAATTTTGCGACTTTATTTTGAAGCAGATATCTTCAACCGATTGAGGTGACATTTTGCTTTCCTACTTTGATGACAATAGAATAATATGGAACAATAGGCTTGGTCTGATGATGGAGCTGGAAGGTCGCCCTGGTAAGTCTGTAAAAAATTAAAGCAAGCTCAGTCTACCAGCATGTCACCTTTGTGTCAATATTTATGAAAATAAAGCGTTTTGTATTGCATTGTACTTTCTCACAGAGTAGTAAATACTACGAAAGTCAACTAGTGCTGCTAACCATACGCTGCCGGCTTCAGCGTGGGCGGAAGCTGTTCCGGTGGTCCCGAGACCTCGATTTGTAAGTGCAAGGTCTCGAGCGGAAACCCTCATATGGGTACGCTTATAATTAAAAAAATAATAAAATACAAAACGGCTTTTTACTCACATCGTAGAAGTCAACCGTGGTCGTTTGGCCGCCGCGAGCGATCGGCTCTCCTGATGATGAATCGCGTACCGATTCGAATCATGTTGAGCGATATTCGACTTCTACGACATGAGTAAACCCGTTTTGCATTCGTAAGTATGTAAAATAATTTAAAAAGTTTAAATTGTTTGAAAGCATTATGAAGCTGTACTGAATCTAGGCTCGTTATGTGTTTAACTATATCACCTTTACTTTTGATAGCCGCGTCACATAGTCTAGGCATCCTATTTTTCCAAATTAGCCGTCGTAATAGAAATGCCCATTATTACTGCAGCAATGTCCTCATATGATCCCAGAGTAACTCGATAAATACGTAAGTACCCATCTGTCCAGTCAGCTGTTTATTTCCTCGGCTAGACGAAGGGAGAGATCAAAGACTTCCAAAAAATACATAGCACAAATGTACCAAGTAAACACTTTTTGCTAAAATAATGGTACATTTTTACACATGTAGGCAAACAGCTAAATGTCCAGGCCCGCCCGTCAGATGTCGAGTGCTGGTAAATATTCATGAGAATGTGGGAGTAGAGGTCTTTTGTGCCGGGCCTTTGTCAAATAGTGACGGTCAGATCATTTTATAACGGGTCTGATACGATTATACAACTCTTTGCAAAGGTGAAGCTTTAATATGAAATAATATGTTATTATAAATTTATGAAACATGTAATGTCTAATTTTTTTATGTGGGTAGGTACACCACAATCTTTTATTCGTCAGATCTTCCTGGAGCTAGGGTAGCGAAATGGTTAACGCGCTGTAGCGGGTTCGATTCCCGGTCTCTTCCCCCAGGTAGCTCCTTTTTAAATTTTTCTTTAAGCTTTGATCTTTGTATTTACCTAAGGCTTAATATGTTATTTTATTTATAATCACAATCAGTTTGCGATGTAGGATTTCTGTGGGTGCGCGGCGCCAACCATACAGAGCGCAATCCGTTGGTAAACATTTCTGATCAACATTACTACTTTAATGCAAAATAAGCAACAATAAATATACGAGACCTTATTCAACTTAATGAAATAGACGCCACCAAATTGGTCTCCTAATACATTTCATTGTGACTTTGAATTAGCAGACGCGACACAGAGGGCCCTGAACGTCGCCACTTTCTGGTCTCGCACTGTATGATATTATGAAACCATCGACACGAGAAGAAGAAGAATTAGCAGACATCAATGCGTTGACAAAAGTTTTCCCTGACATTCAACTAAAAGGCTGCTTTTACCATTGGACAAGAGTAATATGAATTTTGTATAGTCTCAAGGCTATACAAAAAAAAAGCTACAAACGTATTATCGAACTTACGGCCATACTACCATTACCGTATGAAGCGCGGGGTTGGGAATATGTAAAAGTGGAAAGTCAAGATTTGGACTAGTAAAAGTTCATAAATTACTTAGAACGTTATTGGCTTAAAAAAATCCCAAAATGTTGAATGTTGTTTTACCAAAGTATGATTAAATTCGTGCAGCTTTTTGCCCGCCTATCTATATCAGTAGACCGTCACCATATTAGTAATGAATACGTATTAAAAAGGTGTTATGAAAAGAAAAACACCCCAGTTTCAATCATACTGTTCTGAAATTACACCCTTTATTTATTAGGATAAAGTCCCCGTTGTCTAAACTACGCACACTTTTTAAAATGACACTCTTCTGTAGCACTTCCTGCAATTGAGCATAAGAAGGAAATTCACTTAAAACACAGACTAAACTAAAATGATCCTAAAGTTACAGAAACTAAAGTACAAAATGGTGGTTGTTTATGAAGGTCTGAAATTCTGAATACACGTAAACGCTATGCTGAACGAAAATGGACCTTGAAATTAATAAAAATAAGTGTGAATGTAGGTGCTTGTGTATGTTTGTCAAGTTTAGTACGTGCGGGCACTTTTTAAATTGTCTAAGTAGCTGCAACGATGGGAGTACTCTTGTACGTAGTGGTCTCGTGCCTAAAGAATAACTGTTATTATTTTTATTCACAACTTCGTGGCATGAGGCTCCTTATCCGTAGAAAAAATTTTTTTTAGACATTTTTCTTTATGAACAAACAAGTTTTTAACATATAATCAATGTTACTAGTTAGAACATGCCTATTGAGATTTATTGGTACCTATATATTTGAAACCTATAGATTTAATTTTTCGTTGATAATTTATGTTTCAAAAACTACTCGAAAATGACAAAATTCACACAGGAAACTGGTTTGTTCAACTTATTGTCGACTACACGCAATGAAAGCATTAAATAGCTGTGTTACTTTCAAGAACTCGTGGTAAAGTATTATTCACTTCAAAAAGTTGGTTGAAATTAGAAAGAAATTATCACTTAGGGCCCTTACAGACGAACGGCACTAGTACAACTGCAGCCGTCGCCGCCTGTTGACGGCTGACGTCGCCACTTGTCGTCTGTAAGGGCCCTTAGTGACCCACCCCGGTTTCGCACGGGTGCAATGATATATTATGTAGGTATGTATTATACATACAAACCTTCCTCTTGAATTACTCTATCTATTAAAAAAAACGCATTAAAATCCGTTGCGTTGTTTTAAAGATCTAAGTATACATAGGGACAGACAGACAGCAAGCGACTTTGTTTTATAGGTTCGAATCGGTATGCGATTCCGATCAGTCGCGGCGGCCAACCGAACACTCATGTTATTGACTGTGACAGTACTTTAACCGTTGACATTATCATCATTTATCACCACAGACAAACGGACAGTGTTACATATGATTAACAGCGTGCGACCTCGCGATAGTGCGTACGCGCAAGGTGACAGCTGTAATTAATGTTCACATGCTAAAATATATTATTATAAAGGCTTATTTATTGTTCTGTATAAAAGAGTTGAGCATTCAGTATAGCGTTGCAGTAGAAGACCAAAGGAAAGATAAATGGATTGTTAAAAGATGATATGGAATAGGTGGAATTAAACGATGATAGGTTTATGACGAATAGTAAAGAAAGATGGATGAAAGAACGTGTTGCTCGTGGTCCAAACAAATAAGATAAGGACAAGGAAATGATGATGCTGACACCCTCTTAGTCCTAGAATCGACTCGTTCAAGCAAAAGTGTTTATATTGCATTGCCAAGTCCCTACTAAATATGTCGTTTTTTTTTTTCAAGAGACAATTTTACACAACTCGACCTAGTCCCAAACTAAGCAAAACTTGTACTATGGGTACAATACACGAACAAATATTCGAGTTCATCACACAAATATTTGCCCTGATCGGGATTCGAACCCAGGACCGCCGGCTCAGAAGGCAGGTTCACTACAAACTGGGCCGTAGACTCTCAGGCTTTTGGTCAAACTTTACATATTAGTACTTGGCAATGCAAATATTCTACATAGACCCTTTCGCTTGAACCAGTTCTATAAATAGCACTATAATGCAAATACTGATCTCGGGGACTGGTAAAAATAACGACCCGCCCACGCCAGAGCGTCGGCATATTCATTGGTGAATAAATATGGCATATTATAAGGGATAGGGTCTTACTTAGTTTAAAGGAGCGATCATTTCTTACAGTGCATGTGCTCGAAAAGAGTTTTTTCTAAGCAGTCAAACTCTGCGTAATGTACTACTTTTCTGCACTAGTGCCTTACTCTTTTTTATTCCGTTTGACAGCTAGACGACTGCGTCTAGCTGTCAAAGTGTTTTTTAAATCATAAAACCACTGGGTTTTATGATTAAAAAAAACTCTTTGTAAGTATTTTTACCCGGACGAAGCATAATAAAATTTTGTATTAAGTGTGTGTAAAATGATTTCCGACTCGTGATCATTTATTCAGTCGCTCATTCCTCGCTCGTAAATAAAAATGACACTCATCTGAAATCACAATTGTTACATTACAAGCGAATGCCCTCGTTGAGGTAGAGATGTGCCGTTTCCGAAAATTAACAAAATAACTGACAGATTTACCTCAAAATAAACTTATCCCTTAAATAAGTTTCTCTGGCAAAAAAATATATAAAAAGACCAAAAAAGATGTCTTGCCATGTGACAGTGCATTTATATCTAGTAAGAGAGGGCGCTAAGGTTAAGTAGAACAATAAAACGCAACAATATTACGCTTGAAGCTGTGGATAGAAAAGCCCCCATCCTATTATGCTGCGAGCTCATTTCCCCCGCTCAGAGCTTTCAAAGGATACATTGTGGACAAATTGGGTTCCGTAGTTTAAAAGAGTCGCGAACCCTAGTTGTGCTTGATGGACTGGTCAGACCAGCATTTCGCCCCTCTAGGTCGTTTTCCTCCCAAATTTCCGATGACTATAGCACGTTTTAAGTTATCAGCACTGTCGACAGATAGTAATCGACAGATACCCGTATAAAGTGACCCAGACTTTGCCGCGGTAGTTATCGACGTATGACCGATAACGCGACTTGATTGTGAATATTATGATTGATGCGATGTCCGCGTATCTTTGACCCTCGACAGAGCTCAACGTTGTTTATGATGTTTTTCCTGTTATTAACCCCCGACGAAGAAAGAGGGGTGTTATAAGTTTAACATGACTGTGTATCTGAGTGTCTGTCTGTGGCATCGTTGCTTACAAAGGGTTGGACCAATTTTAATGCGGTTTTTTTTTAATCGACAGACATGTCCGTCGAGATGGTTCTTAGCTATGTTTGGTGGAAATAGGACCGGTAGTTTTCAAGATATTCAGCTTTAATTGGACTTAAAAAAAAAGAAGGAAGCAAATTTCTTCATCGAACAAAAATACTCGTAAACACCAAATTGTACCTAGTCATTAAAGGCTTCATGCGTGGCATCTGTTTTCATAGTAATAATTAAGTGGTTTGGCACTGACTTCGAAAGGTGATTCAAAAGTAATCTGTTCATGAATGGGCTATTTTTGGCTTGTCAGTTTATTTTGAAGTCTGTTCTTTTTTTTTCTCTGTAAGCTGAAACTTTTCGACTTGTTATAAAACAAATCCCACCTAACCTAGTGATTTCTAGGAAGAGTTTAAGTACATTCTATGTACTTATAAATTAAAAAATATGCAAAATTAAAATTACGGCAATTCATACATTTGAAGCAAAAGCAGGTATCCACCATATCACTATCACTACATAGTATATAAAACAAAGTTGCTTCCTGCCTGTCTGTCCCTATGTATGCTTAAATCTTTAAAACTACGCAAGGGATTTTAATGCCATTTTTTTAACATATGGATATAGTGATTCAAGAGGAAGGTTTATATTAATACATGCATAATTTATCAGCATTGAACCCGCGCGAAGCCGCCGGCTAGTTCTATATTATGTATTCTAATCTTCGAAGCCATATTGAGTTATCCAAATCCAACCAATATATTTAACCGCTAATCTGGAGCAACCGAACCGCTATCTGTTCCTACCACGTGTTACCATTCCATAAATATAACACATCACAAACCAAACTCGTGGCCTTAATCCCAAACGGTTACAGTATATATTCAAACGTTCCCTAAAACTCTTGGCACTGGCGTTACAGATCTGAAATGACTTATATTCGAAAGGACTAACGGCCGGTTAGGTTGTTTTGGATGTGGTGTGCTGTGGTAATTGTAAACATTTCAGTATGATCATTGATCATATCATAATCATAACTGGGTGTGAACCCTTCCTCTGTACTTCCTAATTCATTTTGAAATCGGTTGTGTTTGAAGCTGTAAAGCACGAGTCTTGATTGGATAAAAAACAACAGAGCAAAAATAACCTACATTAAAAAATTTAAAAACCCCTTTAAGTGAACACCGATCATTGTAAGCAAACAGGCCCCGATTTAATTTCACTCATATCTCTATTAAATACTCCAAAGATAAGGTTCGCTCTCATTTCGCTGACACCAACAACATTTATCATGCAACGACATAATTTACGATGTATTGTTGAATTATGTTCAAAGTCAATGTCTGCGTTGCCACTTAATAAACTGTTTCACTTTCGTTAACAGTAGGTATATTTTCAATTCGTATATTTATTAGTACATTACATACCTAATAGGGCGGTGAATTAGTGAAGTGCCATAAACATGCGATCTAGGGACACGGCCGCTGCAACTTTTTCCTACATAAGTGGGGATGGAAAGAGTCTCCACTCTGCGAGTGCGGCGAGGAAGAGCAGACCACTGAACATATCATCAAACGATGCCCACTTCACTCATACGCTGGATCTGCTGAGGACCTGTATTCTATGTCTCCTGACGCAGCCGCCTGGCTTAACAATTTGAAAGTCATTCTTTGATTGCTTGCATGAGACATATTGCCATACGATTAAATAATAGGGCTATACTAATTAGTAATTAGTTAATTACCGTCCGTTGTCTAAAGTTTTATGTCTTGCCTTGGCCAGCACCTCTAGCACAACTTTGACACGCGACTCTATCTCGCGCGATTTTTGTGACCTATCCCTTTCTGTACAGTATCATAAGAGAGTGACGGGTGATGCTATGTCGCGCGACATGAGTCGCGAACCATAGTTGTGCTATAGATGGGACTGGAAATGTGATTTTCAAATAAAAAATAAAAACTGTAAAATATTGAACAAACCACCTCAATAAAACTGAAAAGCAAAAAACAATCCGTTCATGTACTGTACAGAAAACATTTGATTCACCTCTTGAAGTCGGTGCCAAACCTTACGTAAACTTCTTTATCGAATAAAAATACTCAAAATGGTAATCATTAATGGCGTCATGCGTTGCATCTCTTTTCATAGTAATTAAATAATTAAGTGGTTTGGCACCGACTTCAAAAGATGACTCAAATGTATTCTGTAGGTACATGAGCATGTTATTTTTGGCTTTACAGGATTTTTTTGATTTTGGTTCTATTTTTGGTTCCGTGTTTTTTTTGAATGTGTGAGTGGTTTCAATGATGTAATTTATGTTCACTACAGTCAAATACCGTATTGTCATTTAGCTCCAGTAGGAAAGCAGCCTAATGCCAAATGAGGACATAGCTTAGCATCAACTGTCAGAACGCCGGAGATGCTCTAGAATGGGATAACCCGAGATGCCGGCACGTCGCTACCGGGAATAGAAATGTGGGCAATCCACTAATCCGCGGGCTTAGTTGGACGCGAGCGGGTACCTAATTACAGCTAGGTTTCTACATTTCTGCCGTCGTACGTTCAAAGGTCGTATCTTTGTATGGATTTCATAGTAAGATACGGCTTTTTACCGTAGCACGGCAGCTTTATACATATAAAGGGCTACGGCAGTGTTGTCACATACAATTTTGCAAAATGGTAGAACGGGATGGAGAAATTAGTAGAAATTGGTAGATTTGATAATAGGTAGATCTACCACCACTCCTACCCTACCTATCACAGTTAGTATTCTTACTTCAATGTAGAGATGTGTAGCTCGCGAGTGAGTGATTAAAACGAGCTATATCATTCGTATTAGCTCACTAGCTCTTTCGCTCACTGAAGATTCAAGTAGCTCAGTATCTCATCTATCTCAGTATTACTCGCTCGCTCTCGCGTTTTTCTCGTCGTTTTGTCTTTTAAATCTAGATTGTCTCTAGTTCTCAACTCACTCGTGAACGATATAGTCTAAAGATCTACTGAGCTAAATGAGTGATTGATACATATCTCGGTGAACTAAAGACACATATCACTCTTTTCACTTTAGTGATGACACATTCTGAGCAACTCTACTTCAATGAATTTTGCTCGATTTTATGCTCATAATCATAACATTTATTTTATTATTTTTACCGAACCATAAGCCTATCATCACTGTAGACAGGATATATTTCTATCAATAATGAGTCTTGTGACACATCTAGGCCGACAGAACCAGACAGTAAGCGGATCTATGTCCAGGATGCCAGCTTATCTAGGTTTACTTAGTGCTGTGACAAATCCTAATGAGCAGTGATGGAATACGAGTGAGTATATTTAACTAGATCTTCGTCCAAAGGGTAATTATAATTACTCTTTTTTTCGCTTCTCCGTAGTCGAGCAACTGCGTAGTCAAAAATACTCGAAATTGGTCCAGCCATTTATCTTTATCTTAGCGGGAACAAAAATTTTAACCACGGTACGCAGCTAGTAATTACTAAAGCATAAGGAAATCGATAGGTTGCTTGGGTTAGGGTGGCGGTAAGGTTAACACGCTGGACCGGCAATCCAGAAGTACCGGGTTCGATGCCCGGTCTCTTCCACCTTGTAACTCATTTCAATTTTTCTTTATTTCTTTTTATCTTTGTATGAATGGTTTCGTAATTATTAATTACTGGTTCGAGAAAAACTACCTAGGTATTTAGTGTCCGACAGAAAAAATGTTTTCGAATATTATCGGATATTGGCAATTCATCCCTGGGAGCTGAAGGGGTCCCAAAATTTTACATACAAATAGTGCAATTGTAAAGTCACTTAATATCAGACACCGTTTCGTTTGTAACGGTAACATGCATATCTATTATAACGCAACGTGATAGTATTACAAAGCGACGTTTGCTTAATAATTACGCAAATGAGGAAATGAAATAGGAAATGAGTTTGAGACAGGAAGACTAATGTCAATAGCAGGATTATAAATTAATGGGCTGCTTTGATTGTTTTAAAAGTGTTCGATCATTAATCCAACAATAATTTCAATACAAAACAGAATCAACGTTGATCTTATTTTTGTGGTGATAGCGTTAAATTATGGCTTCTTATTTATTTATTCCTTGTATCTATAGACAAGTGATTTAGTGGCAGTGGGCGGGGTACATTGCTCGTAGAACCGGTGGCCGTTGGGGCAGAAAGGTTCTTGAGTGGCGATGGCGACCGCGGCCCGGAAGACGCAGCGTGGGAAGGCCCCCAACAATGTGCACCGACATCCTGGTTAGGATCGCCGGCAGAAATTGGATGAGGGCGGCGCAAGATCGATCGTTGTGGAGAACTTTGGAGGCCTTTGTCCAGCAGTGGACGTCTATCTATGATCTTAATTTTAGACGTATTCAGTTCGTCATCATCATTTATATTTAAAAGTCTAGACTCTACTCGGCGGAGTAATGTCCATCTTGTTCTACTTTCCAATTTTTCTTTAACTTCTCTATTAGATTTTTTCTTTTATTCGCTTCATATATGACCAATTTTGTCTTTTCCTTTTCTATTTTTCCCTCTATTATTTCAGAAAACTGCAACGATATCCGCTCAATCTACTAAAAGCGACTCCATCTTTTCTTAGTGTATTGCAATCGCTCCGTCTCGTCTCGGAGATATCTTTGGTTCTTTTGTATCGCGGATTGGGGAATAGTGCACATCTTTCTTATACTTAGGTATACTCGTGTTTGTATTTTGTGGATGATAATGTATGAAGTAACAAGAGTAGGTACACTCTCGTTAGCGCGTGAGCTGTAGACCTCAATAATTTAATTCGAAATTTGTAATAAAATAAATCCAATCCCCCATATTTACGCATTTTGGAAAATGTCGAGAAACTCATTCGACAGAAAAGGACTATTATACTTATTCGCCCAAAAGAAGCCGTATGAAGATATATAGATATAGGTAGATAAACACTATTCATATAGCCACCCCTTACCAACGATCCTCTACGCCTACACCCTTTCTGGTCCCGATTCGCATTGGAACCGAGTCAGAAGCTCCCAGGCAATCGATAACCACGTGGGTGTTACTTTACTGTACCCCTACCATGAGTAAGGGTGCAGCCACACGAGCGTAATTTGAGTCGCGTAATTTCGGTTTCTGATACATCATGTCACGAGATCATTTCACACTAAGTATGGCGCGACCGAAATTCCCGTGACTCGTCTGGCTTCAACCTTAAAGTGAGTGTAATACGCTGTAACGATTCGTATGGTTACTTTGTAGAACTACAATTCTCCATAAAAATCGTTTACACCGTTCGCTAGCGAGTAAAGTCACTGTAGACTCATGGTAAGGTCCCGATTCGCATTGGAACCGAGTCAGAAGCTCCCCAATCGATAACCACGTGGGTGTTAACTTTACTGTACCCCTACCATGAGTAAGGGTGCAGCCACACGAGCGTAATTTGAGTCGCCTAATTTCGGTTTCGGCATACATCGTGTCGTGTGATCACGTCACACTAAGTATGGCGCGACCGAAATTCGCGTGACTCAAATTACGGTAGTCTGGCTTCACCCTTACTATGACTGTGCTAGCGACGGCGTAAACGATTCGTATGGTTACTTTGTAGAACTACAATCCATACTAATATTATAAATGCGAAAGTGTGTCTGTCTGTTACCTCTTCACACTTAAACCGGTGAATAGATTTTGATGAAATTTGGCATGGAGATAGTTTAAGCTCCGAGAAAGGACATAGGATAGTTTTCATCCTGGAAATTATCCCTAAAAATATTGAAAAGTGAGTAAGTAATTCATGATGACATTGATGACCCTGTAGGAAATGTAATTATTAGACCAAAAGCACAATTGCTCTTACATTTGCTTAGTCGCTTTTAATCATCCCTTTTATTAGTTAAGGTGATTAGGTGGATATCTATCGTGTTGTATGAGGTTGCTTCTATACTTCCAAGATCCACGCGGACGTAGTCGCGGGCAAAAGCTAGTTCTCCATAAAATCGTTTACACCGTCGCTAGCGAGTACAGTCACTGTAGACTCATGGTAAGGTCCCGATTCGCATTGGAATCGAGTCGGAAGCTCCCCAATCGATAGCCACGTGGTAGTTACGTTACTAGTATCGAATTCGCGAGCTCGTTTCCGCCCTCGCTACGATACAGGGTCAAGTTATTTAGTAGTTAATGTTTTCGCGTCGAAAGACCGTGGCACGTTCCCGCAACGTTTCACGTCATGAAGTAGTGCCGTGAGTTATTTACGATACGCTGCAGATTTCTAACGTCACGTTGACGCAGCGTTACATTTACACGACACAATGGCGTAATATTATTTACATTTATTTCTTATTGCCAAAACAATGTCCCACAAAACCAGTCGACTGTTGATCACTTTAGATAATTTCTATTTTAGGTACATTATGTTTCTTATAATATGAAATATGTTTATAGGTATTGCGGCAGTAGTGTAAATAAGTCTGCTTTTAATATTCTTTAGGTTTTTTCTTGTTTGGTTCTCGTTATATTTCCTCCGACAAACTATTGTTAATGAAATGGTTGTCATAGCCGTCTGGCTACTTATTATCACGATTCCTGAAAGATTCATATCCTCACACTGGAGATATTGTACAAAAGATATGTGGAAGTCACTTCCCCCAAATGACGGATATCCTAGTCCCTAGGTGTCCATAGTGTGCTGACTATAAGGAAGTTCACCATAGACAAGGACATTTGTGTTTTTGAGGCCTCACCACGCCAAAAGGATCAAAAATTGTTGGGGCTTCTGTGGAAAATTTTGTTTCGTTTCAGAGATAAAGAGTTTTCTGACATATATGTACGTAGAGAATGCTAGAGAAATGCCATAACAATAAAAACAGAGTTATTCCAACCGTTTATCAGTTGCGAACAATCCAACCGGTGTTCAGCAAATTGAATCAAGCTCAGAACAAGTTTGTTCTGTTGTTTGTTCCTAGTTTTTACTTCGTTAGCGGTTGACCGGGGACGAGGTTTTACAGCTAGCAGGGTTGAATAAAAAAAACTAGGCAATTACGAGTAACACTCGCGCACCAAGTGTACCGTGCCACTTTTTTGGGGTCGAGACAGTAACCATCACTTTTTCGTGAAGACATTGTATGTCGGAGAACAACCGAACGATTTACTATTAAAAAAACTTACAGTCAATAACCCACAAATAATCCATTTCAAGTACAATAAGAATGATCTGTCTTTAGGGACTTCGAAAGACGAGTAGGGTCGCTAGCTAGGTTATTTAAGGCGAATCCAACTTACAGAACTATTCAGATACATCTCGGGCATTAGACATGGAAACAAATTAGGGCTAGGTGCACAAGAACGAAAAAAACGCGTTTATTTTTTTGTTGATGAGCGAATATCCTGCCTGCTGTGATGGCCGTCGCAGCATATTTTTTCTTTATGTCATAGGGGGCAAACGAGCTATCGGATCGCCTGATGGAAAGCGAACAAGTGCGTTGCCGGCTTTTCAGGTGGGAGTACGCTCTTTTCTTGAAGGTTCGAAGGTCGTATCGGTCCGGAAACACCACACGCGACAGTTCATTCCACAATGCAGTCGTGCGAGGCAGAAAGTTTCTAGAAAAACGCACAGTTGTGGACTGCTATCTAAGGTAACTATCTAAGTGGTGAGGATGAAAGGATTGTCGCGTAGAACGATGGTGGAAAGATGCGGCAGCGATTCCTCGGAGCACTCCCCGTATAGCATAACCTCTGCACCACGCGTGGGATGCTGAATCTTCGAATTCCCTGATCTGTCTTAGTTAAATCTTCGAAACGGCGTCCTAATATTATAACAAATCTTCGTATTATACTCGTTTTCAATAATCCACGTGCATCGACCATAAAAATGAAATCAATCTATAATCTAATACTTTCCGTAATACATCAGACATCCCTTTGGGAGCGTAGGTTCGAATCATACCGGCTGTGCAATTTCTAGACCAAGACAATCATTTCTAAATATAGGTATAAGTAGGCGTGGGCATCATAGTTGGTTTTGAGATCAAAAGAGAGTATCTGTTCATGTGAACCTAGGCTTAGGTACTAACTAAGCCCTTGAAATGGGAGACGAGAGGTTGCCTGAAGGTCTGGGCTCAACGACCCTCTAGTCCGTCTGAAATGTATCAAGTTGCTTCGATTTATACTTTAGAATTGGCTAAAATGTTTTCGAAGTTATGTATATGCGAAAATTTAAAAATGATTTTCTTTTAAATTATGACTACAGTATTGATAAATTTAACAATTTAAAGTGTGGAAAAAAAGCATTGGAAGCCATATTAAACGTTAAACATGTAGAGGGAATTGCCAATGGAGACTTTTATTTTTGAATACAATGAATTCATGATCATGTCATGATACACTGCATTCATGGTTTTCTGAAAATTCTTCGTCCTAGATCGGTAATCAACCCTTTGTCCAAAATATATAGTTACAAATACTCTTTATTGCACAACTCAAACATCAAGGAATAGACAACACAACATGAGATACATTAAAATAACAGGCAGAGGTACACAAGAGGCGGTCTTATCGCTAAATAGCAATCTCTGTCTGGAAGACCCCTTTAGGTAGCGGAGTAGACAATAAAGACATCTACTAGCAGGCCTCTATCTGACAAATCAGAGACCGATCCGATTATAATCAGTCAGAAAAACTTATAACCAAAAACTTTAGCAATTACTCTCCTAATACATCTAATTATAATTACGTGCATAATTCGACCTTTCTGTACGTATCGTATTGATATAGGCCAAAAGGTACAGTCTGTGTGGGCAAATGTTAACGTTATTTATTTATTACTCCCAAAGCGGTGGGGGTGGCAGGTAAATAGGGAGAGGCAGGGTTAAAGGCATAACTGGAAGCGTCCATAGATGGTTGTGGCCGGGTGGGCCGTGCCCACCTCAACATGGTCTAGTGCCCACCCCATCAGAATGTTGGGTTACCTACTGATAGAAATTTATGTCTCAATTTGTATGAAAATAATCTTGGATACGCCAATGGCAGTGTCTCTAGGTCCGACGGAGATCTAAGAAATCACACTAATATTATAAAGGCGAAAGTTTGTGAGTGTGTTTATGTGTATGTTTGTTTTTCACGCTCAAACGGCTGGACTAATTTTGATTAATTTTGGTATGAAAGTAGCTGACACCCTGCATTAACAGATAGGCTACTTTTTATCACATAGGCTACAAAATTGGCTGACATCTTGTCACCTTGTTCCAATTAAAGTTGAATATCTTGCAAAATACTGGTCCTATTTCCACCGAACATAGCTAAGAACCATCTCAACGGACAATTCTTTCGATTAAAAAAGCCGCATTAAAACTGGTTCATCCGATTGCTACGATGCACTTTCTGACTATGCGCTGAAACTTGGCACAGATGATCCTTAGGTGGTCTTGAGTGAATTCAGACAAGGAGCCATCGAGACCCACCGCACGTTTGCCTGAACTGAAAAACGTAATTTGTGTTTCTTTTATATAATTACCATTTTTTTAGGTCATGCTAAAACGGAGTCGCTTCACTCGCTCGGTCAACCAAGATGACTAACGCCTCGAAGTGAACTACACCTGTCGAGGGTCGGGTGAATCGCCACAGGCCACTTCCACAGCCCTAGGTCTGCGGAGTGCAGTGGGGGCTTCGGCAGAGGGCTCATCGAAACCTTTAAAACGAGCCTATATCACTACAGGCACACTACTACTACAAGCAAGTAAATAGCTGGTTTGATAGTGCCGTTGTATGGGAACCTTGCACTTTGTGACTATGCGCTGCAACTTGGCACAGTTGATCCTTAGGTGGTCTTGAGTCAATTGAGACCGGGAGTCATCGAGAAGCACCGCGCGTTTTGACGCTGCCGCGCTTTTATTAAAGGAACATTTCTCAAAAACTATACATAATAGGGCATGTGTTATATAATTTTCGGATGAGGAATATATGTTTTGACAAAATAAAGCACTTTCTAACAAAAAAGAAAATGGAAAAAACTGAAAAAAAGTAATTTGTTTTTTTTTTTATATATAATTACCATTTTTTTAGGTCATGCTGAAACGGAGTCAATTCGCCCGCTCGGTCAGCAAACAGGACTAACGCCTTGAAGAGAACTACACCTGCCGAGGGTCGGGTGAATCACCACAGGCCACTTCCACAGCCCTAGGTCTGCGGAGTGCAGACAGGGGGGCAGCCGTTTCCTATTTATGTTGGGGCGCATTGATTGAGCGCCGTCTAGGCTGCCCCTTCGGAGGGCTCATTGAAACCTCTAAAACGAGCCTATATATCTCGCTACACTCTACTACAAACAAGTACTAATAGCCGTGTACACGTACAGGGGATCCTTTTCTATATAAATAAAGAACCATCTCGAAGGAAAAGTATTTCGATTAAAAAAAAGATGCACTAAAATTGGTTCATCCGTTTGGGAGTTACCTACGATGCCACAGACAAACACGCATGTTAAACTTATAGAGTCAGACCACGCTAAGTCTTCCAAGCAAATTAACTGTCAAACCATACAAAGTGAGTCAGTTTGTATGGATTGACAGTTCATTTGCTTGGAAGACTTAGCGTGGTCTGACTCTATCACCCCTCTTTTTTCGTCGGGGCGGGGGTTATAAATTGATAACTACGCCTGTCGGGTAAATCGCCACAGGCCACTTCCACAGCTCTAGGTTTGCGGAGTGCAGACAGGGGGGCAGCCGTTACCTATTTATATTGGGGCGAATTGATTGAGCGCCGTTTAGGCTGCCCCTTCGGCTGAGGTCTCATAGAAACCTTTAAAACAAGCCTATATCACTACAGGCACACTCTTCTACTACAAACACTAATAGCTGTGTACACGTGAAACGTATAGAAAAACCTAAATAAAACACCCCCAACATAATGATATATAGTCTAAGATCCCTTAAAATAATGCACAGCATATACGAGTCTATCGCTATCCTTTTCATTTTCAAGCACAAATAGCATGCGCACTCTCTTTTTTTAAATGGGCGGACTTCAAACAGCTGCTATGCTGTGTCCTCTTCTATCGTATGGGATGGTTTTGGTTGGGACCTCTCAGTCGCACACATTCACTCGCTGCAATATTTTACTTTTCAAAATTCGTCAACCGGAATTCTGGACAGATTTTTCGCAGGCAACCCTATACCACCGTGTTCATAATAAAATAATCTTTAATGTTATTTAATTTCAATTCAATAATCAGACCGTTGCAAAATGCTAGTATAGATTTACCAGTTTAAACCTGGCTACCCGATAATTGTGACGGGAAAAGAATAGGCAACCTAACGTTTGCATATTCTATGGGCTTCATACTTTCGATTGGTATAGAATTTATCTAATAATCAAATGTTTAAAAAAAAAAATTTTTTAATCATTAATTAAACATACCCTGGACTAAAATTTGTTAGGCAACCCATATGCAATATATTTATTGACATATTAAATTAAATATAAAATACATTTAATCAAATAAACATCTCGGTGAAGGTCGTTCTTAAAGGGATCCTCTACTAATAGAAAATGCTAGAAAATCTGAACTAAAAAAAAATGGCTGACAACTTGTCACTTGTTCCAATTAAAGTCAAATATCTTGGAAACTACTGGTCCTATTTCCACCATCATCATTGGCCTCTTTCATCCATAAAGGATGATTTAAGCAGCGTCCATAAAAGTGCGGCACTTACGAACGTGACTCGATAGCCCGATTCGAGAGCGACAGCCTCGGCCGCATATCTGACACAAAAATGTTGCACCAGTCGGTGAAGGTGGAAGAGCTGCGCGCTGATGTCTCAAGTCACGCTTATGAGAAAGAGAAGCAAACCAGGCTTCATCATGTGCGACCACACCGTCACACAGAGTCTTTCTCCACAAGTCACGGTTTTTAGACTCAATTTCCCATTTTTGAATGTCGATGTTGAATGACAGCATATCCCGCTTCGCGCTATCCTTAAACCTCAACATGGGCCGTCCAATGGGTCGCTTAGCGTCGGCAATCTCGCTTAGGAGAGTAATTCGTGGCAAACGAGATGGTTCCATCCTTTGCACATGCCCAAGCCAACGCAGACGTCTTTGTTTCAGGATGGCTGCGATACTAGGCAAACGTGCGATACTGAGCACCCTCTCGTTTGTGACTCGATCCTCCCATGAGATACCTAAAATACGGCGCAAACAACGCATGTGGAAATTGTTCAATTTTCGCTCCTGCCTAGCATACGATGTCCAGGTTTCAGCTCCGTACAAGAGTATGGACAAAATGCATGTCTGGTACACGATCATTTTGGTGTTTACGGTGAGGTGTTTATTGTCCCATACTCTTGCACTAAGCGTCCCAAACATCGTGGATGCTTTGCCAATGCGGGTGTTGATCTCAACGTCAAGTGTGAGGTTATTAGATACCGTGGATCCAAGGTAACAAAAATTGTCCACTGTCTGCAGAGTCGAGCCATTTAGCGTTATTGTTGGGTCTTGATATACGCCTTGGGCCATTATCACGGTTTTCTTGGCATTGATGGACATAGAGAAAAGCTTACATGCCGCATCGAATTTATCCACCATGACCTGCAGGACCTCTGGCGATGACGCTACGAAAGCGGCGTCATCGGCAAATAGCAGTCTGTCAACATAATAATCTCTACAGTGCTTACGAGACTTCAGCAGTGCGATGTTGAACAGCTTGCCATCAGCCCTGGTACGAATGTGTATGCCCTGAGTGGAATCTCCAAAAGCAACCCTCAAGAGGATGGAAAAGAATATGCCAAATAACGTTGGTGCCAAGACGCAACCCTGGCGAACACCTCTACACATATCGAAGGGCTCAGACGTATTACCGTTGTAAACAACGGAGCCCTTCATGTCTTGATGGAAAAGTTTGATCATCTTAAGAAGCTTCGGCGGACAACCGATACTGTGCAGAATCATATATAAACCTTCCCTGCTGACGGTGTCAAACGCTTTGTTTAAGTCGACAAATGCTACCAGTAAGGGAGTTTTTTGCTCTCTGCATTTTTCTTGGAGTTGACGAAGGGTGAAGATCATATCAGTGGTGGAGCGCCACCAAACATAGCTAAAAAACCATCTTGACGGACAAGTCTCTCGATTTAAAAAAAAACTGTGCTAAAATTGGTTCATCCGACTAGCAGCTACGATGCCACAGACAGACACAGATACACATGTTAAAATTATCACCACTCTTTTTTCGTCGGGGATTCAATTGATAATTACGCCTATCGGGTGAAGCGCCACAGGCCGCTTCAACAGCCCTAGGTCTGCGGAGTGCAGACAGGGGGCAGCCGTTACCTGTTTATGTTGGGGCGCATTGATTGAGCCGCCGTCTAGGCTGCCCCTTCGAGGGCTAATATGCGTGAAGCCTTTTTTTTGTATATTAATCGATTCTATTTTTATTGGGATCAAATCTCTATTTGGGACTAACTAGGCGAGATTGCTATAAAAGTCATGTAACGGCACTTGCGGGTTGGATATCAAATTTTTGTATGGAGACAATAAGAATTTGCAATTTTCACCGTCAAAAAGAGCGCGTTCATGTCATCATACACTTATTTTTTTGTTAAACTATGAGGATTCTAAAATCAATTTGAAAATTTCTTTCGGATTAAAAAAAAACAGCGTACTTTTGAGACATTTAAAATTCGTTTTTTTTTCTTTGTTTCACGACCTATTGAGCTAATTTTATTCATATAACAACAGTGTGTTGTATAATTCAACATCAGCACACCTATTGAAACCTCTAAGTGTGTGTGTACGCGTACCCAACTGTATACAAACGTTATCAGTCAGTGTGACGCATAAAAACTGGCCAAATTAACCAATTTGATTTGCCAGATAACTCAACAAAGGTCAGTGCTGTGAGCTAGCATAATCGTTACGGCTATGACGTGATATGACGTCAGCCGCTATTTGTATGCTTAATGCCTAGTTTCGCATTGTGTATTCTTTATGCGATGATAATGAAGTTTGCTGTCACAATAGCTTTGTTTGTTGTCACAGACTGGGAAAATTATCGGCGTAGGAATAAGTAAGCATTATATTCTGCCACGCTGGCAGGTAAATCCACAGATCTCTTTTAATTGGATAAGGGATTTTCTACGACCTATGTTAATTCAGAAAGCATTAAATTTCTGGGAATATTCCTTACCGATAAATAATCCAATAAACAATTAAATTGTGGCAATAATTACTTGCGTTAGGAAAAATTACTTATTCATAATAATTTTTTCGATTTTCGGTGAAAAAAATAGGGTCTTATTTTCTTAGGCATTTCCCAATTGACATAGATTACATTCACGCTTCATTGTAACCATTTAAGCCTAAAATAGATCTAATGCATCCATAAGAGCACTCACATACACATACACGACATTGTTCAGGTTGGTCGAAAATTTGACGCAAAAAAAGTATTTCTTTTTATATATATACGGGGAAAACCCGAGACTTTTTTTTATGAGGGAACACCTTATTTAATTAATTATTTACCGGCATTATTGTGTAAAAAGTAGGTAAAAACCGTATAAATAAAACAAAGCGTAATCAAGGCACTAGTTTAATTCAGTTAACACAGTAAGCGATTGTTTTTTTAATAATATTATTTTCGGACTGGTCCGGAAAAACACCGATTTACGCAAAATGTCCGGGGTTTTTTTTAGCCTTTGCCCGGATTCGGCGAATTCAGAGATGGCAGCCGTATATGCATATGCAAATTTTGAGCGCCCAGACAGAAGGCAGCGTGGCCGAGCGGTCTAAGGCGCTGGTTTTAGGCACCAGTCCGAAAGGGCGTGGGTTCGAATCCCACCGCTGTCAAATCTTTTCATATTTTTAACAGAGGCCTTAAATTTGGTATTCGACAATGTTCAAGACACATGACTCATAAATTCCTTCGAAATCTAGAAGGTTGAAAATCGAAAATTCTTATAATCATACTCATTGCTCAGTTTCAATGGAAAAAGATCTAAATAACACAATGTGTTTTTGCAACTCACGCAGCAAAAGGACATCCAAAGATCACAGGACACTTTTTACCCGATCGCGTTAAAAAAAGAAGGGTTACGCGGTCGGTATCTTCTAGTGATTACTAATTGACCGAGGCCGCGAAGGCCCAGCTATAGACAGACCTATCATCGAAGCGGATTTCGCCTCAAGATTAGAAAAGCCGACTCCGTGTTACGGCCTGGCCGGCGGCCATGACTTCGCTCTCAGCGGCTTGCGGCAGCGGTGCGCGGTACGTGTGTCTCGCTCACTCGTATGGCTGCCGCACTCGGATCTCTCACTCAAATCTCACCGCTCGCCGCACCGCTTGCCGCTGAAATTCGTGGTATGTCCGTAACGGGAACAGGCGAGGAAGAAAAAGATTTAGATTTATTTCAAAATATGTAGCTGAAAACGGAAATATTACATATTTCAGCAATAAAAAAAAAAAAACGAGTACAACTCACAGTCAGGATATTGCGACTGACCTAGCCAAAACATTTATTTTTTGCAATTACTAACATGCCTACTTTAATTATGACATTTGTATTCAATACGAGATCTGCATCTATATTGGAACTTCCTAGTGCATCTCTGTATGCTTAATTACTGTCCAAATTTAACTATGAGCTACATGATCGAAATTATTAATGTAACAGATGCGGAAGTGTTTAAACATTTTTACGTCACCCTAGGCCGTAGGTGGGATTTTCTGTGGGAGAACCTCTCACTTCTTGGTCAAGGCAAGACGTAAAACTGTAGACAAACTACGGGCGGTAATTCGTAAATCCCTAGATCGCATATTTATGGCCCTCACCTTCGGTTCTGGCCACAATCACCTGCGATCTGGGACATTCAGGAATAGGCTAGATGTTTATTCCGTATAGTATTTAGCAAAGGAAACCTAAATATATATTTTTCAATTCATAAAAGTGAAAGATGGCTGAAGAAATTAAATTTGAAAATATGTTTTTTAATCTGTATTTTGAAATGCTTAAAACGCCGTCCGCCATTTTCGCTTATGATAGTGACGTCTTCGGTCCCGTAAAGAAAACTCGAAGTCTACTTTGACAACTTCGAATAGTGCCGTCCCTCTCGATCTCCTGTCAAAGTATATTGGAGTGAGCGGAATGGCACTAAGTATGCGACGGTCGAATTTCGAATATTTACGCGTAATTCTACGTCACGCCACAGATTAGCAAAGGCAAAAATGGCGGACGGCGTTTTTGACTGATCATGAAATTTCTAATTTTCAATTGATAAATTTTAGCTTTCTAGCTTTCACAAAAATACAAGACATTTTTTTTAGAGCTAGTATATCGCCCTAGGTATGTAATTACTACACATTACGTCCCCCTAGGCCGTAAGTGAGATTTCCTGCCTGTTACGCGGGGAGAAAATCTCAACGACACAATCGCGGGGAGACAATCTCTTACTAAAGCGGAACGCTGCCCACCTGAGTTATCCTTTGATGCACATTATAAATCTTTCATTTCAACAAGGTATATTTCCAGAGCAACTTAAAATTTCAAAAATTAAACCTTTGTATAAAAAAGGCGACCGCAGCAACCTCAATAATTATAGGCCCATCACATTAGTTTCTGTTATTTCTAAAATCCTGGAGAAGGCCATGTGCGTTAGGTTAACAGATTTCCTAGATAAGCAAAATATACTTGAGCCTAATCAGTTTGGATTCAGGAAGGGTCGATCTACGGAATTGGCGTGTTTTAATTTTATTAGGTTTGTTACGGAAGCCATTAATAATAAATCACCAATTATGTCAATATTTTTAGATCTCAGCAAGGCATTTGATAGTGTCAACCACAACATACTTTTGAGGAAACTAGAGACCTATGGGGTCAGGGGTCCTCCACTTGCTTGGTTTAAAACTTACTTGGATGGCAGAAAACAACGTACGGAGATATCAAAAATTGTAAAAATTGGAAAAAGTTTTGTAAAACAGAATTTTGTGTCTGATTATAGAGAAAATAAGCGTGGAGTGCCCCAGGGGAGTAACCTGGGTCCATTGCTTTTTCTAATTTACGTTAATGACTTACCACAAGCAACTAGTCAAAAGTGCATTCTATTTGCGGATGACACGACCGTGATGGTGAAAGGCAATAAGTTGTCTTCAAACGTCTCTTCGTATGAAGATTCCATAAATAATGCATTAGCAGACATATGCCTATGGACAAGTAGAAACTGCCTTAATGTTAACTTTAGTAAAACTCATTTTATGCAATTCCAATCATACAATACTCGAACTTGTCAATTGAGTGTTAATTTTAATAATACGGAAATAACCAGTTGTGATGAAGTTAAATTTTTAGGTATACATATCGACAAAAATTTGAATTGGAAACACCATGTTGATTTTGTTTGTACTAAGCTAGACAGTTTTGTATTTGCCATAAAGAAACTAAGAATGACTGTCTCAGCTGATGCTGCTGTCACGGCGTATCATGGCTATGCATCTTCATTGCTGAACTATGGGCTATTGCTTTGGGGAAATTCAGTCGACATAATAAGGGCCTTTGTTAGACAAAAAAAGTGCGTTCGTGCAATAGCCAATATCTCATACACTGATAGCTGCAGGCCAATCTTTAAAAAACTAAACATCTTGCCACTTCCATGCATGTACATTAGGAAAGTATGTATATTTGTCAAGAAACATCCAGAATTCTTTAAAACTAGGTCGGATGTTTTTGTTGGCAAGCAGAGATCCCAGTACAAAAGCCTACTGTATCAACCTCCGTGTCGTTCTGCTATTTATCGTAAAAATGTTTATAATATGTGCATATCAATATACAACAATATCCCAGAATGTATAAGGCAAATGGAGTATAGTAAATTTGTGAAAGAAATTACCAGATGGCTTATTGAACAATGTTTTTATAGTATAAAAGAGTTTTTAGAATATAGTTCGCATAATTGACGTTGTTTAGTTGTACTTAGAATATATTTTGCATGTTTTTCACATGATTGTTATATAAACACATTTTTGCATGTCGTTCCTCGACAGAATACTTTACTGATGTACCTTTAGACCTTGTACCACATGTTTTGTAGTATTCTAGCAAATAAAACATTTCTATTCTATTCTATTCTATTCTATTCAATTCCCGGCTAAGGCAAGACGTACAACTTTAGACAAACCACGATCAGGGATTTGTAAAGCACTAGAACACATATTTATGGTTGGGAAGGAACACATGCAATCTGGGACATTCACAAATTCATCTACCAAATATTAAAAGTATAAAGTACTCTAAAAATAATTACATCTTTAGGACAACATAAAAAAGATTGCAGAATGGGCAGGGATTCTCAAAAATATGTAATCTTTGATTGACTCACCTTTCTTCAAGAATAGAAAGATAAGTAACATTCTTATCAAGTGTAAGAAAATTATTTATCTTCTTCATAGAAATTAATAAACAGAAAAATGAAAATAAAAGGAAATCTTAACCATTATCAACATTTAATATGTCAAAAATTCAGTAATGAATAGAAATATCCATCTAAATTTCATAACTAAAATGAGCTAGTGGTCAAATCCATTCAGCAATATAAACTAATAGGACATACCTACATAGGGTAGCCATCTCTAATACCTGTCGACCAGGACAAGAAACAGGAAAACCCCAGATTTTGGAGCTCAGAACCTGGATGGGTCATACTTCCTATAGGGAATAAGTTGTTGGCAGCATCATTATATTTATAATTCAGGAAATTAGCATTCCTGAATACATCAATAGATAAATAATTGTAGATAAATAGTGTATGAAACTGCAGATACAGATTCTGATGACACAGTTGGCACAGTTTGTTTGTGGCACCTACCTACTGAACCAGCGGCCCTGGGTTCGAATTCTGGCCAGGGAAAATATTTGTCATGAACTGGAATATTTGTTTATATGTTATGTATATTGTCGTCTAGTACCCATAATACAAGCGTTGCTTAGTTAGGGACTAGGTTGATTTGTGTAAGTTTGTCATTTAATATTTATTTATTCTAACACATGCCTTTTAATATGTAGCAGTTGCATAAACTCTACACAAGTGAAGCCATGTGAAAACATGGTTAGTATTGATACTGTAACAATATCATTATCTCACAATGAAGAATGACACAGTTAAAAGTAAGTAAAACACAATTAGGTGTGTAAACAACATTATATCTTAATGGCTCATTATGCATCCATCCCACGGTTAAATTGAACATTAAACAAACCCGCAGTGAAAGTTTCACACACTCAGTTTTTTAGATAATTGTATTACGTAAATAAGACCGATAATTTTCAAAAAATCTGTATTTTACAGTAAATTAATGAAAGGTGTATTTCTGAATAAAATATGATTATGGATTAAAAATACTCAGAAACAGAATATTTTGACAAGAGGCTGAACTATTTTTATCACAATTTTTACCTTCGTCGGGATCGGGACCTAAGCTGTAATTTTCCTTTCTAAACAAACTATACCTGCGGTGACATTGCTTTTGGCTGAAGTGAGTGTATATTAAATCCAAATTAGGAAATGCTTAATATTTATTCACAATAGCAGCAAGTGGTCATAAGTTTACATTTACATTTAACACTGATTAAAGATGCAATGCAGATATCACATAGCGTAAACAAGATCTTCATAATAAAATGTTTTGCGGCGATATCATAACAAAGTAACACATCCGACATGCATTTCGCTAATTGATGATAATGAGACACCGACATCGCGCACCTAACATAAACAATTCAGATAAAACAAAAGCACTGTATGACTCACTCTATGCAACATACTGCTAGCAGATGTGAGAAACTGTAATATAAAACTAACCCATCATCATAAACAAGAAAATAAAATAAAAAAGCAACTTACTTTTTTCAAAACCTGAAGCTGAAGCCAGGCCAAGTAAAGTGTTTTAGTCTCTTGAAAAAACACTGATAACTACACATAAATATAAGAGCAATGAACCGAAAAGACGTCACTTCACTTTACACCCACGATTACAACCTTTCACGTCCATTTTGTGCGATAATATCAATTAATTATTTACATTTGGAATCACATGTTAGACGCTGTAATAAGTATGATGTATGAAAAATTATATGTATTGATGTTTTGCTATCTTGGACATTTAGATGGGTTCATCGTCTATTATAACAACCGAGGCACATTACACTCACTCGCGGCGAGAAATGTTTATAGAAAGGATTTGTTCAAGGAATACGAAGATAAAATAAATGAGACGAGCGTAAAGTAAATGAGTATAGTATACAACAACTTCAAGCGATTCAAGCGATATAAGAAATGTTGTCAGCTTAAAATTTTATATCTACTACCATGGACTATTTTGCGAAAACTAGAACTTTTATAATATTGGTTTGAAACGAATGATAGCTAGATTTTCTTGTAATGCACACTCTTTATTTATGAGTTTATAAAATATACGACAAAGATAAAACATAACGAAATTAATATGAAACTTGGTTATTTTTTTCACAAACTACTATAAACATGACAGCTATGATTACACGGCAACACTTTAGTGTTGGAACTGGGCTGCCAGTATAAAAAACAGAATAACTCAAAATTTGAAATGATTGGTAATTTATACAAATTATATTTATTAATTTAACGTTGAAGGTGTGACGTGAATGCAGCAAGAACGTAATTAATTCTTAATATACTAATTAAGTATAACTCGAGCATGGCAATAGTCCACACTATTGCCATGCTCAAGTTATACTTAATTAGTGCAGCTACTCATCAATAGATGGCGCAAGTTTTTTTTTTTTAAGCAAAGGAGTAACCCTCCCACATTAATGTAGAAATTAGTAATGAGTCATCACTAATTTCTACAAAAAATACTCAGATATTTCTATACTTACTTAAAAATGTTTACAAGTAGTACGAGCATTGTAATGGGAAACTAAACCTGAGGGATATTGACAACGCGGTTGGAGCAGATGTAAAGCAGCTGCTTACTGAGCCAGCGGTCCTGGGTTCGAATCCAGGCAAGGGCAAATATTTGTATTAAAGTATTTATTTATCTATGTAAGTATGAATATGGTTGTCTAGAGTACCCACAACACAAGCCTTCTCGAGCTTAATTTGGGACTAGGTTAATTTGTGTGAGGTTGTCTGATATTTATTTATTTATTATTTACTTGGCCCCAGGCTGCCGTGTTCCTAGTTAATATAAATTGAAAATTAGTAAGCTACTTGTGCTGTTCAGAATATATAGATAAATAGTCATTCAATTTTCAATATTCAGAAAATTTGTTAGGTATGGTTAGGCCCAAAATTTAATATCTGTAAAATTGTTTATACCTAATTCGCATTTTGACATAGTATCGATGCAAACTATCAGCAATGTAATTAGTTTCTGTGAATACCATACATTGTGTTGTTGCTTACTTAATTAAAAGGAGGTACCAAAAGTAAATAATAAATGAAGATCTCACTATCTGTATGAATTAAATTATTTAAGTTTCTAGTTTTGGCATGACAATACATAATAGGCTAAGTGTAATTTCATCGCATTTACATAAGTCACAATTTATAAAAAATAATAAGTTGGTAAGTAAAATTACGGGAGTATAGTATGACAATAAAAAGGTATACCTGCATTTATATATAAAAATAAAAATCATTAATACAAAGAAAATTTATTACGACTTATTCTTATTATTTACACATACTTAACATCCAAACAGTCCAAGGTAAAAACAAACATTTTGAGGTTATGTTCATCTCGTTGAAACTGTCGCTTCTTTCCTCGCTGCGTCCTGCAAGAGCTGGGTATCCACTTCATCAGCTGGTAATTGGACGTAGCGGACTACAGAGCCTCTGATAAAACAGTTTTTCACTGATAACATATGAGGATATTTGTCCGGATCGATGACGCTTATATCCGAAAGCTTTATATTCAAGTATTGATCGACTGAATGCAACGTTCCGCATATGCTGAGATCATTCTTCAACTCAACGACGACGTCTTTTCCCACAAGGGACTTGAAAAACGAGTAGAAAAGCATTTTTATTTATTACTATCACCACGAAATAGCGGCACAACAACAGTCAAAGTCAAATCACGCGTGCCACAGATTAAGTAGATTGATTAACCAACGAATTGCCAATTTTGAGTTTTAACTTAAGCTCCGTCCACACTTGTATCATTTCGCCGATCCGATCCCCGTTGCGTATCTCCACCGCGTATCGTGCTGTTTGGACGCTCACTGCGGGCACTCCGTGTCATTTGCGCCGTCGCGTCGCGCGAAGAAACGCGTCCACACTTGCCGTATCGTATCCTCGTTGCGTATCGCCGCACCGATCATTTCGGCGTGCAGTAGTTTGGACGCTATCCGTATCGTAGCACCGTATCACCGCCCCGATCATTTTGGCATTTCGTTTTCGCCGAACATTTCATTTCGTTTGTGATCGTTGTTCTGTGCGGAGTTCCGTCCCATTTAAAAATGTCGCCCGCTGAGATCGCTCACTGAACCTTGGGCAGTGCTCCCCATGTGTACCGTGGGAACCGAGAAAGATACCTACACATCGCGCATCGCGGTCGACGCGCTCAGCCAGTCGGTTGCCACACGCGCTCACGGCCGGACGCCGCCGGTCGCGCTATAAAATCACCAAAAAAATGGCTTCGTCGCGAATGAGACCAACGCGCTGCAGTTTTGCGGGGTGTAAAAACATAAAAGCAACAGACATTTATCCTTTTTTTCTTTGCCGACAGACGATGAAATGTTACTAAAAATTCTTAGAACTTAATAAGCACCTATACCTAAACGCATTGAATACACTGTTATAATAGATACATGTAATGTTGAATAAATAAACCTACCTACTTAATATACTTGAATTCATAGAAAAAATCCACTACCTATATCAACAAGTGACAATAATTTACTCACTAAGATTTACCAAATCAGTTTAGTGCGTGTGGCGGGAGAGTGCATTGCACGGCCTTAAAAGGGCGTAAAAGTCGGCGTTGTTCTTGACACTTAAGACCTTTTGCAAGGAATGCATTCGCAAAGATGAAACGCGTGATCAGATTATTATAAAACAACTTGTACCTAGTGACTGTTTCGAAGCCTGTAATGTTAGTATTATACAATATGTAACACATTATATATAGGCACCTACCAAACTTTATTTAGTAAGTACCTACTGTCATCGGGATATATTTAGGTTACTTAGGTACCTACACAGAGAGTTGTTTTTGTTTCAGGTTTCTGGTATGTTCAGATAGAATAGGTAGGTAAGATTCCGATATACCTACTCGGAAATTTAAACGATTTTGATTGTGTGCCGCAGTGCATGTGAATACCTATTTCTAGTAGGTACCTAATGATAATTAAATTTGACTAATAAATTTAAATAAATCTATCGTATTTTCATTTATATTGATTTTTTATAAAATCATTTCTAAGCGGTGTCAACCCTAGCCTCGTTTTGCCGGCACGTGCGGCCAACGACCCACGCGTTCAAGGTCGCTCCATTGTTAAATTGAGTAGGCATGAAAAGCGGTAGGTATTTGCCTTTTTATTCAGACATGGGTATCTGTTCAAAGAACTATTATATTAATCTGTGCCTTGGGACAGAAATATTCTTGAGTGGGGGCCGTGTACCGGAAGTCGCAGCGAGGAAGGCCTTCATTTATGTCATCTGCTCATGGAGCTTTGGCACATGACTGTGCTCGTTTTATAATACATAATGCGGCAGAAAGGTTCTCGAGTGGAAACCGCGTGCTGGAAGACGCTGCGTGGGAAGGCCTTCGATTAAGGCACGCGCTCACGGAGACATGGCCTTCGTATGACTGTGTTTGTTTTATGGCATGCGGCAGAAAGGTTCTCGAGTGGAAACCGCGTGCCGGAAGACGCCGCATGGAAAGGCCTAACAAAGTAGACAGTCCATCAGTGGTATGGTATTTTTTAATTATTTATTTATTTATTTATTTAAACTTTATTGCACAAAAAAAAAACTTAACGTACAAAAGGCGGACTTAATGCCATGAGGCATTCTCTACCAGTCAACCTTAGGGCAAAGCAGAGAAATTGTAGGCGGTGCATCAGACAACATAATTACATATAATTAAAATACTCACATTAGGTACATACATACATATAATATGATATGATATAATTATCGTAAAGATTAAGGATTAAAAACCAATGACCGCAGCGTGGATCGATGACTCAAATAGCGCCTTTGATGATCGGGCAAAAACCCACTCGAGATGGATCACGGCCGATCCTCACCCCGTATCCTCACCGCGTATCATGAACGAAAGTGTGGACGTCACGCCGTCGCGATCATGCAATGCTTTCGTAATCGCGAGTGTGCGGGGTACTGAAGATACGCGTATCAACATGGATTTCGCGCGAGCGTTGCATGATCGCGACGGCGCGACGTCCACACTTATCGTTCATGATACGCGGTGAAGATACGCGACGGGGATCGGATCGGCGAAATGATACAAGTGTGGACAGAGCTTTAACATTGCCATTTCATAATATACCACCTAGACGATCCAGCAAAATGTCGTGAACGCGATCATACACCAGCTAATGTGTACTAATATGTTATCTGTAACGAAAATATTTTTTGACATTTCTGTAAACAAGCGGGCAAATAGCTATTAGGTTATAGATTTCAATAACAAATTATACGAATTATGACTGATGTTAAAGTGAAAGTAACATTTGTTATCCCGAGACACTGTAACGATGAAAATGACTGCTCAGAAGATATGCTCATTGCCTACACGGTAAGTCTTAATATGTGTTTTGTTTACAACAACATTTTCTTGTTCACTGCTTCATTAATCTTCCTTTTAGTCATTATTTTGACTGATTTGTTCATAAATTAATAGACCAGTCATCCATGGTATCCCACAGGTCAATTAAAAAGATTATACCATAAAAAGGAGTATTATATATAATATTTTCAATTTCGAAAGTTTTAATTTGTTTTTTTCGTTCAGACCTGCGAAAATCACCGCGGTGGGGGACTCCAGGCACAATGGATACACGAGAGCTCCCTCAATCTTGAGAAGCCGCCGGCCAAAAGCGATATATTTGTATTATCGGAATTTGAAGGAGAGCTGTATGAAAAGTTGAAGTCTACAAAATGTCTGTACGTAGTTTTTAATTTGGAACCATTGGGTAATTTTATTCACTAGCCTTATATTTGTGTAAACTGCAACATGAAGTAAAGAAACCGGAGTTAAGTGGTAAAAGTGAATCTGTCCGTGTTATGTTTATAGACAAGTATTTGATGACGCGGTTGACGCAGGTTGTAGTGCACCTGCCTACTGAGCCAGGTCCTGGGTTCGAATCCCGGCCAAGGAAAATATTTATGTGATGAAGATGAATATTTGTTCCTGGGTCATGGATGTTATATAGTACAAGATTTGCACTAGGGCGATTTGTGTAAGATTGTACCTTAATATTTATTTATTATTATAGAAATCATTAAACAGAGGTTCTTTTAAGAGTATTCTATGGCTATGTGAATACTTACTAAGGGGTTATGAAAAGGTTGGCAAGTTATTCATTTTGAGGATGAAAATTTTTATTTTTTAAGAATTCCACATAAGTGTCATGAATTTGATGCTTACTTGCTCTCTAAATTGAATATTTCTGATGTACAGTTACGGTTTGACAAGCACTAATAATGACTACTTGTAGTGCTTTTCATATTAGTTATATATAGACATCACTCACTCACTCACTCACTCACTCATATTAGTAGCTTTTTATGGTTATTTATCACTTCTTGTTTGTGGATGACTTCTGACAAAATTGCTTGCTTTACAAGAGGCTCCTACCTTGGCTATTATTATTTTATAACCAAATAACATTTATTTCCAATGTTCTTTGTTTCTGTATAACTGATATGGGTGAGGCTCAGGAGCCTTTCAAATGCTCATTCTTTCGTGTTACTGTAAAAATAACTTAAGTGTTACTGTAAAAATAACTTAACACATTGAACGCCATGACGGACACCATGTAGCCGACAGTATACTTTCCCCAGGGGCCTGACCATAAATCGAGAATCGTCCAAAAATCGTTGGTGTGTTTTTTTGCAATTATTGTCAAGAAATATCTCAAAAATAATGGGCGACTTACAGAAACAGCGATATATTCATTATTTTCTGAAAAGTTAAAATGGCTGACACCAGTGTCCGTCGCGGCCTGTGCCAGCGTCCAACCGCATTTCCTTCCGTAGGCGCCGCGCGGGTCACGCTGTCGGTCTAAACATTTAGGTATATACATAGTAAGTATTTATTAAAATTCAAATTTAACGGGTTCTATGATTTTCTTAACGCATCGACATATAATCAAGCCGAAAATTTTATTCAGAAAAGGTAACTTCTTACGTAAAGTATCAAATAGGCACGGAACCCGTTTCTGATTTGATACCGACTAGATTGAAAGGAATTTTAAATCTAAAGAATTTCTAATGTCTTATTAAACTAAAAAACTACGTGATAACTATAATAGCTTTTTATTTAATGATATAAAATACTCCGTTTTTATACCTTCTTACTACACTTTTGGAGACATCATGTAAAAATATCCAGAAATCTTAAGAACTTTGGTTTTTTTTTGTGCCAAGCGGCCAGGTTGTTCAGTGGGGCCGCGCGGGTCACTCGCCTTAGTAAAAACCATTCAAATGCCGTCCGTCGGCCGCTTATAGGCTTCTGAAGTGATCGTGAGCATGCGGACACTTGGTGTCCGACGCGGCCCCATGGACTCGACATGTTCAGGTCACATGGTGTCCGCCGCGGCCCCCTGGGCTAAACGTGGTTTTTTGTACGGCGTTCAACGTGTTAAGCGTTACTGTAAAAATAACTTAAGAGTCGATTGCAAAAAAAAATTACATAGATAAAAGCTTAGTTAACAAAAAAATATGATCGCTGTGTGTGACGAAAGATAAAGATAAAGATTCATTTATTGTCAAAACCGTGTACATTAGATCATATTATGTCATAGAAAGGTCCAACAGTTTACCCATTTCGGGCGTACAATATAGCAACAAAATATACTTAAACAATCTTAACTATGTCAGTCTATACCTCTAAAATATTCATTTAAATTGTAGAATCCTTTCATTAACAGCCATTTCTTGAGCATTGTTTTAAACCTAATTCCATCTTGAAATTTGATACATTCAGGTAAATTATTAAATATTTTAATTCCAGATACATACGCGCTTTTACTGAGTATAGAGCTGGAAGGTCTAACCATACATACGTCATACTTATATTGTGATCGGATGTTATCTTTAGAGTCACTTTTTTTTATAAAAATGTCATTTCTCTCCTTAACAAATAAACAGATTTGTAATATATAGATGCATGTCAGTGTTAGTATTTCGTTTTCTTTGAAAACGTCTCTTAAGGATTGCATGTTCCTAAGGTTAAATATGATTCTCAGACATTTTTTTCGAAGAAGAAATGTGGACTACGTTGGCAGAATTTCCCCAAAATATTATGCCATACATAAGGACGAGGTAAACATTTCCATAGTATGCATTCACTGCCACATCGATTGAAGCTACGTTTGTTAATATGGAAAGAGCATAGCATGATTTGGCTAGTTTCTTGTTTATTTCGTCGATGTGGGACTTCCAGTTTAGGTGGCTATTGATACTAACTCCCAGGAAATTAGTATTATTCACCTGTTCAATAATTTTACTATTTGTAGCAACATTTAAACTTTGCTGTGTCTGCTTATAATTAATAAATGGCAAAATTTTTGTCTTATCTAAATTCACTCTTAATTTTAACGTGGATAACCAATTTATAACAATTTTCAACGTATTTTGCAACTCGTCAACTATATCAGATCCTTTCTCTCCGGAAACAAAAATAGTGGCATCATCAGCAAACATAACACACAAATGCTTTGTTATTAGGGGGAACTCATTTACGTACACCAAAAACAGTAGTGGCCCCAAGACACTGCCTTGAGGAACACCTTGTAGATTAGTGCTATATTTGGACTGCACTTTTGTGATTGTTTTTGTGGTCCTATCATATGTGTCTAATATCGTTGCCTGAGTCCTATTTGTAAGATAAGTCTCTACCAGTTTCAAGGCCACTCCTCGAATCCCAACGTGTTGAAGTTTTTGCAGCAAGATAAATAAAATCACCCCGCCATAAGTATTTTATATGAATCACTAAAAAGCGAAAAAAAAAAAAATTTAACAAAAAAAAGAACCGACTTCAGTAAAACTAAAAAGCCGAAAATAACCCGTTCAAGTACAGATTACATTTGACTCACCCTTTGAAGTCGGTGCCAAACCTCACGTAAACTTTAATATATAAATATAATAACTGAGTGGTTTGGGATCGATTTCAAAGGGTGAGTCAAATGTAATCTGTACTTGAACGGGTTATTTTCGGCTTTTTAGTTTTACTGAAGTCGGTTCTTTTTTTTTGTTATGTTGTGTTTCTAAGTTTGCACTACGTGTTCGACATGTATTCTGTGATAAGTTTTTGGCGTGTTTGTGTTTGGCAATGTATTGTTTGTTTTTAGGGTTCCGTACCTCAAAAGGAAAAAACGGAACCCTTATAGGATCACTTTGTTGTCCGTCTGTCCGTCCGTCCGTCTGTCAAGACCCTTTTTCTCAGGAACGCGTGGAGGTATGAAGCTGAAATTTATATCAATTACTCAGGTCTACTGTCCCTTGAAGCTGTGAAAAAATCAAACTTCTAAGCCAACGCAATCAAAAGATACAGCCGTTTATGCCGCAAATTTTCGACACTTGCAAGGGAATCAAAACCTACAGGGTGCTTCCCGTGAACTCAGAATCTTGAAATTTGGTACGAAGCAACGTCTTATAGCATAGATAAAGGAAAAATTACGAAAACCATAAATTTTTAGTTACATCACATAATATATTTTTTTTTAATAATTTTAAACTTACTACCCATTTCCTCATAAACGCGTAGAGGTATTAAATTGAAATTCATACCAAATACTCAGGCCTATAATACCTTTAAGCTGTAACAAAATCAAACTTCTATGTCAACGCAATCAAAAGAAACAGCAATTTAAGCTGCATATTTTGAAACTCGCAAGTACTCGCAAGGGAATCAAAACCTAAAGGGTACTTCCAGTCGACCTAGAATCTTGAAATTTGGCATGAAGCAACGTTTTATAGCACACATAAAGGAAAAATTCCGAAAACCTTAAATTTTTAGTTACATTACAAAATATATATTTTTTTGTAAATGTCGATTTCGATTGTCGTAATGAACGAACTTTGTAAACCTTGCAGGTTTGTACGGAACCCTCGGTGCGCGAGTCCGACTCGCACTTGGCCGGTTTTTTTTTACATGCATGTGCTCTGTAATGTGTTTTTTGTATCCAATGCGTAAGATTTCCCTTAACAACCATCCACCAGTGCGTTTGATTTTATGCATGGTATTATCATATTCAAAAGACACGTATGTTGCATGTGTAGACTCAGAACAAGCCATACGAATATGTTTGTTTAAACTAAAACAGAACATTTGTATGTGAAAGCAAAGATAAATTTCTGTGAACAATAGATTTGAAAATTGTCGGGTTCAAGTCATTTGATCCACCAATGATTACTATATAGTCTAACATTGTGAAGCTTTTACACATATTTTCACAATTTAACAGTACTTGTTCTATGCGTGCGTTAGGTTTTACGATAGCTGTTACTTTATAATTACCACCCAACAAGTCTTGTAACACCGTGCGAAGACCTTTGCCATATTGATCACTGAAAATTATCACATTATGCTTTGAGTTATTTTTTACTTGCTTATTCAAACGTCGATTCTTATAAGATGTTGTCACCGTATTTGACTTCTTTTTTGTCTCTGACTCTGTAGTTGTCTTATTTTCAGTATCCGCCTGTATATTCTCCTTCGTTTTCGTGGTCTCTAAGGTATCTAAGGTATTTCCTTCATTCCCCACCAAGTCAGAATCAGATTCAGTATTTGGATATTCTTCAGCTCCCGTGTTTTTGTTTTTTTCAGCAAGTGGTTTGTCGTCGAGTTCAATATTTGAATCTTCCAAGTTAGTCATACAAAATGTACGGGTAACTTTTGTCACACAAAGGAATCAATGAAGTTTTGTTTTAACTAAAGCCCTTAATTGTGTACATTTTTTTTGCAATCGACCCTTAAGTTCAAAACACTCCGTAGTCTTACCCATATATCCATCATTGACACTGAACCGATGCTGGTCTGTCCAAAAGGTTAATGTAATCACTTTGTTCATCCAGGTTGGTCGGTCCCCGATGCTTGTCCTGCTCACTTACAGAAGGCAACACCATTCCGTCCAAAGGTCACCCCGTATACACAGTGGCAATGCGAGGTCTAATTGTCACAATCAGTGGCTTATCGAAAGAATTGAAGGTATCATTCTTTTACTTTTAAATGTGAGACCCAGTCTTATTTGTGATATCATCCTCCGCTTTTGTAGAAAACACACAACTTTGTGGAACTACTTCTTGACGCTGCATAACGGATATGCCACAACTTTAGCCTTAACAGTAACCGGCGTGTGGGGCGGAAAGCATGCCATGGTCACCGCCCGATTCGTCCACGGGAACCCCTGCACGCGCCGCTCTTAAGTCATGGCATTAAGCATTTGTCAAAAACAACCAAGCAAGGTTTTGTTTTTACACCAGTTTGCATTATATACAGTGAGATACCAGGCAGAATCTAGGCTGAGCCTGTATCTTGGGATCCTGGATTGCGAAACAGTTTGTAAATGGTTTTAAACCAGTTTGTAAATGTTTCAAAACTTAAATGACACGACGAAAATGATTTGACACCTTTTATAGGCCTGTAAAATCATTTGTGCGCCGAAATCCCCAGGGTCTGGTCATGGCATAGAGGTAAACGCGCGCGGCGATTCATAGCATGCTTATAGTCGCACAAATTCATGGCCGAGCCATAATATTATGTTAAATAATAATTTTATTTGCAGGCAAGTTTAAAACAGAAAATCGAATGGATGGGGGGCACATACAGCGCTGTCTTGTGTTCTGAGACAACCCACCTGATAGCCAACAACGTGTTTTCCGACAAATATATAGTGAGTCTATTATTATTTTTAATGTACTCACTAACTGTATTTTAATTCATTTTAGAGGGTATGACGCCCCACGGTTTTCTTTTATTTTTATTTTATTTAGTTACCATGGAATTAGTGTCATTCAGTCGAGCATAATCTTCATATTATTTCTATAACTAGTTTAATGAAGATTGTGGCACAGACAGACCCTAAAAGATCGCTCTCATTTGAGCATTATTCTCGGTTACATGCTCATGCTGCGGAGTGCGGAATTTGCGATCCGTTGTTTTGAAAGTGTATTCTTAATATTTCCTCACATCTTTTGAGAAAAGCACTGTATATACCTCGGCGGTACGGGGATTGCCTGACTCGTATCATTTCGGGTCTTGGCAATAATACAATACAATACAACAATTCTTTATTGCACACCAACAAGAAAAATGTTACAATTGAAACCTTAATTTATAAATGGTAGACAATAGGCGGTCTTATCGCTAAAGAGCGATCTCTTCCAGACAACCTTTGGGTAGAAGAATAAGCTAAAATAAACAATGAGAGTAGGTGGTGAGATAAAAAAAAATGTATTGTACTGTTATAAGGATTTTGTTAACATTAACCATTATTTACAGAAAGCAGCTGAACGCGGTATACCAGTAATGCGAGACACCTGGGTTGAGGCGGTGTGGGAAGCCTCTCTCAAGCTGGACATCAACGGAGCCTCACCGGAGTTCAAGTCGCACCGGCTGCCCCCGTTCGCCAACCTGCAGATCACCACCTCGGGGCTGAATGCCCATGACAAGAAGTTAATCATGAAGCTCGTCACCGCGAACGGTGGGGAGTTCTCCAGGGTGTTCCTGAGTCAGACCACGGACGTGCTGGTGGTGACCAAGTGAGTTGTTTTTTAATTAATTACCTATACAGCAGTGGTGTGATAGTTATCAAAGGAAGCAAGCCAACGGGGATTGAGTTCTAAGGAGGCTTCACAACGCATCTCTCTCTTTCTCTCTCCTTTTGTCTTTTTCACTCTTTCTCTTAGTCTCATTATTTCTCTCTCTCTCTCTCTCTCTCTCTCTGTCTAATTAGTTACTCTCTTTGTGAAGTTACATACTCAGCAGGGGCATGGTTATTAAAAGGAGCAAGCCGATGGGGAAGATTCCTAAGGAGGTTTCTCTCTTTCTCGCTCTCTTTGTCTTTTTCTCACTCTCTCTCTTTTGCTCTGTTTCTTGTACTTTCTTTCTCTTTTGCTCTGTCTCGTACCCTGTCCCCCTCCCCTCTCTCTCTCTCTCTCTCTCTCACTCTCTCTCTCTGTTTAGGTTTGTTTTTCTCTTATCTGACCTTTTCTCTCTGTCTGCATATATCTCTTTCTTTGCTCGCTATCTCTCCTTAAGTCTCTTAGGGTCTCGTTCTAACTCTCTCTCGCTTTCTATCTCTATCTATCTCTCTGCTGATAGAATAAATGTATGGTGATTGATTGTATAAGTCGCATGAATGATAAAATACATTCCCAACACAATGCCCGCTCTAGGTATTTGCCGTCTGTTCCTCCTTCAAGCTAGTTTTCGACAGCTCTTCGTCAAAGTCAGAGTTCAAACTACATCAACTGCCTCCATTCACTATTCTACAGTTTACAGATCCCTTAGGACTTCGTATTTGTATTATATTATCACTTAACTAAAATATTTAAAACGAAATGAACATATGTTACAAAGACCTAAATAATCGGGTCCCCTCAGTATGGTCCTGACGACGCAGCATTTTGTAAGGATGGGCGTTGATGCAAACAAGTGTTTGGTTCTAAGTATGATTTATTACTAACTGTAACATACGATACATTGGATAATATAGGAAAGGAGAGATGAGTGTGTGCGTGAGGCGCTACACACTACACCTCCCCTGTAGGTGAAAAAAAAAAACTTAAATCTAAACATAACAAAAGCATTTTTTCCTCGCTGAATGGCAACGATAATACGTTGAGCGTGAGCGTGAAAGCTTGTATTGTATGTTTACACTGTTCCTTTTTTAGAGAAACAACGGGAAGCGAGAAATACAAGGCGGCCATAGAGTTCGGCAAAGTGTGCGTCACTCCGCACTGGATCAAGGACTCGGCGGCGCTAGGGTTCGCGCTGCCCGCGGCGCGGTACAAGGTGTGCTCGGCCACCACCTCCTCGCCGGTCCGGGACCGCCTGGTGCCCGATATGAGTGAGTATTGTTAGTTCGGCCAGGCCTGCGTCACTCCGCACTGGATCAAGGACTCGGCGGCGCTAGGGTTCGCGCTGCCCGCGGCGCGGTACAAGGTGTGCTCGGCCACCACCTCCTCGCCGGTCCGGGACCGCCTGGTGCCCGATATGAGTGAGTATTGTTAGTTCGGCCAGGCCTGCGTCACTCCGCACTGGATCAAGGACTCGGCGGCGCTAGGGTTCGCGCTGCCCGCGGCGCGGTACAAGGTGTGCTCGGCCACCACCTCCTCGCCGGTCCGGGACCGCCTGGTGCCCGATATGAGTGAGTCTACGCTTTCCACTTTTCAATAATCAATATTGAATATAAGTCATTTTCAAAAAAACATGTATATAGTTAAATGCTTAATAAAAACAAATTTACGATCGCGTCTTTTGTGTAACGAAAGTTACTCATATAAAAGATACGGGTAACTATCGTAACACAAAGGAATCAATTAAGTTATGTTTTAATTAAAGCCCTTAACTTAGTACATGTTTTTTGAAAACGACTTATATTCAGACTGACGACGCGGTTGGCTCGGTTTGTAGTAAATATTTGTGTGATGAACTCGAATATTTGTCCATGGATGTTATCTATCTATCTATATATGTATTAGGTATGTATATCGTCGTCTAGTACCCATAGGACATGCTTTGCTTAGTTTGGGACTAGGTCGATTTATGTAAGATTGCAATATTCAGAAATTACGTAATCAATTTTTGACCCCTCCCCGCTAATTAAATGATATAATTTTCTCAAACATGCAATCAAATACCGTCATAACGTGCGTTATAACAGGCTTCGAAGTATCACGTTTCGGGCGGAACAACTCGAGGGAACTGTCAAAAAATTTCATACAAAATTAAAGGCCTATGCCGGGAAGTATTTTTTTTTAGCCAATCTTTTTTTAATTTTCATGTACAGCTGAATTATGTGTTTTTTTAAGTGGTGTATTTTTTTTATTTCTTTACATACGTTTGAGAAACACACTATACATGCTTAAGCCGTGAAAAGGGCGTGCCGGCTTCGTATCATTATCCGACCTCTCCCTACGGTCTGTCTACCTACCGCAATACGCATGTGACGTCATAAAAATCAGTACTCAAAACAAGTCTTCTTTTTAGTTTTTTTTACAATTAAAAATAGTATACTGTCCAAAAGTTAGTGATAGTTTATATGGTTCCCCTTATTTTTTAATGTGAGTTTAATGGTTTCAATGTCACTATTTATTTTAGCTATAGGCAAATACCGTATTGTCAACAGGTTTAAATCTAACGCGTATTACCAGAGAAGGGAAACCGAACAATTTCGTTGACGAAAGCAAAATGGCTGAATCCATCATGCTGTCGGGAAGTAATAAGGTAAGATTATTTTCATCACACTTGCTCCTAAATCAAGGATTTTCATGCTAAAAAACCGGGCGGTAAAACGTATATTACGCTCTAAGTAATTTTGGTATGGACTACTATTTGTTACATTTGTTATATTTCCTCCAAAGTGTGATCAAAAACGTCGTACGTGACTCTGGTGGTAAAGGAATCCCAAACTCGTGTCATTAAAGCCCTCGTCTTGGGCTTCGGGCTTCTAATAGACTCTCGTTTGTGATTCCTCGTTTACCAACCTTGTTAGGTAATGTACTATGACGTCACCCCAGGCCGTAAGTGGGATTTACTGCCTGGGGAGAAAATCACACTTTAGACAAACTACGGACAGTAATTCGTAAAGCCGCAGATCGCATATTTATCGCATCGCATTTGCCGAGTTTTCATAGAAAGTACCGATTGGAAAAAAAAATATATTTTGTGTCCATTCTGAGAAAAAAAAATATGTTGTGACTTCACTACTTCACAACCACGAAAATATATATTTTTTTAAATTATATATAAGTACTAGCTTTTGCCCGCGGCTTCGCACGCGTTAAAAAAAATACGTTCACTTGGCATAACTTGGCATTTGGCATTGGCTTGGCATAACTCAAGGCCCCCATATTTTGTGTTTACTGTATCTTTGGAATATTTGAATGCTTTCACGTACATGATTCCTTGTTCATTTTAGATTCAATTTCTACTTTCTTGTTTTGTTTTCTCAATGCGAGGCCTCCGACATTTTTGTGCACTGTCTCAATTGATTACTTAAATAAAATCATGCTCTCTTCTTTCCGTTGTGGTATATTGTCTTGCTTAGTGCCCCCGCTTTTTTTGGTCATCATCTCCTTAGAATACTTAATCGTTTGTTCAGAATTGCTTTCCTGTTACCGTTTTAAGGTTTATGTATTCTCAATGTGAGCACTACTGCATTTTTGTTATCTATCTCTTCAGATTACTTGAAAGTTACACCAGTCTTGCTTTTTCTTTGCGTTTGTTATTTTGTTTTTTCTTCGCGCCTCCCGTCTGGTTTGGTCACCATCCCCATTTAGAATCCTTTAAAGTTTGATCAGACTTGCTTTCTTGATAGCGTTTTCTTCATCACCATATCTACAGGTCACTTAGCCTTTTATCAGATTTAATTGAATTTTTCGGTTTTAGCAAATGACATTATCTGAGTGCTCTGCCCCCCGAGCCCCCCGTATTTTTAAATACCATCTCTTCGTGCTGCTTAAAAGTTTTATCAGTCTTGCTTTTTTCTTTCCGTGTTGCGATATAATTAACATCTCTTTAGAATACCTAAAAGTTTGGTCAAACCTGCTTTCTTGTTTCCGTTTCATTAATGCGAGTACTATGCCATTATCGTTCACTATCTTTTCGGGTTACTCAAAAGGTTGTGCAGACTTGCTTTCTCGTTAGTGAAGGTTTTATGTTTTCTTGATCGCCATATCTACACGTAACTCTTAGCCTATCATCAGATTTACTTTACTTTTCTGTTTGTGTTATACATTTTTTTTTTCAATTACATCTTTTCGTGTTATTTAAAAGTTTCATCAGACGTGCTTTCTTCTTTCCGTTGTGCGATATTGTTTTTTCCTCGTGCTTCCCGTCTGGTTGGGTCGCCATCTCTTTAGAATCCTTTAAAGTTTGATCAGACTTGCGTTCTCGATTCCGTTTTAAGGTTTTGTGTTTTCTTAATGCGAGCACTAAGCCATTTTAGTTCACTATCTTTTCAGGTTACTTAAAAGTTTGATGAGACTTGCTTTCTTGCTAGCCTTTTAGGGTTTTGTTTTTTCTTGATCACCATATATCTACAGGTAACTTAGCCTTTCATCAAAGCTACTTGAATTTTTCAGTTTTAGCATGTAGTGTTTTGTTAGAGCGGGGGCTCCGCCCCCCGAGCCCCCCGTTTTTTTCGATACAATCTCTTCGTATTGCTTAAGTTTCATCAGCCTTGCTTTCTTTTTTCCGTTGTACTATATTGTTTTTTTCTTATTGCCTCCCGTCGCTGTTAGTCACCATCTCTTTAAAATAGGTACTTAAAAGTTTAATCAAACGTTGTTTGAGATAGTTTATATTTTGTCTAAACACATACTGACGCTGAACGGCCCTCGAGCTGTCAACTTAAACTTTGCATCAGCTGTATTAAAATTAAAGAAATTAATTGTACATAGAAATAACAGTTATAAATGTATCACTCATTAACTTCAAAGGGTATAGCCGTGTTTGTATGGGGCATCGGCCCCAGAAGCCAAATCGATTGCCGTTTTGCTAATATATTAGCCCAGATGTAAGATGCTTTTTTACAAATAAAGAACCATGAAATACTTCAGGTTTTTGATAAAATTAAAAAAAACGAAAATTGGTTTTTATTTTATTTTATCTAAACTACTCAATAGATTTTTTTGTAACTTATACACATTATGTAGGTAATAAAGATGTATTATTTAAAAAAAAATGGATTTCCAAATATCCTTATAAGTAGTGAAATTTTCACTTTAAATTTTTCAATAATTTTTTTTTATATTTTCGAGATAGGGACACCCACCAATTTTAGCTATATTATGTATAAACGAATATTCTATAATATATATTTTTTTCAAAAACATTCACTTAGATCAACATATCCAAAATCAAACAAACTTATCGCCTGGTGACAATTTTTCAGATAGTTATTTTCAAAACCTCGTATCTAGTTTGTTGATTGATACTGAGATACGAGCTTAATTTTAAGTAGGTATTTGTTACTTAGTTTTGGTTGTCAACTGACGTTATGGTATACCATACATTTGTTGGACTTAATATGCCTAACTACTCGTACAAGAATCGAATAAAAATAACATATAAGAGCATCGTCAAAATAAAATGTCTACATAGAAAGTTTATTTTTACATAGAAAGCTCCAGTGAGTCCCACGGCTCGTAGCTCAAAAAATATTTGATTTACACAAAACACATGCAGATTCGAAAAAAAAGTTCGTCGATAAAATCGATTCGATCAATCGTTAGATCACAGAGAAGTGTCAAATGGATGATCAAAAATAAATCAGACTGTAACTGGCCATCAGTAGGCCTTATGTCCATGTTCATAAGGTCTACCGATATGGTCAGTTAGATGCGTTTCTGTTTGTACTACATATAGACATTTTATTTCGATGATGCTCATAAATGTTATTTTTATTCGATTCTTGTACGAGTAGTTAGGCATATTAAGTCCAACAAATGTATGGTATACCATAACGTCAGTTGACAACCAAAACTAAGTAACAAATACCTACTTAAAATAAAGCTCGTATCTCAGTATCAATCAACAAACTAGATACGAGGTTTTGAAAATAACTGTCTGAAAAATTGTCACCAGGCGATAAGTTTGTTTGATTTTGGATATGTTGATCCAAGTGAATGTTTTTGAAAAAAATATATATTATAGAATATTAGTTTATACATAATATAGCTAAAATTAGTGGGTGTCCCTATCTCGAAAATATAAAAAAAAAATATTGAAAAATTTAAAGTGAAAATTTCACTACTTATAAGGATATTTGGAAATCCATTTTTTTTTAATAATACTTCTTTATTACCTACATAATGTGTATAAGTTACAAAAAAATCTATTGAGTAGTTTAGATAAAATAAAATAAAAACCAATTTTCGTTTTTTTTAATTTTCTCAAAAACCTGAAGTATTTCATGGTCCTTTTTTTGTAAAAAAGCATCTTACATCTGGGCTAATATATTAGCAAAACGACAATCGATTTGGCTTCTGGGGCCGATGCCCCATACAAACACGGCTATACCCTTTGTGTAAGAGGTCGTACCGTTACTACGTCTACAGTAATATAGTGAACGTATGTTTTAACGCGAGCGCAGCGGGTAAAAGCTAGTAAAACAATACACAAATTACAGACCAATCCACTCACTTCGCCATTGCGAAAACTCTGCTGCGGACGGCACCTCGGGGAAAACTACTGTTTAAAGCTCACAGATGGCGCTACTGGTAGCACTTATGTGTGATAACCGCGTATCATATTTCATTAACTTTCCGTAAATATTTATACGTCAAAGGATAAAATTGATTTTAAATAATTTTATTTTGATTATTGTCTCTCAAGAAAGTAAAAAACAACTTATTTATTCATTTCAAATTTTCTCCGCGTCTCAGTACGTTTATGAAAAGAGGGTCAATATTTATAAACTACTGAGTAAATACATGAATTTTAAATGCAATAATAGAGTGGTAGTTCCCATTGTTGCATCGAGAAATTAATAATAACAAAATTGTGTTCAGTTTTGTTTCATAAAATTATCATTTCGTGTACCACTAACGCCATCTACTGCCCCAGTGTCCGTAACTCGGCGACTCGTCCAACCTCAGAGCTATTGTCCCCCGGTGGGTAGCGCAGGCCGGCCCCCCGCGGGGTACGCGTGGTTCTAAATTCAAATTCACGACGCTGATGGATGACGCTATGAGATGCACACGACTTCATTCGCGTATTTTTCTTTACCGTAGACGGAAAAAAGTATCCTATCTTCGGATGTCCAGCTATCCCTGTACCAAAAATGGTTAAAATCTGTCCAGCCATTGCGGCGTGATTGGAGGACAAAGGATTTTATGAAAACAGATGGCGCCAGGTTGGCACGGCGACGCGTGTCCATACAAAACAAATAAGCTACATCAACTAAGCAAGCTGCATCACGCTATCAATATTTTTCCTGAAATCATATGACCTCCCTGCATAGAAAATTTATTTTCAGTACAAATTTAGGTTTTTATAATAGTATAGATATCGTTTTTAATATTTATTGTTTATTGTTTTAAACTTTTCAAAGCACCTTGAAAAATAATTAGCTCATAGTACTACGTGAACATATATTAACGACATCTATTAGGGCGAATTCACACGTACCACAACCACACGACAACCACAACCACACGACAACCACAACCACACCACAACCACAACCACACCACGTGGTCGGGCGCATATTTTGTATGTTTAATAAATAGTACAATTCACACGTAACCACAACCACACCACAACCACACCACGTGGTCGGGCGCATATTTTGTATGTTTAATAAATAGTACAATTCACACGTAACCACAACCACACCACATTTTAACGCTGTGACGTGGTGTGGTTGCGGTGCGTGTGAAACAACCCTTAAAATGACAATAAATTATTTTCATCTACAATGTTACTAATAATATGACCTGTCATAATAATTTCCTAAGTAACACCATAAGATTCAGGTGCCAACCCGCGTACGTCAATAATGGCGACAGCACCACTGAACGGATACGTGATGGCCTCACTGTTTTGTTATCCGTGGTATTATAAATAAGGAAGCAAAGGAAAATGCATGAGATGACACGGTTATTATTACAGTAGTTTCTTAGTGGTTCTGGGTTGGGGACAAAATGCATATATTGTCGAGCAGCAACTCTCAATAACTGATACAGTGCTGCTTACATTTGTATGCGATCAATATTCAAAAATTCGGTAGTAATTCTCGAAGTCCAGGTTAACCATCACAGCTACACCCTAGATTGTGCCGCATCGTGGTCACAGGCACGCAACGACGTGCATCGACTCTCAGGTATCGTGTCGAGGGACGCATCAACGGCACCAATTTTGTACACGTATGGAGCTGGTGTTATTAACTCAGGAAAAATCTTAACAGCGCGATGCAGCCGATATTGTCAAAGTAACAACGCCATCTAGCGGAAAATTGGGTCGTTGAGAACAAAATCTCAACACACCGTTAAAAATAAAGAATGACTGATATTTATTACTTTGAATAGATTTTATATATAAAAAAAAAACTACATAGAAGCAAAATTGTGGCTAAATATATCGTATATTTATCGTTTATTATACATTTCGCTACCTTATTAGTAAGTTAGGCCAAACACAAACAATACCAAAATTTGCGCCTAATGTTCTAAATGTTGGTTGGTATTATATTTAGAAATGTATTTAATTTACTTAAATTGATTCGAAATACTTTTATTTCAATAACACTCGATAAAATAGCGTTAAACAATCTGTTTTATTCATTAACATTTTTTATTGCGTCTCCGGGCTTTTTTATGGTCAATACTTACAAACTACAGAAGAATATAATTGTATATTCAATAAAATAGCATTAGTTCCTATTGTCGCAAATTGTTTTTTTAAAGAAATGTATGTTTATTTTTTTATTATGAGCCAATTTACAACGAACATTGCACTCATATAAGAGCATCGTCAAAATAAAATGTCTACATAGAAAGTTTATTTTTACATAGAAAGCTCCAGTGAGTCCCACGGCTCGTAGCTCAAAAAATATTTGATTTACACAAAACACATGCAGATTCGAAAAAAAAGTTCGTCGATAAAATCGATTCGATCAATCGTTAGATCACAGAGAAGTGTCAAATGGATGATCAAAAATAAATCAGACTGTAACTGGCCATCAGTAGGCCTTATGTCCATGTTCATAAGGTCTACCGATATGGTCAGTTAGATGCGTTTCTGTTTGTACTACATATAGACATTTTATTTCGATGATGCTCATAAATGTTATTTTTATTCGATTCTTGTACGAGTAGTTAGGCATATTAAGTCCAACAAATGTATGGTATACCATAACGTCAGTTGACAACCAAAACTAAGTAACAAATACCTACTTAAAATAAAGCTCGTATCTCAGTATCAATCAACAAACTAGATACGAGGTTTTGAAAATAACTGTCTGAAAAATTGTCACCAGGCGATAAGTTTGTTTGATTTTGGATATGTTGATCCAAGTGAATGTTTTTGAAAAAAATATATATTATAGAATATTAGTTTATACATAATATAGCTAAAATTAGTGGGTGTCCCTATCTCGAAAATATAAAAAAAAAATATTGAAAAATTTAAAGTGAAAATTTCACTACTTATAAGGATATTTGGAAATCCATTTTTTTTTAATAATACTTCTTTATTACCTACATAATGTGTATAAGTTACAAAAAAATCTATTGAGTAGTTTAGATAAAATAAAATAAAAACCAATTTTCGTTTTTTTTAATTTTCTCAAAAACCTGAAGTATTTCATGGTCCTTTTTTTGTAAAAAAGCATCTTACATCTGGGCTAATATATTAGCAAAACGACAATCGATTTGGCTTCTGGGGCCGATGCCCCATACAAACACGGCTATACCCTTTGTGTAAGAGGTCGTACCGTTACTACGTCTACAGTAATATAGTGAACGTATGTTTTAACGCGAGCGCAGCGGGTAAAAGCTAGTAAAACAATACACAAATTACAGACCAATCCACTCACTTCGCCATTGCGAAAACTCTGCTGCGGACGGCACCTCGGGGAAAACTACTGTTTAAAGCTCACAGATGGCGCTACTGGTAGCACTTATGTGTGATAACCGCGTATCATATTTCATTAACTTTCCGTAAATATTTATACGTCAAAGGATAAAATTGATTTTAAATAATTTTATTTTGATTATTGTCTCTCAAGAAAGTAAAAAACAACTTATTTATTCATTTCAAATTTTCTCCGCGTCTCAGTACGTTTATGAAAAGAGGGTCAATATTTATAAACTACTGAGTAAATACATGAATTTTAAATGCAATAATAGAGTGGTAGTTCCCATTGTTGCATCGAGAAATTAATAATAACAAAATTGTGTTCAGTTTTGTTTCATAAAATTATCATTTCGTGTACCACTAACGCCATCTACTGCCCCAGTGTCCGTAACTCGGCGACTCGTCCAACCTCAGAGCTATTGTCCCCCGGTGGGTAGCGCAGGCCGGCCCCCCGCGGGGTACGCGTGGTTCTAAATTCAAATTCACGACGCTGATGGATGACGCTATGAGATGCACACGACTTCATTCGCGTATTTTTCTTTACCGTAGACGGAAAAAAGTATCCTATCTTCGGATGTCCAGCTATCCCTGTACCAAAAATGGTTAAAATCTGTCCAGCCATTGCGGCGTGATTGGAGGACAAAGGATTTTATGAAAACAGATGGCGCCAGGTTGGCACGGCGACGCGTGTCCATACAAAACAAATAAGCTACATCAACTAAGCAAGCTGCATCACGCTATCAATATTTTTCCTGAAATCATATGACCTCCCTGCATAGAAAATTTATTTTCAGTACAAATTTAGGTTTTTATAATAGTATAGATATCGTTTTTAATATTTATTGTTTATTGTTTTAAACTTTTCAAAGCACCTTGAAAAATAATTAGCTCATAGTACTACGTGAACATATATTAACGACATCTATTAGGGCGAATTCACACGTACCACAACCACACGACAACCACAACCACACGACAACCACAACCACACCACAACCACAACCACACCACGTGGTCGGGCGCATATTTTGTATGTTTAATAAATAGTACAATTCACACGTAACCACAACCACACCACAACCACACCACGTGGTCGGGCGCATATTTTGTATGTTTAATAAATAGTACAATTCACACGTAACCACAACCACACCACATTTTAACGCTGTGACGTGGTGTGGTTGCGGTGCGTGTGAAACAACCCTTAAAATGACAATAAATTATTTTCATCTACAATGTTACTAATAATATGACCTGTCATAATAATTTCCTAAGTAACACCATAAGATTCAGGTGCCAACCCGCGTACGTCAATAATGGCGACAGCACCACTGAACGGATACGTGATGGCCTCACTGTTTTGTTATCCGTGGTATTATAAATAAGGAAGCAAAGGAAAATGCATGAGATGACACGGTTATTATTACAGTAGTTTCTTAGTGGTTCTGGGTTGGGGACAAAATGCATATATTGTCGAGCAGCAACTCTCAATAACTGATACAGTGCTGCTTACATTTGTATGCGATCAATATTCAAAAATTCGGTAGTAATTCTCGAAGTCCAGGTTAACCATCACAGCTACACCCTAGATTGTGCCGCATCGTGGTCACAGGCACGCAACGACGTGCATCGACTCTCAGGTATCGTGTCGAGGGACTAGGCTTGAGTCGGTCAGGAACTAAGAACTAAAAGGAATGAAATCCCATTACGGACCGAACGGAACTAGTTCCTCGTCAAAAAGTTAAATCGGTCATCGGTCCTTTAGTTCAGTTCAGCTCAGACGTAACAATGGGTAATAAGTGACACGGAACCGAACGAACGTCTACGGTGATCGCCTGATCGGTATGAACGAGACTAATAATACGCTTCCAAAGCGTATTCTGCGCAAGTGCGAGTGAGACGCATAGCTTCACTTTGCTCCGTCGTCAACTTGTCTTAATCCTTAATACGTAACACAGAGCGGTGCAAATGTATTTGACAGTCAATACAGTTATGGCCTTAAGACCAAATACTATAGAAAGCGATTTCGATGTCCATTGCAATTGGATTTAATGACTTGTAAGTGATACTTAATAGAACCAAATACTTGGAATTGTTTGATGTCAAAAATGCGAATTTTTAAGTAAAAATAATAGTTGATGTTGCAATTCGAAAGTGAAAGGTTTTATTAATTTAATTTGGTTAATACTTACATTCTAATTTTAAATAAGTGAGAGATCTTGTAAATATTAAATTAATAAATAATATAAAATGAATGTAGTTTTGACGGACAAAATGTAAAAAAGTTAAAATAATTAAATTTTTCGCATGTAGTGTGTAAATAAAGACAGGACTTTTATAGTGTGAATAAATGATGTGTAAATATAAATAATTGGACAATTAAATAAGTGTATCTTATTTTAGACAGTAGTTTTTAAAACTTTTAGTGTGTTTGTAATTGTAGTAAATTTTGTGTAAATAGGTACGAACTAAATTCTGAAAGTTATATTATTATTTTCAACTATTGCGGACATTGTTTACTAGTTGCGTATTTGTGAAAAATCTAGTTGAAAATGCCACCAATTAGAGCAACTAAAAAACGAAGCCAAATATGGTTTCATTTTACGCAAGAAAGTGATAGTCAGAGTGCAAAATGTAATTATTGTCGTCAGGCAATCAGCACTAAAAATGGGTCCCTAGGAAATCTCAACAGGCACCTGAAAAATAAACACCCAACGATTTCCCTGACTATCGAAAGGCAGCCGACTGAGCCGACTCCGCCGGAAGAGTTAGAACAACCACAAGCGGGGCCTTCGCATAGTGTTCCCACCAGCCGTCTTAGTATTCCTACCACAAACACTGCCCAGGAGTGTAGTGGCAGACCTGCTCACACTGGACAGGCCGGAATATTGGCGCCTGCCGCAGTAAACTCGATCGCGAATTATGTACGGCGGCCACCGCCGGCACGCCGGGTCGACCAAATAGATCGGCAGGTTGTCAAGATGGTTGCAAAAGGTCACCATGCACTACGTATTGTCGATGAACCAGAGTTTAGGACACTTATACAAATGGTATCAACGTGTCCAGGTTACCATTTGCCCACCAGGAAGACGCTCAGTAATACGTTGATACCCAAAATTTACATGGAAGTTTTCACAACCATCCAAAAAAAACTGAGTGAAACATATACAGTATGTCTGGGCACTGACGCGTGGACATCATCGACAACTGATGGCTATATTGCGGTTACGGCCCATTTCATCGATGAAAACACGCAACTAAAATCCGTATTATTGGGTTGCATTAACTACACGGACCGGCATACAAGCGAAAATTTATGTGCCTTTTTGAGGCAAGTAATTCAAGACTGGCAGATCAACAACAAGGTATCCGCAGTTGTGAGCGACAATGCCCCTAACGTATTGGCGGCTGTAAGATTGGGTGGCTGGAGGACGCTCGGTTGTTTCGCCCACTCTTTAAATTTGGCGGTACAACGAGGGCTCCTGGATATCGGCCCGGTAGTGAAGAAGGTCAAAGCAATTGTGGAACACTTTAAAAAGAGCAATGCCGCACTCATGAAATTGACCAGTACGCAAGAGCATCTTGGCTTACCTAAATTAAAGTTAAAGCAGGAGTGCCCAACCCGATGGAACTCTTGCTACGATATGCTGGACCGCATACTTAAAATAAAGGAAGCAGTGCAGAGTACGTTAGGCGTTTTACACCGAAATGATCTTCACCTAGAGATCCAAGAATGGCAGATGATTGAAGAGGTTGTGCCAATTTTAAAGCCATTTTACGAAATTACAACCGAGGCCAGTGCAGAAAAGAACGTGACACTATCGAAAGTACTCGTGTTTGTACAATTTATGACCAGACACATGGCCGCATGCACAGCTGCCTATTATACGAGCGATGAGGTCAACAATTTAGTGAAGACTTTAAGCCAGCAAATTAACCTACGATTTAATGATCTCGAAAAAAACGTCCTGTACTCGGAAAGTACTATTTTGGATCCGCGATTCAAAAGAAAAGGGTTTCGTACAAATGAGGCCTACGAAAAAGCGTGCGATGGTCTTAGGCGACGTATTTCCGAGATCCGGCTACCTGCTGACTCCGAGCCACACCATCAACACACAGAAGCGTTACCCCAAAGTGAGACACAAGGTTCTAGTATTTGGGAGGACTTCGACCGGGATGTAGCGAGTGCCATACGGCCCGAAAATCCAACCGCAGCTGCGATCCGGGAATTTGATACCTACCTCAAAGAATCCCTGATTCCCAGAAATCAGGATCCCCTGGAATGGTGGCATAAAAAAAAAGAAATTTACCCACGCGTGTACATTTTTATGCAGCGGAGATTATCCATGCAAGCCACCTCTGTCTCCTGCGAAAGAGTGTTCTCGAGTGCGGGACAGGTTTTAAATCAAAGAAGAACATTGCTCCACCCGAATAAAGTCCACCAGCTGCTTTTCCTGCATCATAATATGTAATATATACCGATTGTTGTAAATATCCCAAAAATAGTAATTAACGAAAAGCAAAAGAACAAAAAAGGATGATAAATGTAAATAGATAATTGATTGTGTACATAGTTATTCAATTAATATAAAACAAAAAAAAACGTAATAATTTAAATAGATAAATGATTGTATACATAGTTATTCAATTACTATAAAACAAAAAAAAAACGTAATAATGTAAATAAATCAATGATTGTGTACATAGACATTCAATTATAAAACAACATAAAAATATATAATGTAAATAGCTCAATCGTAAAATTATTGTACATATTTGATTTTTAAATACGCCATTCTAAAAGTAAGATCGCACTATTCGCACTAGCACTAGGCGCGTAGTTTTGCTCCCGCATAAATGACATAATATCATACAATAATTTCATATATGTAATGAAAAATAATAATTACGTCTAATATGATCTTACTATAATAGGAATGACAGTCCTAAGCCTGAAAAGTATGAAGGGAAATCAAATATGCAAATTCAATAAAATTTACTTAGTTCAACGCTCTGTATAGATCTGAACCAGGTAAATCGTTCATACGGATCATTTAGTTCCACGCTCTGTAATATTCTGAAACGGTTAGTCATTCCCAGACGTTAAAACTCGCACCTGAACTAAACGAACTAAATGAACTAAAAGACCGAACTAGTTCCTTTGATCGATTGAACGAGTTGGGAGCGCTCTTTTGACAGACCGAGCGGGCACAAGACTACGAGGGACGCATCAACGGCACCAATTTTGTACACGTATGGAGCTGGTGTTATTAACTCAGGAAAAATCTTAACAGCGCGATGCAGCCGATATTGTCAAAGTAACAACGCCATCTAGCGGAAAATTGGGTCGTTGAGAACAAAATCTCAACACACCGTTAAAAATAAAGAATGACTGATATTTATTACTTTGAATAGATTTTATATATAAAAAAAAAACTACATAGAAGCAAAATTGTGGCTAAATATATCGTATATTTATCGTTTATTATACATTTCGCTACCTTATTAGTAAGTTAGGCCAAACACAAACAATACCAAAATTTGCGCCTAATGTTCTAAATGTTGGTTGGTATTATATTTAGAAATGTATTTAATTTACTTAAATTGATTCGAAATACTTTTATTTCAATAACACTCGATAAAATAGCGTTAAACAATCTGTTTTATTCATTAACATTTTTTATTGCGTCTCCGGGCTTTTTTATGGTCAATACTTACAAACTACAGAAGAATATAATTGTATATTCAATAAAATAGCATTAGTTCCTATTGTCGCAAATTGTTTTTTTAAAGAAATGTATGTTTATTTTTTTATTATGAGCCAATTTACAACGAACATTGCACTCATATTTTCGTCTGTGTTGGTTGATAACTGGCGCCATCTTTTCTATCTAACTAACACGGTTTCCGTAAGTCAACGCCTCAAACAACCTTAACCTTGTTGTTAATGCCGGTGGGCCGCGCGGAGGTATTAGGTCGAATTCATACTTTTTAGTTTTTGTACACGTAAGAGCCACGCGGGGGTCGCGTCGTTCTAAATTCAAAATCACAGATGCTGTCATTATAAGGTTACACATTGTAAGGAAAATATTTCATGGAATTTATGTTTTCAGAGATAAATATTAATCATAATAAAAAGTATCGTATCCTATAACCATCTTTGGATGTTCAGCTATTCCTGTACCAAAATTGGTAACTTTTTATCCAGCCGTTTCGGCGTGATGCGAGGACAACGGTTTTTTTTGAAAACAGATGGCGCCAGGTTGGCGCGACGAAGCGTGTCCATACAAAACAACTATCCGGCTGCATCACGCTATCGAGATTTTTCCTGAAATCATGACCTCCCTTCATAGAAAATTTATTTTCGATACAAATTTAGGATTTTACAATAGTATAGAAGATAGAAGATGTATTCTTTAATAAAATAAAATAAATATCACACAACTTCACACAAATCGATCTAGTCCCAAATTAAGGTCAAGAAGGCTTGTGTTTATATGATAATGATAACCAAAGCTAAATCTATATCTATCTATACTATTATAAAATCCTAAATTTGTATTGAAAATAAATTTTCTATGGAGGGAGGTCATGATTTCAGGAAAAATCTCGATAGCGTGATGCAGCCGGATAGTTGTTTTGTATGGACACGCGTCGCCATGCCAACCTGGCGCCATCTGTTTTCAAAAAAACCGTTGTCCTCGCATCACGCCGAAACGGCTGGATAAAAAGCTACCAATTTTGGTACAGGAATAGCTGAACATCCAAAGATGGTTATAGGATACTTTTTATTATGATTGAAAACAATATGATTGAATATATCTCTGAAAACATAAATTCCATGAAATATTTTCCTTACAATGTGTAAACCTTATAATGACAGCGTTTGTGATTTTGAATTTAGAACGTCGCGACCCCCGCGTGGCTCTTACGTGTACAAAAACTAAAAAGTATGAATTCGACATAATACCTCCGCGCGGCCCACCGGCATTAACAATAAGGTTAAGGTTGTTTGAGGCGTTGAGTTACGGAAACCGTCTGAGTTAGTCAATTATCGACCAACACAGACGAAAATATGAGTGCAATGTTCGTTGTAAATTGTCTCATGCCCAAAAAAAAATTATACATTTCTTTAAAAACACAATTTGCGACAATAGGAACTAATGCTCTTTTATTGAATATACAATTATATTCTTCTGTAGTTTGTAAGTATCGACCAAATCCCGGAGAGGCAATTAAAAACGTTAATGAATAAAACAGATTTTTTAATGCTATTTTATGGAGTGTAATTGAAATAAAAGTATTTCGAATCAATTTAAGTAAATTAAATACAGTTCTAAATATGTTTTACCAACCAACATTTAGAACATTAGGCGCAAATTTTGGTATTGTTTGTGTTTGGCCTAACTTATTAATAAGGTAGCGAAATGTATAATAAACGATAAATATACGATATATTTAGCGACAATTTTGCATCTATGTAGTTTTTTTTATATATAAAATTTATTCAAAGTAATAAATATCAATCATTCTTTATTTTTAACGGCGTGTTGAGATTTTGTTGATGACCCAATTTTCCGCTAGATGGCGTTGTTACCTTGACAAAATCTCCATACTAGCGGCTGCATCGCGCTGTTAAGATTTTTCCCGAGTTAATAACACCAGCTCCATACATGTAAAGGATTCACGCACGTCGTTGCGTGCCCGTGACCACGATTCGGCACAAGCTAGGGTGTAGTGTGATGTGATGGGTTAACCTGGACTTCGAGAATTACTACCGAAGTTGTTGAATATTGATCGCATACCTAATAATATAAGCAGCAGTGTATCAATTATTGAGAGTTGCTGCTCGACAATGTATGCATTTTGTATGAAAAACAACCATGATTCGAGACAAGACAAAATTATAAAATTTACAATGTAGAAAGGATTTCACCCAGCCGGGATTTGAACCCAGAACCTACTGAAATAATAACCGTGTCATCTCATGCATTTTCCGTTGCTTCCTTATTCATAATACCACGGATAACAAAACAGTGAGGCCATCACGTATCCGTTCAGTGGTGCTGTCGCCATTATTGACGTACGCTCGATTGAGTTAAGTTGGCACCTGAATCTTATGGCGTTACTTAGGAAATTATTATGACAGGTCATATTATTATATTAGTATTAGTACCATTGCAGACGAAAGTAATTTATTGTCATCTTAATAGATGTCATTAATATATGTTCAGGTAGGACTATGAGCTAATTATTTTTCAAGGTGCTTTGATAATATATCTACAATAATCAATAAATATTCAAAACGATATATAAACATAAGTCTAGCCTCAATGTAAACTAAACCAAGATGATGTTCACAATGGTAGCACCTAAGGTACGGAGCGTTCTAGGGAAGTCGCCCACCCACTAATTTAAGTAGTAACTTAATGCGATGCCGTAGGCCGAGCTCTACGTAGCACTGAAGGTGCAGAGCGTCCCAGGGATGCCGCTCACACATTTAAGCTTATATAAGTGTGTGGGCGGCCTCGCATTAAGTTTTTTAAATCTACGATAGACAATAAATATTAAAAACGATCTTTTAAACATACCTAAGTCTTGACTCAATCTTAATTAAACCAAGATGATGTTGACAAGCGAAGCACCGAAGGTGCGGAGCGTTCTAGGAAAGTCGCCCACCCACTAATATAAGTAGTAACTTAATGCGAGGCCGTAGGCCGAGCTTCACATAGCACCGAAGGTGCAGAGCGTCCCAGGAAAGCCGCTCATACATTTAAACTTATATTAAGTGGGTGGGTGACCTCACAATAAGTTATTTAAATCTACAATAGACAATAAATATTAAAAATTGGGCGAGTGCAAGTCCGGCTCGCGCATGAAGTTTGTTGTAGGGAGCCCCCCTTAAATATTTTTTTTATTTTATTTTTAGTATTTGTTGTTATAGCGGCAATAGAAATACGTCATCTGTGAAATTTTCTACTGTCCAGCTATCACCGTTCTTGAGATACAGCCTGGTGAAAGACGGACGGACGGACAGCGAAGTCTCAGTAATAGGGCCCCGTTTTTACCCTTTGGGTACAAAACCCTAAAAACAATCTCTTACACATAAGTCTTGCCCCAATTTTAATTAATCCAAGATCATGTTCACAAGTGTAGCACCGAAGGTGCGGAGCGTTCTAGGGAAGGCGCTCACACACTTAAACTTATATTAACTAGGTGGGCGGCCTCGCATTAAGTTATTTAAATCTACAATAGACAATAAATATTCAAAACAATTTTTTAAACATAAATCTTGCCTCAATTTTAATTAAACCAAGATCATGTTCACAAGCGTAGCACCGAAGGTGCGGAGCGTTCTAGGGAAGGCGCCCACTGACTAATATAAGTAGTAACTTAATGCGAGGCCATAGGCCGAGCTTCACATAGCACCGAAGGTGCAGAGCGTCCCAGGAATGCCGCTAACACATTTAAACTTATATTAAGTGGGTGGGCGACCTCACATTAATTTATTTGAACATATTTTAAGTGGGTGGACGTTTTCCCTGGGACGCTCCGCACCTTCGGTGCTAAGTTACTTTATAAACCCTTAGTAATTTAATGCAAGGCCGCAGGCCGAGTTCCCCGAGCGTCCCAGGGAAGCCGCCAACCCACTTAACATATGTTTAAGTAACTTAATAGGCGGCTTCCTTGGGACGCTCCGCACCTTCGGTGCTACGCGGAGCTCGGCCTGCGGCCTCGCATGAAGTTATTTCATCTTATATTAAGTGGGTACGGCTTCCTTGGGACGCTCCGCACCTTCGGTGCTACGCGGAGCTCGGCCTTCGGCCTCGCACTAGGTTATTTCAACTTATATTAAATGGGTGGGCGGATTCCTTGAGACGCTTCGCACCTACGGTGCTACGCGGAGCTCGGCCTTCGGCCTCGCATTAAATTACTTCGACTTATATTAAGTGGGTGATCGGCTTCCTTGGTACGCTCCGCACCTACGGTGCTACGCGGAGCTCGGCCTTCGGCCTCGCATTAAGTTACTTCAACTTATATTAAGTGGGTGGGTGGCTTCTTTGAGACGCTCCGCACCTTCGGTGCTACGCGGAGCTCGGCCTTCGGCCTCGCATTAAGTTACTTCAACTTATATTAAGTGGGTGGGCGGCTTCTTTGAGACGCTCCGCACCTTCGGTGTTACGCGGAGCTCGGCCTGCGGCCTCGCATTAAGTTACTTCAACTTATATCAAGTGGGTGGTCGGCTTCCTTGGGACGCTCCGCACCTACGGTGCTACGCGGAGCTCGGCCTTCGGCCTCGCATTAAGTTACTTCAACTTATATTAAGTGGGTGGGTGGCTTCTTTGAGACGCTCAGCACCTTCGGTGTTACGCGGAGCTCGGCCTGCGGCCTCGCATTAAGTTACTTCAACTTATATTAAGTGGGTGGGCGGCTTTCTTGGGACGCTCCGCACCTACGGTGCTACGCGGAGCTCGGCCTTCGGCCTCGCATTAAGTTACTTCGACTTACATTAAGTGGGTGGGCGGCTTCCTTAGGACGCTCCGCACCTTCGGTGCTACGCGGAGCTCGGCCTTTGGCCTCGCAATAAGTGTAGTGAACGTATGATATTGTGTTTACGCGTGCGAAGCCGCGGGCAAAAGCTAGTAAAGAATATAATTTCAAATTTTGCAACGAATCGCTCAAATAAATCCAGAAAAATAAATATAAAAAGTCATAAATCAAAAACTGTCAGAATTAGGATGTTGATACTCAGCTTAACTGCTCCACTAGAAGTCGTATAAAAAAAACAGAGTCCATTTAATGTAAGGGCCGATTAAATGGGTCAATCAACTTTTTTTCTGTTGCTCGTTGCCATGGTGATGTCCCCTGGCTAACTCTTTAAAACTACGATTTTCGGCGGCAATATTCAACAAAAACTTTGTAATTGCAGCAGTTATAAGACCATTCTTATTTAGACTATCTCATGAAAATACCAATATTCAAAATTATAATTTTTATGAGGATTTTAATCACCATTGTCTCCTGGATGACGGGACAGAATACCAACAAGAAAAAGTTGATCTACCCAAATATGGAAAGCCGACTATGGCCTATGTGAGTTTGTCCGATATATATTTATTCTATTGTTTCAGTTGCACCAAGATTCCAAGAAAGATGCCAACTTAGATGAAATGCAGAGAGCATTCGAAGCATTCGATGTTTCTAGTATTAAAAAGGCTGGCCCTATATTCGATGGGTTTTGTGTGAGTATATTAAAATAACATTTATTTTTACTGGTCCATATTTTTATGGTAGGCGCACTTATCTAGCTTGCTCTTGACCTTACTTCGTTTACACTGTCTCGTTTTATTGAGTGACAGTATATTTTTCAAAATCGCGGCTATTCGCATTTTAGAGCTTGAAGGAATAAAATTATCAGTTTACAACCTAGTTTAAGATGAGTATGTGTTATTACTAGTTTAAGATGAATAATATTATTTATTGTCTGTTTATTGGTTAGTCATTGTCTGTTTAGATTTGGGTGAGTGGACTGGACGGCGTGACTAAAGAACGCGCCTGGGCGTGCGTATCCCGAGCGGGAGGCGTACGGTACGTAAATATTAATACAATTTTATAGAATATTATAATAGTATTTTGTCCTTCAGTGCAGCTGCATGTAATAACATCCTTTACGAGCATATGTGATGAAATAGTGATATTTCGTTTGCAGCTACGACGGTCCGCACGCGCGCGTGACGCACGCTGTATCGTGGGGTGCGGCAGGCGCGGCGGCCGCGGCGGCGCTGCCCGCCGTGCCGGTGCTGTCGCCGCTGTGGCTGCTGCGGAGCGTGCAGGCTGGCCGAGTGCTGGACGAGTGTGAGGTGAGGGGATATGGCGGCGCTGTCCGCCGTGCCGGTGCTGTCGCCGCTGTGGCTGCTGCGGAGCGTGCAGGCTGGCCGAGTGCTGGACGAGTGTGAGGTGAGGGGATATGGCGGCGCTGTCCGCCGTGCCGGTGCTGTCGCCGCTGTGGCTGCTGCGGAGCGTGCAGGCTGGCCGAGTGCTGGACGAGTGTGAGGTGAGGGGATATGGCGGCGCTGTCCGCCGTGCCGGTGCTGTCGCCGCTGTGGCTGCTGCGGAGCGTGCAGGCTGGCCGAGTGCTGGACGAGTGTGAGGTGAGGGGATATGGCGGCGCTGTCCGCCGTGCCGGTGCTGTCGCCGCTGTGGCTGCTGCGGAGCGTGCAGGCTGGCCGAGTGCTGGACGAGTGTGAGGTGAGGGGATATGGCGGCGCTGTCCGCCGTGCCGGTGCTGTCGCCGCTGTGGCTGCTGCGGAGCGTGCAGGCTGGCCGAGTGCTGGACGAGTGTGAGGTGAGGGGATATGGCGGCGCTGTCCGCCGTGCCGGTGCTGTCGCCGCTGTGGCTGCTGCGGAGCGTGCAGGCTGGCCGAGTGCTGGACGAGTGTGAGGTGAGGGGATATGGCGGCGCTGCCCGCCGTGCCGGTGCTGTCGCCGCTGTGGATGTGGTTTTTATGAACGGGGGCTGCCCTGGATATTTAACAGTTTCATCGGACTAACTATTTTGTTTCCGTGCCAAGGCTTTGTGTTTTTTAACTCCATTGTCATACATTGATTCTGATATCAGAATGCTTGGAGCGTTTTTTAATGCCGATATATTTTCAGTTCATCCTAAACCCGGCACCGGCTACCCCACGCAAGGCCAGCCAGCCCGCGGTGGCCGCGGCGTCTCCCATGAGCAAGCGAACGCTGCAAATGTTACTCCCCACACGAGCAAGCGCGGAGAAGACCGAGCCACAGCCTGATCACATCGTGGACCATTATCTGAGCCGTGAGTACCCTTGCTAGAACATTTTGAAACGAAGAAATATATATTTGCACACACACAAACACAACAACAAAAATCGGCCAAGTGCGAGTCTGACTCGCGCACCGAGGGTTCCGTACAAACATTTATGAGACACAGGGAATCCTAGTTCAGGCGCATGTCATTTTTTGCCAAGTAGAATGTCTTAGGCTATAGTTATTATTATTATTCAATAAATTATTCAATAATTATCTTATCTATCTTATCTTATCTTACTTATCTGGCCTTTAAGTTAAGTTTGCCATATATCTCTACATGTAGGCTGCAAAATGGAATCCACTCATAGCACTTGTGAGCACCGCGATGCTAGTCTTCCGTAGTTCATGTTATATTAGGGTGAATCAACTTTTTTGTGTTGTTTACTCTGTCCCCGTTGTCCAAGTGACATCTTCATACTGTTTTATAGAAACATGCTTAGGTTGTCCGAGGGACAAATTTTGCGTAACCATAGCAACAAGGTGCACTTAAAAGTTGATTCACCCATTAACAGAATTATGACTTTTAAATAAAACAATTGAAACGTATATTAATTATTTGAGCCTCCCTGACTGATTATTATTAGAATTATGACTGTCGGGAATTATATTCAAGTTATCCGTGGAATTTCAGAGAACGTATCACAAGCCGTAGAACCGGCGGAACCAAGGAAGAGTGCGGAGCCCGAGCGGAGCGAGCCGACTAAAAGCGAGGATAACACGGCGGTCACCGTCTCGGAGTTCACGCAGTCGGAGAATATATTTAAAGGTTTGTGGAAACACAATAATCCAACACACTAATATTATAAAGGCCAAAGATAGTGAGTTAGTGTGTTTGTATGATTATTTTTCATTAAAGCAGTAACGCCTGCTAGAGTAAACGAAATGTTTTTATTAAAGCGAAAATAAAAAAATAAACAATAACTGTTTTGAACGGGATTTGAACCAACGCATCCACGGTTTTCCGCGCCAGACGTGTGGGTTGCCAATAATTCAGCCAAATCATAAGGAAAAATTCGAAAGGTTAGGTATCTGGCATTAGGTCGAGAGGTTAACACGCTGGACCGGTAATCCAGAGGTACCGGGTTCGATTCCCGGCCTCTTCCGCCAAGTTACGCATTTCAATTTTTCTTTGTGCTTTAATCTTTGTATCAATGGTTCAATACAGAAAAATGCGTTGTATCCACATTAAAAATAATGAGAACATGCATAATAAATTTATAATGCCTGTTATGTTTTAATCCCTTTATTTTTTTCTTAGATCATGACTACAACTACAATAATACTGCTGTATAATACGGTGTTTCATGACAGCTCAAATCGGCTACTCTATATGAAATGTCAAAAACGATCTGTTAGTATGAAGTGTCTACGAAGATACTGGCTTGTGACGTCTTAAAAAAAATAATTTTATTTATTAGGAGTCAAAACACGTCATCTTTTTAGATTTTGTATAATAAAAATAATGTAATGTCCAAAAGCTGTGGTAGTTTATTTTTGGATATATGTTTTGTTGAGAACCGATAGTTTTTATCCACTGGCCACACAACCAGTTAGTTCATTTTTATTCCGTGGCGCTTCGAGCGCGCGCGCGGTCGCGGGCGGACGAGTGCCGGCGCCATATTTGCTGCATGTACTATTAACGTAACGGGTCTTGAACATTATAACCTCCGTGGTTTTCGGGCGATTTTGGAAGTTTTACGCTTTAACGGAAAGTGTTGAGATACGGCACAATTTCTTGTACGGTGGGCTGCTTCGGGCGCCCCAAGGATTGTTATTTAGAGTGATATAAGGACTACTACAGTGTGAACTGTGTTTGGTGTTTTGCTGACGAGATCAGAGCGGCGGCGGCGCAGACCGGGACGTCGTTTACTGCCGCAAGTAACACACATACTACACTTTACACAAAACAGAAACACATACTTGCGGCCAGGAAGAGATTCGGCTGAAATCCAGGTTAGCAACATAGATTAAGTTAGGTTAAGTACATAGGGCGCGTATCGCGTTACATTGTTTCGCGCTAGGCAAGATTGCTATGATAATTTTCCATCATATGGGCCCGTGGGAAATTCAATTTGTGTCTGGCGGAATCAAATTTTGGTAGCAAAAGCGTGGTTCATATCCACAGAAAAGATATTCGATTCATTTACGTAGAAATAAAGTAATTTAGTTGCATCGAAATCATAATTGAAATTTGACGGTGGACTGCGCTTGTTTCGCATTCCAATCTATTAACGTTAAGTTGTATTTGCGTAATTAAGAGTAACTAAATTATAAGAATATTAGTTATTACTTTCAATTGAAATGTTAGTTGAGTGAATAAAGTAAATATAGTTGCGTTTCGATACGGAGAAACGTATTAATAAGTAATTAATAATTGGGGTTCCGCTGAACTGTTATTCACTCAAAATACATTTAATTTAAATACATTTAGTGTTGTTTTCCTTTGCGTAATATTGGTGTTGGGTGAATAACTTTGAAGTTGTCGCGTTTGTTACGAAAAAGAAAAACGGATTGTTATTGTCGAAAATCGGGGTTCCACGGACAAAATTATTCACCCAAATTAATTAATTTGTTTTCGGGTTATATTAATATCGATCCGTGTTATTGAGGTTGGTACCATGGCTCCCTCAGTAGTTAAAACGATCGCGTCAAGGGTCGAATCGGAATTAAGATGGTTTTCATTAGTCGTTACGTTAATTGGTCGTACGGATCGCGAGGACGCATTATTGTCACGCGCGCGACAGGTAGATGAAAGATATGACGCGGTATTGAAATTGCATGCCGAATACTTGGCCCGTATTGACGAAGAGGAGACTGGGGAAAGTCGGACCCAGGCTGTTGAAGTGGTGCAACGCAATGTAGACCAGTGCGGTGATATGGTGATGAGTATCATCCAAGCGGCAGCGGATATCGAGCGCGCCCGAAAAGGGGATGTTGGGGTAAGGCGTGCACCCAGTGGTGTGGCACTAATGGCGCCGTTGCCACCAGTGAATGTCCCGGAATTTGGTGGTGAATATGCCGACTGGCCGAGGTTTCGCGACATTTTTAACAGCGTGGTGCACTCGCGCACGGATTTGACCCCCGCGTATAAAATGGCGCAGTTGATGGGGAGATTACGCGGTGAGCCTCACGATATTTGACTCATTTGGAGATTACGGATGCCAGTTATGAGACGGCATGGGGCCTATTAATTGACCGATATGATAATCGGCGATTAATTATTGATGGGCTCATCGAAAAAATATTTAGTATATCGAAGGTCACTAATGCACATGAAATAAGGTCGAAAATCCTTAATCCCGTCACGGTGGCGGTGAATACGCTGGAGCGACTCAAGTTGTCACTAGGGGATAACAAGTACATTATAGTGAACCGGGTTTTGCGCAAGTTACCTAGTGAGGTGGTGGCGCGGTTTGAGCAGTCACATGGGGGTGATTCATCGAGTCACCTCCCAACATTTGACGAATTGAGGGCGTTCCTGGAGGGTGAGTGCAGGCGGGCGGATTGCCAAGGGGCAACCACGCCGCAACCCCCCACGTCACCCCGGCGTACGGTTGGGCCCAAACCGGTGGAGCCCCGTCGGGGAGGACAGCGGTACAACGCCCTCCAATCGGAGGTGTGCCCCTTCTGCCGGAAGGGGGGACACGCGATCACCGCGTGCGCGGATTTTGGAGCACAGCGGGTGCAGAGGCGCAGGGGGGTGGTCAAGCAGCGAAACTTGTGCTTCCGCTGCCTAGGCGCACACTATGTGCGTGAATGCAGTAAGACCACCAACTGCCGAGTATGCGGAGGAGCCCATCATGAACTTCTCTGCCTGGCTGAGAGTGGGGAGCGGTACGGGGCCTCATCGGGAGGTCATCCCCCCTCTCCTAAGCCAGCCTTGGGTGGACGGTCGCCCCCCCACCGGGGAGGGGGGTCACCCAGAGACCAGCGGTCGCCCCCCTCCCGGGGTGGGGGGTCACCGGGGGCTCCGGAGTACCGCCGGATGCCGCAGTCTCCTCCGCGGGGGGGGGATCGGCGCCGAGATTCGGGCGGGTGCCCGGAGATGACCCATGGGGAATCGGGTTACGCGACTTACTCGGCCGCGCTGGGGGGCAGGGTGCCGCCCCCGAGTAGTCGCTTCTCTCCACCCCTCGCAGAGCGCCCACGCTTGATGGCGCGTCCGCCGCAGATGGGAGCGCGCGCGGGGCTTCATCGCAACAACAGCGCTTTGCTAGTCGCTTACGCATTAAATTAATAATTAAATGTAAAAGTTGCTATTTACAAATAGTATTATACACTATCGGAAAGCCAATCATACGGGCAACCTAGGAGTAAAATCAGTTGTTTAAAATATTGTGTCGTTAGTGAAATATATCAATATCAAATTTCTAAAATAAAAGTGATCGTTGAGATTCGCAAATCGTTATCGCGGAGCGGTCAAAGCCCGCAACTTCGGGAGCTACGGCAGCCCAGCGGCTGCAGCGACTGCGGCGGCGGGCGTCGGTCTAGCGAGGCGGTGGCGCAGGCGCAGCGCTTGCGGCGCTTGCGCATGTACATCGAGCCGAGTCTTCGGTCAGCGAGGCGGTCGTGGGCGCAGCGCTTACATGCGCTTGCAGCGGCTGCACAAACACATCGAGCGGAGTCCTACCTACCATATCAACAACAGCCGGCACTACGTGTGATATTAACAGCTAAGGAATAAACAAATATTTTTTTTTTACATGTTTGTTGTTGTCTAGTCACTATGGCTCGTGTATGTGATAAATGTAACACGACTATTGAAAATTCAGGATTTCTAAAATGCCATTCATGCCAACTTACTTTCCACCTGGACTGTTGCCATGTTTCTAACGAGAGATTTAACCTCATGGAATCTGAACGCAAAGTACTTTGGAAATGTGGACCATGTCTGAGGAAACCAGACTTATCGAGCAATAACGTAAACACACGACGAAGATATCGCTCTATCATACCTACAAGTAATTCCTTTGAAACACTCTCTAACTTATCGGAGGACGAGGAGGATTTTGAAGAAAGTGGCTCTCTTCGGTGTCCCGACCTTAATAGGAGCTGCCCAGAAAAATTAAGCGCACTCGCAAGGTCAGAGGAGTTGGAAAAAAAAGTTTGTGAACTACAAGAAAGGTTGACAGCAGCGGAATGTGAGTTAGAAAACTTACTTTCTGAAAACATTTGCCTAAAAAATGAAATAAAAAGCTATGAAACTAAGGTAAGTCACCTGAAATCTATAAGTATGTCAGTGACAAATAAACAGTCTCGCTCAAAAAGAAAAAAAAGCTGTAGACAAAGCCTTAATCAAAGCTACTTGGAACTTAACTCACAACAACATACTACGCCAACTACTTCGCACATCAGGTCTACCTTAACACATAAGGTCCATAGCCCTGCAGTGTCGCCAATACATAAACCGACGCACTCAAGTACGCCCACGCGCTGCAAATCGAAGTCAAAGAGTTGTATTTACATATTTGGCGATGAACAGGTACGAGGTCTGTCAACACGTCTAATTAACTCCAAAGATCGGGAAAGCGGCGCGGACTACGGTGTAACGGCAATGGTTAAACCATATGCACCTAGTGCGCAGATATTGGAGAGCCTGCGTAGTACGTCAGAGGAAATAACAGCAAACTATGTCATTGTTTTATCGGTGCGTAATAACGAAAAAGATCCGTATACGTTATTAGCGAATTTGGGAGACACTTTGGTTAAGCTAAAAGACAATCGTGTTATTATATTGAATGTATGTCATACTCGAAATTTCGAAAACAATGTCATCTACCATGAACTAAAATTGTTTGCTAGTAAGTACCAACATTGTAAAATAGTTAATGTATACAGAAATTTAAACAAAGGTCGATTTTCATCGTCATTTCTGAATTGGTTAATTTTTAAGTTAAAGGAAGAAATCG